>JACEEZ010019924.1:0-85807 GCA_016584305.1 Chionoecetes opilio | reverse complement strand
GTAAGAGGTTTTATATTGTGATATAACGGTATTTTTGCTAGCGTTTTTCATAGTTTCTTCTAAAAATGTAGCGTTATTGTATATATACAAGTATTTTTATTATTATATTGCTATTTAAAGCCATAAAATGTAGTGTTTTCAATGATTTTAGCTAGTTATCAGTGATATATAGCTGTTTTTCCCACAAATTGAAGTATAAAATCCTCTTTTTAGAATAATTGCAAACCCATAGTAGCTTTCATTACATTTAAGCTATTAAATAGAAGAGTAAGGGTTATTTATGGTGATAAAACGGATATTGCAAGCGTTTTTCATAGTTTCTTCTAAAACTGTAGCGTTATTCTATATATACAAGTAGTTTTACTTATCATATTGCTTTTAAACCCATAAAATGTTTGTGTTTTCAATGATATTAGCTATTTATCGGTGATATATAGCTGTTTTCCTACAAATTGAAGTATACAAATAATTTTTTAGAATAATTTGCACCTATAAAGTAGTTACATTACATTAAGCTAAAAAAATAGAAGAGTAAGAGGAAATTTATTGTGATATAACGGTATATTCCAAGCGTTTTTCTAGTTTTTTAAAACTGTAGCGTTATTCTATATATACAAGTAGGGTTTTTTCATCATATTGCTATAAACCCTTAAAAAAGTAGTGTTTCAATGATGTTAGCTATTTATCGGTGATATATAGCTGTTTTCCTACAAATTGATGTATAAATCCTCTTTTTAGAATAAAATTTTTACCTAAAAGTAGCCTTACATTAACATTAAGTCATTTTAAAAAGAAGAGTAAGAGGTTATTTATTGTGATATAACGGTATATGCAAGCGTTTTTTATTTTTTCTTGTAAACTGTTTGCGTATTGTATATATACCAAGTAGTTTTACTTATCATATTGTATAAAACCCATATAATGTAGTGTTTTCAATGATATTAGCATTTATCGGTGATATATAGCTGTTTGCCTACAAATTGAAGTATAAAATCCTCTTTTTAGAATAATTTGCACCTATAAGTAGCCTTTCATTACATTAAGCTATTAAATAGCAGAGTAAGACGTTATTTATTGTGATATAACGGTATATTGCAAGCGTTTTTCATAGTTTCTTCTAAACTGTAGCGTTATTTTATAAATACAAGTAGTTTTACTTATATTATTGCTATAAAGCCATAAAATGTAGTGTTTTCTATGATTTTTGCTAGTTATCATTTATATATAGCTGTTTTCCTACAAATTGAAGTATAAATATTTTTTTTAGAATAATTTGCACCTATAAGTAGTTACATTACATTAACTTTTTAAATAGAAGAGTACGAGGTTATTTATTGTGATATAACGGTATATTGCAAGCGTTTTTCATAGCTTCTTTTAAACTGTAGCGTTATTGTATATATACAAGTAGTTTACTTATCATATTGCTATAAACCCCTAGAATGTTTGGGGTTTTCAAGATATTAGCTATTTATCGGTGATATATAGCTGTTTCCCAAAATGAAGTATAAAATCCTCTTTTAGAATAATTTGCCACCTATAAGTAGCTTACATTACATTAAGCTATTAAATAGAAGAGTAAGAGGTAATATATTGGGGATTAAACGGTATATTGCAAGCGTTTTCATAGTTCTTCTAAACTGTAGGTTATTGTATATATACAAGTAGTTTTACTTATTATATGCTATTAAAACCATAAAATGTAGTGTTTTTAATGATAAATAGCTAGTTATCAGTGATATATAGCTGTTTTCCTACAAATTTAAGTAAAACATCCTCTTTTTAGTATAATTTGCACCTATAAGTAGCTTTCATTTCATTAAGCTATTAAATAGAAGAGTAAGAGGTTATTTATTGTGATATAACGGTATATTGCAAGCGTTTTTCATAGTTTTTGTTAAACGTAGCGTTATTGTATATATACAAGTAGTTTTACTTATTATATTGCTATAAAAAACCCTAAAATCTAGTGTTTTCAATTATTTAGCTAGTTATCAGATATATATAGCTGTTTTCCTACAAATGAAAATATAAAATCCTTTTTTTAGAATAATTTGCAAATATAAGAGCTTACATTACATTTTGCCATTAAATAGAAGAGTAAGAGGTTTTTATTGTGAATAACGGTATATTGCAAGCGTTTTTTATTGTTCTTGGGAAACTTGTAGCGTTATTGTATATATACAAGTAGTTTTACTTATCAATTGCTATTAAACCCATAAAATGTAGGGGTTTTTTAAAGATATTAGCTATTTTTCGGTGATATATAGCTGTTTGCTACAAATTGAAGTATAAATCCTCTTGTTAGAATAATTTGAAACCCATAAGTTTGCTTACATTACATAAGCTATTAAAAAGAAGAGTAAGAGGTTATTTATTTTGATATAACGGTATATTGCAAGCGTTTTCATAGATTCTTGTAAAAATGTAGCGTTATTGTATATACAATTAGTTTTACTTATTATATTGCTATAAACCCCTAAAATGTAGTGGGTTTTTAATGATTTTACCTAGTTTCAATGAATATAGCTGTTTTCCTACATATTAAAGTATAAAATCCTTTTTTTAGAAATAATTTGCACCTATAAGTATCTTATAGTACCTATAAGTCTTTTAGTACCTAAATTTTAAAACCCATAAGTATTACATAAGCTAATAAATAGAAAGTAAAAGGTTATTTTTTGGGGATATAACGGTATATTGCAAGCGTTTTTCATAGTTTTTTCTAAAAATGTTTGCGGTTAATTTTTATACACAAGGGTTTTTCTTATTATATTGCTATTTTAAACCCTAAAAAGTAGTTTTTTTCAATGATTTAAAAGGGTAGTTTTTCAGGGATATAAGTGTTCCTACAAATTTAAGTAAAAAAAACCTCTTTTTTGTTTAATTTGCACCTATAAGTAGCTTTCAAAAACATTAAAACTATTTAAAAAAAAAAAGAAGAGGTTTTTATTGTGATATAACCCCGGTTTTATTGAAAACGTTTTTCATAGTTCTTGTAAAAGTAAAGGGTTTTTGTATATATACAATTAGTTTTTTTATTATATTTCTTTTAAACCCAAAAAAAGGGAATGTTTTCAATGATTTACCAGTTTCAAGGGTTAAAAAACTGTTTTCCCCACATATTAAAAAAGGGGATTTTAAAACCTTTTTTTTTGAATAAATTTTCACCATTAAAATATTTTTACATTACATTTAAACTAATAAAAGAAAAGTAAAAGGTAATATATTGTGATATTTAAAAGTATATTGCAAACGTTTTTCATAGTTTCTTTTAAAAATGAAGCGTTATTTTATATATGAAGTAGTTTTACTTATTTTATTGCTATTAAAACCCCTAAAAGTATTTTTTCAAAGATAAAAAGCTAGTTTTTCAGTGAAAATTTTTCTGTTTTCCTACAAATTGAAATAAAAAAAAACATTTTTTTTTAGTATAATTTGCACCTATAAAATAGTTTACCCTTACATTAAGCATTTAAAAAAGAAGAGTTTAAGAGGTATTTATTTTTGATTTTAAACGGGGATTTTTGCAAGCGGTTTTTTTTAGTTTTTTGTAAACTGAGCCCCCTTATTGTATATAACAAGTAGTTTACTTATTAAATTGCTATAAAAACCCCTAAAATGTAGTGTTTTAATTATTTTAGCTAGTTAATCAGAATTTTATATAGCGGTTTTTCCCACAAATTTAAGTTTTTAAAATCCTTTTTTTTTTAATTTTTTGCAAATTAAGTAGCTTTCATTTCTTTTTTCCCTTAAATAGAAGAGTAAAAAGGTTATTTTTTTTGATATAACGGTATATTGCAAGCGTTTTTCATTGTTTCTTGTAAACTGTAGCGTTATTGTTTTAATCAAATAGTTTTACTTATCATATTGCTATAAACCCATAAAATGTAGTGTTTTCAATGATATTTGCTATTTATCGGTGATATATAGCTGTTTTCTACAAATTGAAGTATAAAATCCTCTTTTTAGAATAATTTGCACCTATAAATAGCTTACATTACATTAAGCTATTAAATAGAAGAGTAAGAGGTTATATATTGTGATATAACCCGGTATATTGCAAGCGTTTTCATAGTTTCTTCTAAACTGTAGCGTTATTGTATATATGCAAGTAGTTTTACTTATTTATATTGCTATAAAGCCATAAAATGTAGTGTTTTCAAGATTTTTGCTAGTTATCAGTGATATATAGCTGTTTTTCCCACAAATTGAAGTATAAAATCCTCTTTTTAGAATAATTTGCACCTATAAGTAGCTTACATTACATTAAGCTATTAAAAAGGGAAAAGTAAAAGGTTATTTATTGTGATTTTAAAGGTATATTGCATGCGTTTTTTATAGTTTCTTGTAAACTGTAGCGTTATTGTATATATACAAAGTAGTTTACTTTTTATATTGCTATAAACCCATAAAATGTAGTCTTTTTATTGATTTTACCTAGTTATCAGTGATATATAGCTGTTTTCCTACAATTGAAGTATACAATCTTTTTTTTTTGGATAATTTGCACCTATAAGTATTTTACATTACATTAAAACTAATAAATAGAAGAGTAAGAGGTTAGTTATTGTGATATAACGGTATATAGCAACGTTTTTCATAGTTTTGTAAAACTTTTAGCGTTATTGTATATATACAAGTAGTATTAATTATCAGATTGCTATAAACATTACATTAAGCTATTAAATAGAAGAGTAAGAGGTTATTTATTGTGATATAACGGTATATTGCAAGCGTTTTTCATAGTTTCTTCTAAACTGTAGCGTTATTGTATATATACAAGTAGTTTTACTTATTATATTGCTATAAACCCATATAATGTAGTGTTTTCAATGATTTTAGCTAGTTATCAGTGATATATAGCTGTTTTCCTACAAATTGAAGTATAAAATCCTTTTTTTAGAATAATTTGCAAATATAAGTAGCTTACATTATATTAAGCTATTAAATAGAAGAGTAAGAGGTTATTTATTGTAATATAATGGTATATTGCAATATATACCCATAAAATGTAGTATTTTCAATGATTTTAGCTAGTTATCGGTGATATATATCTGTTTTCCTACAAATTGATGTATAAAATCCTCTTTTTAAAATAATTTGCGCCTATAAGAAGCTTACATTACATTAAGCTAATAAATAGAAGAGTAATAGGTTATTTATTGTGATATAACGGTATATTGCAAGCGTTTTTCATAGTTTCTTGTAAACTGTAGCGTTATTGTATATATACATGTAGTTTTACTTATCATATTGCTATAAACCCATAAAAGGTAGTGTTTTCAATGATATTAGCTATTTATCGGTGATATATAGCTGTTTTCCTACAAATTGAAATATAAAATCCTCTTTTTAGAATAATTTGCACCTATAATTAGCTTACATTACATTAAGCTATTAAATAGAAGTATAGGAGGTTATTTATTGTGATATAACGATATATTGCAAGCGTTTTTCATAGTTTCTTGTAAACCATTGCGTTATTGTATATATACAAGTAGTTTTACTTATTATATTGCTATAAACCCATAATATGTAGTCTTTTCAATGATTTTACCTAGTTATCAGTGATATATAGCTGTTTTCCTACAAATTGAAGTATACAATCCTTTTTTTAGAATAATTTGCAAATATAAGTAGCTTACATTACATTAAGCTATTAAATAGAAGAGTAAGAGGTTATTTATTGTGATATAACGGTATATTGCAAGCGTTTTTCATTGTTTCTTGTAAACTGTAGCGTTATTGTATATATACAAGTAGTTTTATTTATCATATTGCTATAAACCCATAAAATGTAGTGTTTTCAATGATATTAGCTATTTATCGGTGATATATAGCTGTTTTCCTACATATTGAAGTATAAAATCCTCTTTTTAGAATAATCTGCACCTATAAGTAGCATACATTACATTAAGCTATTAAATAGAAGAGTAAGAGGTTATATATTGTGATATAAAGGTTATATTGCAGCGTTTTTCATCGTTTCTTTGTAAACTGCTCGCGTTATTGTATATATACAAGTAGTTTACTTGTATATTGTAAAACCCATAAAATGTAGTGTTTTCAAGATATTAGCTATTATCGGTGATATATAGCTGTTTGCAACAAAATTGAAGTTACATAAAAATCCTCTTGTTAGAATAATTTGACTATTAAGTAGATTAATTACATTAAGCTATTAAAAAGAAGAGTAGGAGGTTATTTATTGTGATATAACGAATATTGCAAGCGTTTTTCATTAGTTTCTTGTAAAACATAGCGTTATTTGATATATACAATTAGTTTTACTGATTATATTGCTTAAACCCATAAATGTAGTCTTTTCAATGATTTACTAGTCTCAGTGATATATAGCTTGTTTCTACAAATTGAATGTATACAATCCTTTTTTTAGAATAAATTGCAAATATCAGTAGCTTACATATATTAAGCTATTAAATAAAAGGTAAGAGGTTATTTATTGTGATATAACGGTATATGCAAAAGTTTTTTCTTGTTTCTTGTAAACTCCGTAGCGTTATTGTATAATACAAGTAGTTTTACTTATTCAATTGCTATAAAACCCCTAAAATGTAGTGTTTTCAATGATTATAGCTATTTATCGGTGATATATAGCGGTTTTTCTACAAATGGAAGTATAAAATCTCTTTTAGAATGTAATTTGCACCTATAAGTAAGCTTAAAATTACATTAAGCTATTAAATAGAGAGTAAGAGGTTATATATTGTGATATAACGGTATATTGCTAGCGTTTTTCATAGTGTCTTCTAAACTGTAGCGTTATTTGTATATATACAAGTATTTTTACTTATTATATTGCATAAAGCCATTAAAATGTAGTGTGTTTTCAATGATTTTAGCTAGTGAGCAGTGATATATAGCTGTTTTCCTACAAATTGAAGTATAAAATCCTCTTTTTAGAATAATTGCACCTATAAGTAGCATTACATTACATTAAGCTATTAAAAAGAAAGAGGTAAGAGGTTATTTATTGTCATATACGGTATATGCATGCGTTTTTTTCATAGTTCTGTAAACTGTAGCGTATTGATATAAACATGTAGTTTTAATTATCATAATTGCTATAAACCATAAAATGTAGTGTTTCAATGATATTAGCTATTTATCCCCGTTATATATAGCTGTTTTCCTACAAATTGAAGTATACAATTATTTTTTTAGAATAATTTGCACCTATAAGTAGCTTACATTACTTTAAGCTTAATAAAATAGAAGAGTAAAGAGGAAATTTATGTGATAACGGAATATTCCAAGCGTTTTCATAGTTTCTTGTAAACTGTAGAGTTATTGTATATATACAAGTAGTTTTACTTATCATATTGCTATAAAACCCTTAAACTGTAGTGTTTTCAATGATGTTAGCTATTTATCGGTGATATTATAGTGTTTTCCTACCATATTGAAGTTATAAAATCCTTCTTTTAGAATAATTTGCACCTATTAAGTAGCTTACATTACATTAGCTATTAAAATAGAAGAGTAAGGAGGTATTTTATTGCGATTATAAACGGTATATTGCAAGCGTTTTTCATAGTTCTTGTAAAAAAAATTGTAGCGTTATTGTATGATATACAGTAGTTTTTACTAGTATTGACTATAAACCCATAAAATGTAGTGTTTTCAATATGTTAGCTAGATATCAGATATATCTAAGCGTTTTCCTACAAATTGAAGTATTAAAATCCTTTTTAGGAATAATTGAAATTATAGTACCGCTTACATTTACAGAAGCCATTAAATAGAAGAGTAAGAGTTATTATTGTGATATAACGGGTATATTTACTGCAAGCGTTTTTCATTGTTTCTTGTAAACTGTAGCGTTATTGTATATATACAAGTAGTTTTACGTATCATATGCTTTATAAAACCCATAAAATGTTAGTTGTAGTGTTTTCAATGATATTAAGACTATTATTCGGTGATACTAGTGTTTGCCAACAAATTGAAGTATAAAAATCATATTGTTAGAAAATTTGCACTATAAGTAGCTACATTACATTAAGCTATTAAATAGCAGGAGTAAAAGGTTATTTATTGTGATATAACGGTATATTGCAAGCGTTTGCATAGTTTCTTGTAAACCATCAGCGTTATTGTATCTATACAAAGTAGTTTTACTATTATATTGCTATAAACCCATAAAATGTAGTCGTTTTCAATGATTTTACCTAGTTATCAGGATATATAGCTGTTTTCCCCCCCCCATACAAATGAAGTATACAATCCTTTTTTTAGAATAATTTGCACCTATAATGTATCTTAATTACTTAAGCTAATAAAATATGAGAGTAAGAAGTTATCATTGTGATATAACGGTATATTGCAAGCGTTTTTCATAGTTTCTTGTAAACTGAACGCGTTATTATATATAACAAGTAGTTTTACTTATCAGATTGCTATTTAAACCCATTAAAAATGTAGAGTTTTTCAATGATATAGCTATTTATCGGTGAATTAAGTGTTTTCCTAAATATTGAAGTATAAAATCCTCTTTTTAGAATAATTGCACCTATAAGTAGCTTATATTAATTAAGCTATTAATAGAAAAGAGTAAGTGGTTATTTTTATGGTGGATAAAAACGGTATATTGCAAGCGTTTTCCATAGCTTCTTCCTAAAAACTGTAGCGTTATTGTATATATACAAGTAGTTTTACTTATGATTCATTGCTTAAACCCATAAAATGTAGTGTTTCAATGATATTAGCTATTTATCGGTGAATTATAGCCTGTTGCCTGCAATTGAAGTATTAAAATCCTCTTGTTAGAAATAATTTGCACCTATAAGTAGCTTACATACATTAAGCTATTAAATAGCAGAGTAAGAGGTTAGATATTGTGATATAAAACGGGATATTGCAAGCGTTTTTTGATAGTTTCTTCTAAATTGTAGCGTTATTGATATATACAAGTAGTTTTAAACCTAATCATATTGCTATAAACCCATAAAATGTAGGTGTTTCAAGATATTAGTATTTATCGGTGATATATAGCTGTTTTCCTACAAATTGAAGTATAAAATCCTCCTTTTTAGAATAATTTGCACCTAAAAAGTAGCGTACATACATAAGCTATTAAATAGAAGAGTAAGAGGTTATTATATTGTGATATAACTGATATTGCAAGCGTTTTTCATAGTTTTCTAAATTGTTCGTTTATTGTATATATACCAAGTTAATTTTACTTATCATATTGCTATATAACCCTTAAAAATGTAGTGTTTTCAATGATGTTAGCTATTTATCGGTGGATATTATAGTGTTTCCTACCAAATTGAAAAAATAAAATCCCATTTTTAGAATTAATTTGCACCTATAAGTAGCTTACATTACATTAACGCTATAAATAGAAGAGGTAAAGAGGTATACATTGTGATATAAACGGTATATGCAAACCGTTTTTCATAGTTTCTTCTAAACTGTAGCTTTATTGTTATATACAAGTATTTTTACTTATTATATGCTATAAAGCCATAAAATGTAGTGTTTCAATGATTTTAGCTAGTTATCAGGGATATAAAGGTTTCCTACAAATTGAATGTATTAAAATCTCTTTTTAGAATAATTTGCATCATATAAGAGCTTACATACATAGCTAGTAAATCGAAAGAGTAAGTGTTATTTATGTGATAAAAACGGTATTAGCAAGCGTTTTTTTTCATAGTTTCTTTTAAACTGTAGCGTTATTCTATATATACAAGTAGTTTATTATCATATTGCTATTAAACCCATAAATGTTAGTCGGTTTTTCACTGATATAGCTATTTATCGGTGATATATATAAGCTGTTTTCCTACAAATTGAAGTATACAAAATTTTTTAGAATAATTTGTACACCTATAAGTAGCTTACATTACATTAAGCTAATAAATAGAAGAGTAAGAGGAAATTTATTGTGATTTATAACGGTATATTCCAAGCGTTTTTCATAGCTTTCTTGTAACTGTAGCGTTTATCTATATATACAAGTAGTTTACTCATCATATTGCTATAAACCCTTAAAATGTAGTGTTTTCAATGATGTTAGGCTATTTATCGGTGACTATATAGTTGTTTTCTACAAATTATGTATAAAATCACTCTGTTTAGAAAATTTGCACCTAAGTAGCTACATTACATTAAGTCATAAATAGAAGAGTAAGAGGTTATTTAATTGTGATATAACGGTATATGCCCAAGAGCTTTTCATTGTTCTTGTAAGACTGTAGCGTTATTGTATATATACAAGTAGTTTTACTTCATATTGCTAAAACCATATAATGTAGTGTTTTCAATGATATTAGCTATTTATCACTGTGATTATGATAGCTGGTTTGGCCTACGAATTGAAGTATTAAAATCATTCTTTTTAGAATTAATTTGCACTATAAGTACGCTTAATTATCATTAAGCTCATTAAATAGCAGAGTAAGACGTTATATTGTGATATAACGGTATATTGCAAGCGTTTTTCATAGTTTCTTCTAAACTGTAGCGTTATTGTATAAATACAAGTAGTTTTACTTAATTCTGCTATAAAGCAGAAAATGTAGTGTTTTCTATGATTTTAGCTAGTATTCATTGATATATAGCTGTTTCCTACAAAGAAGTATAAATATTTTTAGAATTAATTTTGCACTATAAGTAGCTTTACATTACATTAAGCTATTAAATAGAAGAGTACGAGGTAATTTATTGTGATATAAACGTATATTGCAAGCGTTTTTCATAGGCTTCTTGTTAAACTGTAGCGTTATTGATATATACAAGTAGTTTTTACTTATCATATTGCTATAAACACATAGAATGTGGTTCAATGATATTAGATTTATCGGTGATATATAGCGGTTTTCCTACAAAATGAAGTATAAAATCCTTTTTCTAGAATAATTTGCAATAATAAAGTAGCTTACATTACATTAAGCTATTTAATAGAAGAGTAAGATGTAATTATTGTGATATAACGGGATATTGCAAGCGTTTTAATAGTTTCTTCTAAACTGTAGCGGTTCTTGTATAGATACAAGTAGAGATTTACTTATATATTGCTATTAAGCCATTAAAATGTAGTGTTTTCAATGAATAATAGCTGTTACAGTGATAATAGCTGTTTTTGCCTACAAAATTGAAGTAAAAATCCTCCTTTTTAGTAATAATTTGCACCTATAAGTAGCTTACATTACATAAAGCTATTAATAGAGCTTAGTAAGAGGTATTTATGTGATATAACGGTCATATTGCAAGCTTTTCAATAGTTTCTTGTAAAACTGTAGAGTGATTGTATATATACAAGTAGTTTACTTATTATTGCTCTAAACCCTAAAATCTAGTGTTTTCAATTAGTTTTAGTAGTTATCAAGATATATATAAGCTGTGTTCCTACAAATGAAATATAAAAAATCCTTTTTTAGAAATAAATTTGCAAATATAAGTAGCTACATTACCATTTGCATTAAAGTAGAGAGTAAGAGGTTATTTATTGTGACAATAAACGGTGTATTATTGCAAGCGTTTTCATTGTTTCTTGTAAAACTGTAGCGTTATTGTATATATACAAGTAGTTTTACTTATTATATGCTATAAACCCATAAAATGTAGTGTTTTTTAATGATATAGCTATTTATCGGTGATATATAGCTGTTTGCCTACAAAATGAAGTATAGAACCTCTTTTTAGAATAATTGCACCTTATTAAGTAGCTTCCATACATTAAGCTATTAAAAAAAGAAGAGTAAGAGGTTATTTATTGTTGATATAACGGTATATTGCAAGAGGTTTTTCATAGATTCTTGTAAACTGTAGCGTTATTGTATATATACAATTAGGTTTTACTATTATTATGCTATAAAACCATAAAATGTAGTGTTTTCAAATGATTTACCTAGTTATCAATGATATATAGCTGTTTTCCTACATAATTAAAGTATAAAATCCTTTTTTTTAGAAGAATTGCACCTATAAGTAATCTTACAGTACTATAAGTCTTATAGTACCTATTTAAAACTAGAAAGTATTACATAAGCTAATAAATAGAAGAGGTAAGAGGTTATTTATTGTGGATATAACGGTATATTGCAAGCGTTTTTCATAGTTTCTTCTAAACTGTAGCGTTATTGTATATACACAGTAGTTTTACTTATTATATTGCTATTTAAGCCATAAAATGTCAGGTTTTCAATGATAATAGCTAGTTATCAGTGATAATATAGCTGTATCCCTTACAAATTGAAGTAAAAAATCCTCTTTTTAGTATAATTTCACCGAATAAGTAGCTTACAATTAACATAAGATATTTAAAAAAGACAGTAAGAGGTATTATCGTGATATAAACGGTATATTGCAAGCGTTTTTCATATTTCTTGTAAACTGTAGCGTTATTGTATATATACAATTAGTTTTACTTATTATATTGCTATAACCCAAAAAAATGTAGTGTTTTCATGATTTACCTAGTTATCAATGATATTAAACTTTTTCCTACATATTAAAGTATAAAATCCTTTTTTTTAGAATAATTTGCACCGATAAGTATCTTACATTACATAAGCGAATAAATAGAAGAGTAAGAGGTAAATATATTGTGATATAAACAGTATATGCAAGAGGTTTTTCATAAGTTTCTTCTAAACTGAAGCGTTATTGTATATATGCAAGTAGTTTACTTAATATTGCTATTAAGGCCATAAAATGTTAGTTTGTCAATGATAATAGACTAGTTATCAGTGATATATAGCGTTTTCCTACAAGTGAAGTAAAAAAATCATCTTTTTAGTATAATTTGCACCTATAAGTAGCTTACATATACATTAAGCTTATAAATAGAAGAGTAAGAAGGTATTATTGTGATTATAACGGTTATATTGCAAGCGTTTTCATAGTTTCTTGTAAACTTGTAGCGTTATTGTAATATACAAGTAGTGTTTATTGATTACATTGCTATAAACCCATATTAAAATGTAGTGTTTTCAATTTATTTTAGGCTAGTTATCAAGAATATATATAGCTGTTTTCCACAAATTGAAGTATAAAAATCCTTTTTTTGAATAATTTGCAAATATAAGTAGCGTTACATACATTTTGCCATAATTAGAAGAGTAAGAGGTTATTAATTATTGTGATATAACGGTATATTGCAACGTTTTTCATTGTTCTTGTAAACTGTAGCGTTATTGTATACTATACAAGTAGTTTTACTTATCATATTACTATAAACCCATTAAAATGTAGTGGTTTCAATTGAATTAGCTATTTATCGGTTGATATATAGCTGTTTCCTACAAATGAAGTATAAAATCCTCTTTTTAGAATAATTTGCGCACTATAAGAAGCTTACATTACTTAAGCTATTAAATAGAGAGTAAGAGGTTATATATTGTGATATAACGGTAGATTGCAAGCGTTTTTTCTAGTTTCTTCTAAACTGTAGAGTTATTTGTATATATGAAGTAGTTTTACTTATTATATTGCTAATAAGCCAAAATGTAGTGTTTCATATGATTTTAGCTAGTTCATCAGTGATATATAGCGTTTCCTACAAATTGAAGTATAAAATCCTTTTTTAGAATAATTTGCACCTATAAGAGCTTTACATTACATTAAGCTATTAAAAGAAGAGTAGAGGTGATTTATGTGATTGATATAACGTATATTGCATGGTTTTTCATAGTTTCTTGTAAACTGTAGAGGTTATTGTATATATACAAGAGTTTTACTTATATATTGCTTAAACCATAAATGTAGTCTTTTCATGATTTACCTAGTTATCAGTGATATATAGCGTGTTTCCTACAAATGAAGTATTACAATCCTTTTTTTAGGATAAATTTGAACCTATAAATATTGTACATTAATTAAGCTAATAAATAGAAGGTAAGGAGGTTATTTATTGGGATATAAACGGTATATAGCAAGCGTTTGTCATAGTTTCTTGGAAACTGTAGCGTTATTGTATAATACACGTAGTATTAATTATCAGATTGCTATAAACATACATTAAGCTATTAAATAGAAGAGGTAAGAGGTATTATGTGATATAACGTATATTGCAAGCGTTTTCATAGTTTCTTTAAACTGTAGCGTTATTGTATAATTATACAAGTAGTTTTACTTATTATATTGCTATAAACCCAATAATGTAGTGTTTTCAATGATTTTAGCTAGTATCAGTGATATATAGCTGTTTTCCTACAAACTGAAGTATAAAATCATTTTTTTTTAGAATAATTTGCAAATATAAGTTAGCTTACATTATATTAAGCTATTAAATAGAAGGAGAAGAGGTTATTTATTGTAATATAATGGTATTATATTGAATAATATACCATAAAATGTAGTATTTTCAATGAGTTTAGCTAGTTATCGGTGATATATATCTGTTTCTACAAATTGATGTATAGATCCTTTTTAAATAATTGCGCCTATAAGAAGTCTTACATTACATTAAGCTACTAAATAGAAGCGTAATAGGTTATTTATGGAATAACGGTATATTGCAAGCGTTTTTCATAGTTTCTTGTAAACTGTAGCGTTATTGTATATATACGTGTTTTTTTTATCATATTGCTAAAAAACCCCTAAAAAGGGAGTGTTTTTTAATGATATTCCCATTTATTTGGTGATATATAGCTGTTTTTTTACAAATTGAAAAATAAAATCCTTTTTTAGATAATTTTACCTATAATTGCTTACATTACATTAAGCTATTAAAAAAAAAAGGATAGGAGGTTATTTATTGTGGGTATAACGATATATTGCAAAACGTTTTTTTATAGTTTTTTTTGTAAAAACCCTTTTCGTTATTGTAATAACAAGTAGGTTTTTTTTTTTTTTTTTTTATTTTTTTGCTATAAACCCTAATATGTAGTCTTTTTAAGATTTTTTCCTAGTTATCATGATATTAGCTGTTTTTTCCCACAAATTGAAGTTTAAAAAATTCCCTTTTTTTTGAATAATTTTTCAAATATAAAATAGCCCCTTTCTTTCATTAAGCTATTAAAAAGAAAAAAGTAAAGGTTAAATTTTTTGTGATATAAACGGTATATTGCAAGCGTTTTTTATTTTTTTCTTGTAAAAAATGAAAACGTTATTTTATAATTTTAAAAAGTAGTTTTATTTTTTCATATTCTATAAACCCCTAAAAAGTAAATGTTTTCAAAAAAAAAAAGGGTATTAGTATTTATCGGTGATATATAGCTGTTTTTCCCACATATTGAAGTATAAAATCCTCTTTTTTGAATAATCTGCACCTATAAGTAGCATACATTACATTAAGCTATTAAATGAAGGTAAGAGGTTATTATTGTATATCACGGTATATTGCAAAACGTTTTTTTTATAGTTTTTTTGTAAAAAATAGCGTTATTTTTAATATACAAGTATTTTTTACTTATTTTTTATTGCTTTTAAAGCCATAAAATGTACTGTTTTCAAAGATTTTTTGCTATTAAACCCGTGGGTCTATAATTTTTCCTCAAAATTTAAGGGAAAAACCTCTTTTTTGAAAAATTAAACACCCTTTAAATAGTTACTTACATTAAGCCCCATTAAAAAAAAAGGGGTAAGAGGGTTTTTATTGTGATTTTAACGGGATTTGCAAGGTTTTTTTAATTTTTTTGTAAACTGTAGCGTTATTGTATATAAAACAAATAGTTTTTCTTATTATAAAATTTCTATTTAAAACCCTAAAGTAGTGTTTTCAAAGATTTTGCTAGGTTTTCAGTATATTTTACTGTTTCCTACCAAAATTTAATTTTAAAATCCTTTTTTTTTTTAATAAATTTTTAAATATTTAAATACTTACATTTAAATTTAACCATTAAATAGAAGAGAAGAGGGTTAAATTTTTTTGTGATTAACCGGGATATTGCAAGCGTTCAAATTTTTTCTTGTAAAAAATGTAGCGTTTTTTTGTATATAACAAGTAGTTTTTCTTGTCATAATTGCTATAAAAACCCCTAAAAATGTAGTTTTTTTTTCAATGATATTAGCTATTTATTCCCGGGGGGGTATATAGCTGTTTTTTCCCAAAAAATTTAAAATAAAAAAATCCTCTTGTTAGAATAATTTGCACCTATAAGTAGCTTTCATTACATTAAACATTAAATAGAAGAGTAGGGGGTTTTTTTATTGTGATTAAAACGGGTTATTTGCAAGCGTTTTTTAAAAAAGTTTTTTGTAAACAAAACGTTATTGTATTATACAATTAGTTTTAAAATTTTATTATTGCTTTTTAAAAAATAAAAGTATTTTTTTTCAATTTATTTTACCTAGTTTTCAGTGATATATAAACTGTTTTCCTTTCAAAAATTTAATATACAATCCTTTTTTTTGAATAATTTTCAAAAAATAAATTTGCTTTCTTTTTTATTAACTTTAAATAAAAGAGTAAGAGGTTAAATTTTTTGTGATATAAAAAGGGTTTTATTTTCAAAAAATTTTTATTGGTTTTTTGAAAATGTAGCGTTATTTATATATACAAGTAGTTTTTTCTTATCATATTTCTTTTAAACCCCTAAATTAAATGTTTTTATGATATTAGCTTTTATCGGTTTAATATAGCTGTTTTCCTGGGAAAATTTAAGTATAAAACCCTTTTTAGAAAAATTTGCACCTATAAGTAGCTTAAAAATTTCATTAAGCTATTAAATAGAAGGGGGAAGAGGTTTTAAATTGGGGATTATAAAAGGGATATTGGCCCAGCGTTTTTTATAGTTTTTTTTCCCAAAATGTGCGTTATTTTAATATATACAAAATATTTTTACTTATTAATTTTCTTAAAGCCATAAAAATTTTAGTGTTTTCAAAGATTTTTTTGCTAGTTTTCAGTGATAATAGCTGTTTTCCTTTCAAATTTAAGTTAAAATCCTCTTTTTAAATAAATTTTCACCTATAAGTAGCTTAATTAAAATTAAGGGTATTAAAAAAAAGAGTTTAAAAAGGTTTTTTATTGGGCCCTTTTTAAAGGTTATTGATGCGTTTTCATAGTTTCCCTTTTAAACTGAGCGTTATTGTATATAACATGTAGTTTTTAAATTATTTATATTGCTATAAAACCCCTAAAAAGTAGTGTTTTCAAAGATATTAAACTATTTTTTCGGGGGATAATAGCTGTTTTTTACAAAAATTTAAGTATCAAATTTAATTTTTTTTTGAATAATTTCACCTATAAGTAGCTTACATTTCATTAAGCTAATAAAAAGAAAAGAAGAGGAAATTTATTGTGAATTAAAAGGGGGGATATTCCAAGCGTTTTTTCCCTATTTTTTTTTTTAAACTGTAAACGTTATTGTATAATTTAAAATAGTTTTTTCTTATTAAAATTTTCTATAAAACCCCTTAAAAAGTTGTGTTTTTAATGAAAGTTTGCTATTAATCCCGGGATATATAGGGTGTTTTCCTACAAATTTTAAAAAAAAAATCCCCTTTTTTTGGGAAAAATTTTCACCTATAAGTGCTTACATTTATTAAGCTATTAAATAGAAAAGTGATTTTATTTATTGCGAAAAAACGGGATATTGCAAACCCTTTTTCATAGTTTTTTGGAAACTGTAGCGTTTTGGGATATATACATGTGTTTTACTTTTCCTATTTCTATAACCCATAAAAAGAGAGTTTTTTAAAATTTTTTTTGTAGTTATTTTGTGATATATAGCTGTTTTCCTACAAATTGATGTAACCCAAACCCTTTTTTTTGAATAATTGCAAATATAATAAACTTAATTTCATTAAGCTATTAAAAAAAAAGAGTAAGAGGTTATTTATTCTGATATAACGGTATATTGGGAAACGTTTTTCTTGTTTTTTGTAAACTGTAGGCGTTATTGTTTTTATAAAAATAGTTTTACTTACATATTGCCCATAAAACCCCTAAAATGGGTGTGTTTTCACAATGAATTAGGGTTTTTTTAAACGGTGATATTAGCTGTTTTTTTCCCCCCAAAATTTAAGTAAAAAATCCTCTTTTTAGAATAAATTTTTTCACCTAAAGTAGCCTTTCATTCATTTAAACTATTAAATAGAAGAGGGAAGAGGGTTTTTACATTGTTTATAAACGGTATATTGCAAGCGTTTTTCATAGTTTCCCTTTTAAACTGTAGCGTTTTGTATATTTTACAAGTATTTTTTTCTTATTAAAATTTCTATAAAGCCATAAAATTTTAGTGTTTTCAATGATTTTAGCTTTGTTACAGTGATATATAGCGTTTTTTCCCACAAATTTTAAGTATAAAACCCCTCTTTTTTGAATAATTTGCACCTATAAGGGAGCTTACATTACATTAAGCTTTTTAAAAAAAAGAGTAAAAAAATTCATTGTTGGGTATAAAAGGGGAAAATTGCCCAAACGTTTTTCATAGGGTTTTTTGTAAATAAGCGTTTTTTGTATATTTACAAGTAGTTTTTTTATCAGATTGCTTTTAAAACCCCTAAAATGTAGAGGGGTTTTAATGATATTAGCTATTTTTTCGGTGATAATAGTTTTTTTTCCTAAAAATTTTAAGGGGATAAAAAACCTCTTTTTTAAAATTTGCAACCCCTTTAAGGGGCTTACAATTTCGTTAACTATTAAATAAAAAGAGTAAATGGTTTTTTATGGTGATTTTAAAAAGGTTTTATTGCAAGGTTTTTCATAGTTTTTTGTAAACGTAGCGTTATTTTTTTTATAACAATAGTTTTTCTTATTTTTATTTCCCATAAACCCAAAAATATTTTTGTTTTCAATGATATTTTGCTATTTAAACGGTGTATATAGCGTTTCCTACAAAATTTAAATATAAAACCTCTTTTTAGAATAATTTGCACCTATTTAAAAAGCTTACAAAACATTTTAACTAATAAAAAGAAGAGGGAAAAAGGTTTTTTATTTTTGATATAAAAAGGTTTTAAATTTCAAAACGTTTTTTATAGTTTCTTGAAACTGTTTGCGGGTTTTTGTAAAATTAAAATGTAGTTTTACTTTTCATATTGCTATAAAAACCCCTAAAATGTGGTTTTTTAAAGAAAATTAGCTTTTTTATCGGTTTTAAAATAGCTGTTTTCCTACAAATGAAGTATAAAAACCCCCTTTTTAGAATAATTTTCACCTTTAAATAGGCCTTTACATTACAAATTTAAACTAAATTTAAAAAGAAAGTACAGGTTATTAAAATTTTGATATAACGGTATATTGCAAGCGGGTTTTTTTTTATAGTTTCTTGTAAACTGTGCGGTTTTTTTGTATAATACAAGTTTGTTTTACTTATATAAATTTTCTATAAACCCATAAAATGTAGTGGTTTTTTAAAAAGATTTTGTAGTCATCAGTGAAATATAGGGTGGGTTTTCCCCCCCAAATTGGGAAAATTTTAAAATCCTTTTTTAGAATAAATTTTCCCCCTTTTAAATGCTTACATTACATTTAAACTATTAAAATAAGAGTTTGGGGGGTTATTTATTTTGAATAACGGTAATATTGGGAAGTGTTTTTCATAGTTTCTTGTAAACTGAAGCGTTATTGTATATATTTCAAGTAGTTTTTCTTACCGATTTCTATAAACCCATAAAATGTGTGTTTTCAAAGATATTAGCTATTTCGGGGATATATAGTGTTTTTTCCCAAAAAATGAAGTATAAAAAAACCCCTTTTTAGAATAATTTGCCCTATAAGTAGCTTACATTTCATTAAACTATTAAATAGAAGAGAAAAATGGTTTTTTTTGGTGATAAAAAGGGATATTGGGAAGCTAATTTTTATAAATGTTTTTAAACTAACGTTTTTGTATATATACCAAATTTGTTTTACTTATTATATTGATATTTAAAAAAATAAAAAAGTAGTGTTTTTAATGATTTTGTATTATCAGTGATATATACGGGTTTTTCCTTTCAAATTGAAGTATTTAAAAACCTTTTTTTTGAATAATTTGCAAAAAATAATTTCTTACATTACATTAAGCTATTAAATTTGAAGAGTAAGAGGGGTTTAAAATTGTTAATAAAAGGTTTTATTGGGAAACGTTTTTTATAGGTTTTTTCTAAAATGTAGCTTTTTGTATATATACAAGTATTTTTTCTTATTTTATTGCTATAAAGCCATAAAAGTAGTGTTTTCAAAGATTTTAGCTTTGTTATCTGATTTTTAAAACTGTTTTCCTACAAATTGAAAATATAAAAACCTCTTTTTAGAATAATTTTTTCACCTATAAGGACTTACATTACATTAAACATTTTAAAAAAAAGATAAAAAGTTATTCATTGTTAATAAAGGGATATTGCAAGCGTTTTTTTTATAGTTTCTTGTAAACTGAAGCGGGATTGTATATATAAAGTAGTTTTACTTTTCAGATTGTTTTAAAACCCCTAAAATGTAGAGTTTTCCCAAAATATTAGCTATTTTTCGGGATATATAGCTGGGTTTTTTAAAAATTGAAGTATAAAAAAACCCCTTTTTAGAATAATTTGCACCTATAAGTTTGCTTACATTACGTTTAAAACTATTAAATAAAGAGTAAGTGGTTATTTTGGTGTAAAACGGTATAAATTTTCAAGCGTTTTTTCAATGTTTTTTTGTAAACTGTAGCGTTATTTTATATATACAAAATATTTTTTTCTTTTTTTATATTGCTATAAACCCCTAAAATTTATGTTTTTTAATGATTTACTATTTTCGGTGATATATCCCGTTTTTCCCCACAAAAATTTAAGTAAAAAAATCCTCTTTTTAGAATAATTTGCAAAAAATAAAAAGCTTACATTACATTTAAACTAATAAATAGAAGAGTAATAGGTTATTTTAATTTTGATATAACGGTATATTTCCCAAACGTTTTTTTTTTAGTTTTTTTGTTAAAAATGGTTTGCGTTTTTTGTATATTTTTACATGTATTTTTTCTTATTTATATTGCTAAAACCCAAAAAATGTAGTGGGTTTTTAATGATATTAGCCCATTTACGGGGAATATTGGGGTGTTTGCCTACAAAAATTTAAGTATAAAAACCTCTTTTTAGAAAAATTTTTCACCCATAAATAGCTTACTTACATTAAGTATTAAAAAGAAGAGTACGAAAGGGTTTTTTATTGTGATATAACGGTATATTTTCAAAGCGTTTTTAAAAAGGTTTTTTGTAAACTGTACGTTATTGATATATACAATAGTTTTTCTTTTTATTTGCTATAAAACCCCTAAAAAGTGTGTTTTCAATGATTTTAGCTTTGTCATCAGTGGGTATATAAACTGTTTTCCTACAAATTGAAGTATAAAAAACCCCTTTTTAGAATTTAAATTTTCACCTATAAAAAGCTTACCCTTACATTAAGCTATTAAAAAAAGGGTAGGAGGTTATTTTTTGTTTATATAAAAGGTATATTTCAAGTGTTTTTTTTATAATTTCTTGTAAACTGAAAAAGGTTTTTGGGAATATCAAGTGTTTTTTCTTATCAGATTGCTATAAACCCAATTTAAAAAGTAGTGTTTTCAATGATATTAGCTATTTTTCGGTGATATATAGCTGTTTTTTCCCAAATATTGAAGTATAAAAACCTCTTTTTAGAATAATTTGCCCTATAAGTACTTTCATTACATTTAAACTATTAAATAGAAAAAAGTGGTTTTTTTATGGGGAAAAACGGTTTATTTCAACCTTTTTTATAAAGTTTGTAAACTTTCGTTTTTGATATATTTCCCTTTGTTTTACTTTTTTTATTGATATAAAAACCCCAAAAAAAGTAGTGGTTTTTCAATGATTTTTGCTAGTTTTTCAGTGATATATAAACTGTTTTCCACAAATTTAAGTATAAAATCCTTTTTTTTTGAAAATTTTCAAATATAAGTTTTGCTTACATTCCCTTAAACTTTTTAAAAAAGAAGAGTAAAGGTTTTTTATTGGGATATAAAAGGTATTTGCCAAGCGTTTTTTTTGGGGGGTTTTTTTAAAATGTAGCGTTTTTGATATAACAAGTAGTTTTTTTCTTATCATATTGGTTAAAACCCATAAAAAGAGGATTATAATGATTTTAGCCCAGTTATCGGTGATATATAGCTGTTTTCCTAAAATTGATGTATAAAATCCTCTTTTTTAAAAAAATTTGCACCTATAAGAAGCTTAAAATTACATTAAGTAATAAATCGAAAAAGTAAAATTGGTTTTTTATTGTGATTAAAAAAGGTATATTGCAAAGCTATTTTCATAAATGTTTGTAAAAAATTTTAGCGTTTTTGTTATAACCATAGTTTTTTTTATTATTTGATATAAAAAACCCCTAAAAGTAGGGTTTTTCCAAAGGGTGTTACCCATTTTTTTCCCGGTTTATATATAGCTGTTTTTCCACCCTATTGAAGTATAAAAAACCCCTTTTTAGAATAATTTGCACCTATAATAGCTTACATTAAAATTAGCTATTAAATAGAAGAGTAAAAGGGGTTTTTTATTGCGATTTTAAAGGGATATTGCAAGCGTTTTTCATAGTTTCTTGAAACTGTAACGTTATTTTAAAATTTACCGGGAAATTTTTCTTATTATTTGATATAAAAACCCCAAAAAGTAGTGTTTTCCAAGGGGTTTTTTCATTACAGTTATTTTATAGCTGTTTTCCACAGATTGGAAATATTAAAAACCTTTTTTTTTGAATAATTTTCAATATAAGAGCTTTCATTTCTTAAGCTATTAATAAAAGGGGTAAAAAAGGGTTAAATTTTTGTGAGATAATGGGATATTGCAAAACGTTTTTTATTTTTTTTCCCTTTTAAAAAATGTTTGGTTTATTGTATTATACAAGTAGGGTTTTTCTTATAAAATTGCTATAAACCCATAAAATGTGTATTTTCAATGATTTTAGCTAGTTTCGGTTTATATATTTGTTTTTTTCCTACAAAATTTATGTATAAAATCCTCTTTTTAGAATAATTTGCTACTATAAGTAGCTTACATTACATTAAGCTATTAAATAGCAGAGTAAGACGTTATTTATTGTGATATAACGGTATATTGCAAGCGTTTTTCATAGTTTCTTCTAAACTGTAGCGTTATTGTATAAATACAAGTAGTTTTACTTATATTATTGCTATAAAGCCATAAAATGTAGTGTTTTCTATGATTTTAGCTAGTTATCATTGATATATAGCTGTTTTCCTACAAATTGAAGTATAACATATTTTTTTTAGAATAATTTGCACCTATAAGTAGCTTACATTACATTAAGCTATTAAATAGAAGAGTACGAGGTTATTTATTGTGATATAACGGTATATTGCAAGCGTTTTTCATAGCTTCTTGTAAACTGTAGCGTTATTGTATATATACAAGTAGTTTTACTTATCATATTGCTATAAACCCATAAAATGTTGTGTTTTCAATGATATTAGCTATTTATCGGTGATATATAGCTGTTTTCCTACAAATTGAAGTATAAAATCCTCTTTTTAGAATAATTTGCACCTATAAGTAGCTTACATTACATTAAGCTATTAAATAGAAGAGTAAGAGGTAATATATTGTGATATAACGGTATATTGCAAGCGTTTTTCATAGTTTCTTCTAAACTGTAGCGTTATTGTATATATACAAGTAGTTTTACTTATTATATTGCTATTAAGCCATAAAATGTAGTGTTTTCAATGATAATAGCTAGTTATCAGTGATATATAGCTGTTTTCCTACAAATTGAAGTAAAAAATCCTCTTTTTAGTATAATTTGCACCTATAAGTAGCTTACATTACATTAAGCTATTAAATAGAAGAGTAAGAGGTTATTTATTGTGATATAACGGTATATTGCAAGCGTTTTTCATAGTTTCTTGTAAACTGTAGCGTTATTGTATATATACAAGTAGTTTTACTTATTATATTGCTATAAACCCATAAAATGTAGTGTTTTCAATGATATTAGCTATTTATCGGTGATATATAGCTGTTTTCCTAAATATTGATGTATAAAATCCTCTTTTTAGAATAATTTGCACCTATAAGTAGCTTACATTACATTAAGCTATTAAATAGAAGAGTAAGTGGTTATTTATGGTGATAAAACGGTATATTGCAAGCGTTTTTCATAGTTTCTTCTAAACTTTAGCGTTATTGTATATATACAAGTAGTTTTACTTATTATATTGCTATAAACCCATAAAATGTAGTGTTTTCAATGATATTAGCTATTTATCGGTGATATATAGCTGTTTGCCTACAAATTGAAGTATAAAATCCTCTTGTTAGAATAATTTGCACCTATAAGTAGTTTACATTACATTAAGCTCTTAAATAGCAGAGTAAGAGGTTATTTATTGTGATATAACGGTATATTGCAAGCGTTTTTCATAGTTTCTTCTAAATTGTAGCGTTATTGTATAAATACAAGTAGTTTTACTTATATTATTGCTATAAACCCATAAAATGTAGTGTTTTCAATGATTTTAGCTAGTTATCAGTGATATATAGCTGTTTTCCTACAAATTGAAGTATAAAATCCTTTTTTTAGAATAATTTGCACCTATAAGTAGCTTACATTACATTAAGCTATTAAATAGAAGAGTACGAGGTTATTTATTGTGATATAACGGTATATTGCAAGCGTTTTTCATAGTTTCTGTAAAACTGTAGCGTTATTGTATATATACATGTAGTTTTACTTATCATATTGCTATAAACCCATAAAATGTAGTGTTTTCAATGATATTAGCTATTTATCGGTGATATATAGCTGTTTTCCTACAAATTGAAGTATACAATAATTTTTTTAGAATAATTTGCACCTATAAGTAGCTTACATTACATTAAGCTAATAAATAGAAGAGTAAGAGGAAATTTATTGTGATATAACGGTATATTCCAAGCGTTTTTCATAGTTTCTTGTAAACTGTAGCGTTATTGTATATATACAAGTAGTTTTACTTATCATATTGCTATAAACCCTTAAAATGTAGTGTTTTCAATGATGTTAGCTATTTATCGGTGATATAAGACTCGTTTTCCTAAATATTGATGTTTTTTATTAAAATCCTCTTTCTTCTTTAGAATAATTTTGCACCTATAATAGTCTTACATTCATTAAGCTATTAAATATTTTGACGAGTAAGTGATTATTTATGGTGATAAAACGGATTATTGCAAGAGTTTTTCATAGTTTCTTCTAAACTTTAGCGTGCGTTATTGTATATATACAAGTAGTTTTACTTTATTATATTGGCGTATAACCCATTAAAATGTAGTGTTTTCAATGATATTAGCGTATTTATCGGTCGTATATAGCCAGTGTTTGCCTACAAATTGAAGTATTAAAATTCTTATCTTGTCGAGAATAATTTGCTAACCTTGTATAAGTAGTTTACATTACAAAGCTCTTAAATAGCAGAGTAAGGGTTATTTATTGGATTATAACAGGTATATTGCAAGCGGGTTTTTCATAGTTTAAGTTTACTTCTAAATTGTAGCGTTATTGTATTAAATACAAGTAGTTTCCGTCCTTACCTTATATTATTGCTTTATAAACCCCATAAAAATGTAGTGTTTTTCAATGATTTTAGCTAGTTATAACGGATATATAGCTCGTTTTCCTACAATATTGAGTATAAAAATCACCTTTTCTTTTAGAATAATTTAGCACCTATCAAGTAGCGACATTACATTAAGCTATAACATAGAACGAAGACGAGGTTTTATTTATTGTTGATATAACGGTATCATTGCCAAGCCGTTTTTCCATAGTTTATCTTGTAAACGTAGCGTTATCATGTAATATACATGTAGTTTACTTATCATATTGCTATAAAACCATATAAAAAGTAGAGTGTTTTCAACTGATATTAGACTATTTAATCGGTGATATATAGATGTTTTTTTCCTACAAATTGAAGTCAGCTATACAATAATTTTTTTAAGGAATAATTTGCACCTAGTAAGTAGCTACATTACATTAAGCTAAATATAAATAGAAGAGAAGAGGAAATATGTATGTGATATATAACGGTATTATTCCAAGCGTTTTTCATAGTTTCTTGGTAAACTGTAGCGTTATGTACTTATATACAAGTAGTTTTACTTATCATATTGCCTATAAACCCTTAAAATGTAGTGTTTTCAATGATGTTAGCTATATATCTGGTGACTATAATAGCTGTTTTCCTACAAAATTGAAAAATAAAATCCTCTTTTTAGAATTAATTGCACTATAAGTAGCTTACATACATTAAAGTATTAAAATAGAAAGAGTGTAAGAGGTTATTTATTGCGATATAACGGTATATTGCAACGTTTTTCATAGTTTCTTGTACAATGTAGCGTTATTGTATATATTACATGTAGTTTACTTACACATATTGCTTATAAACCCATAAAATGTAGAACCTAGAGTTTTCAAGATTTTACGGCTAGTTCCGTTATCAGTGATACTATAGTGTTTCTCATACTACAAATTGAAGTATACAATCCTTTTTTTAGAATTCAGTCATTTGCAAAGTTTTTATTTGTAAGTCGCTTACATTACATTAAGTATTAAATTAAAAGAGCGTACAAAGAGGTTATTTATTGTGATATACGTATATTGCACGCGCTTTTTCATGGTTTCTTGGTAAACTGTAGCGTTATTGGATATATACAAGTAGTTTACTTATCATATTGATATAAAACCCATAAAATGTATGTGTTTCAATGATATTAGCTATTTATCGGTGAATATAGCTGTTTCCTACACAATTGAAGTCATAAAATCCTCTTTTTCGAATAATTTGAACCGATAAGTAGCTTAACATTACAGTAAGCTAATTAAATAGAAGAGTAAGAGGTTATACATTGTGATTATAACGGTATATCCCCATTGGCTAAGCGTTCTTTTTTCATAGTGTCTTTCGAAACTGTAGCGGTTTATGTATATATACAAGTATTTTTAACTTAATTATATTGCCTTATCAAAGCCATATAAAAATGTAGTAGTTTTCAATGATTTTAGCTACGTTTATCAGTGATATATAGCTGTTTTCCTACAAATTGAAGTATATACTAAAATCCTCTTCCTTGTTTAGAATAATTTGCACCGCGTCATAAGTAGCTTTACATTTACCATTACACTATTAAATAGCCAACGAGTAAGTGGATTTATGCGTGATAAAACGGTATATTGCAAGCGGTTTTTCATAGTTTCTTCTAAACTAGCTAGCGTTATTGTATATATACAAGTAGTTTACTTATCATATTGCTATAAACCCATAAAACTGGAGTGTTTTCATGATATTATTAGCTATTTATCGGATGATATATAGTGTTTTCTAAAAATGAAGTATATTAAAAATCCTCCCTTTTTTCTAGAATAATAATTCTGCACCTAACAAGTAGCTTACATTACATTAAGCTATTAAATAGAAGAGGATAAGAAATGGTTAATTCATGGTGATTTTAAAACGGTATATTGCAAGCGTTTTTACATAGTTTCTTCTTCTAAACTGTAGCGTTATTGTATATATCCCCAAGTAGTTTAACGTATTATATTGCTATATTAAACCCACAAAATGTAGTTCTAGTGTTTTCAAGTTGATTATTATTGATATTAGCTTATATTTATCCGGTTATTGTCATATATAGCCCCTCCCCTACCAGTTCTTTGGTGCCTAACATTAATCTGAAGTTTATACAAATCCTCACTTGTGTTACGAAATCTACTATAGATTATACTGCTGCACCCTAATAAGAGTTACATAACCATAAGACTCTCAAATTTTTAAATAGCGAGTATAAGAGAGTTATTTATTGTGATATCCTATAACGGTACTATTTGCAAGCTTGGTTATACGCGTTTTTCATCAAGTTTCTTCTGTTCTTAAATGGTTTCCATCGTACCATCCTAGCGTTATTGTATAAATACAAGATATGTTTTTACTTATATTATTGGCCGACTAATGAAATTAAATAAAACCCATTAACATAAAATGTAGGGTGGTATGCTTCTCAATGATTTTAGCTCAGTATTCACGTGCGCATAGATCAGCGTTATTTTCCCACTAAGAGTTGAAAGGTTATTATAAATCACGGTTCGTCTTGTATGATAATTTGCACCGTCTATAAGCGTAGATTGACAGTACACTGAAAACAGGCTATAGTAGAAAAACATAACTACAGAAAGAGCAACCTTTGAGGTGATCATTTTAGTGCGGCTCCCAACAGTGCTACTGCTGCATAAAGCTAACAGGATTAAGTTATTGCTTTTCATAGTGTCTGTGTTCTAAAGATGTTGGTGTCTTACACTTACATGTTATTTTGTCTTTGATATATGAACGTAATTTCTTGTTTGAAATATGTAGGCCGTCGTTGAGGGGTTTCATTGGTATAGTATACATGTGTCAGGCATCACTTGTGCTTTATCGCACAACCCATCAAGAACCCATGATATGGCATTAGCTTTGGCAGGGTACCAGTACCAATGTTTTATTATTTATGTACAAGATATTATTACTTATATACGTACTTTTGACAGATGTTTTGACGATTTTTGGAGTGTATCCGACCTGACTCCCCAAGTACCAGCCACATCCTCCCGCCCCATCAGCCCCCAACATACTCCCACCCCATCAGGCCTGCAGCCTCCACCACATCAGACCCACAGCCTCATCACACATCACCCCCACAGCCACAGCCTTGACCCACCACATCACCACCACAGCCACAGCCTACCACCACCACATCACCCACCACAGTACACCACAAGCCTATCCCCGAAACCATCACCCCCTTTTCGCAACAAAGGAGTGGAAAAATCTTTATACATACGAACTACAGAGGACCAGGTTTCCTATACACTTCCTTAGTGTGAGGAAGATTTTTGGAAAATAGTTGCTAGTAGGATTAGGGATTACATTTCTAATTTTCATTAGAGTCGCAGTTTCGAATATATGGTTTTATCGCCCCCAAATACTCCCACTTGTACTTGCCTTGCATCACACTTTGTCAAAATATATTATGATACATTACGATGCAGGATAAAGCATATTCAGATATCAGTTGTTTTGTGTGAAATCACACTTGTACTAAAGCTTCACGATAACCCAGTATCTCATTCTATTTTGTAGAAAAAATTGAAGGTTTATGGACCGTCGTGGTGCTGCAACATAATTGGTTTTGTAAAGTCTTAAGTCACAGGAAGGCAATGTACAGTTTATAGAATAATGCCACGTATCCTCTCTACATATATATTAGTTTTGGCGTAAACAAATCAGTACCACAAGGATCAATTTTGGGTCCCATTTATTTTTATTATATATCAGGTGATATGATAGAGCGTTGCACTAATAAACTCACAATTTCTTCTCAAGACTCTGATGTACCACTATTTTCATTCAGGGACAAATATTCTCACATTAACATTAAAACACATTAAATGCATAAGCACATTAATCTCAATGTTTGTCAAACTGGATAAAAAGGTAATAAAATTAAAATTAAATGCTATAAAACCTTTCTTATATGGTGTCTTGTATTTGATGATTCAAATCCAAATATCGATGTATGCATAGACAATCTTATTTTAGAGAAAGTTGGTGAATATAAATTTTTGGGTGTCTTATAATTGACAGGATAAACTTGAATGGGAAAGCTCATATACTAGACGGATTAACTAAACTATTTGTAAAATAAATGGTTATGTACTACATAAGATACGCATAACAATATAAACCATATAGTATATTAAAGATCAAATATACTTCATCAATTAGCCTATCCCACACAACCTTTTGTATGTGTTCAGCTGTATGGGAGGAGCATTTAAACTTACTTGACAGTCGTTCATGGTACTCAAAAAAAAATGTTTACGGTAATGTCATTCACAATCACAGATATGCATCACACAGGATGACCCTCTCTTTAAAGACCTACATTTACTTAAATTAACTGAATAGATATCCCTCCAAAGCAAACTATTTATGTAGCATAAAAGCATTATAACACATACAAGTTCGACAGTGGTTGTTCCCAGTTCATGTCTAACAACTCAAATAGCCGAAGACCAAATGATCTAAAAATTCACTATGATGCAGAAGGTCGCATGCACCAGCGAGCATTACGGTTAGGGGAGTAAACACTGTGGAATCGGCACTGCCATGAAGAGTCTTCAAAAACATCACCGATAGTAAAACATTTTCACAGTGTAAAATAAAGAAAAAAAAATCGATCAATAAAATCTAATCCTTGCGTTCAGTCATGTTGCGATTTTTAGTTTTTTGTATGCTTGCGGTGAGTTTAGATAATATTGAGCCTTTGTTTTTGCCTTGAGCAAGATTTGCGTTATAATCCTATGTTGTATTTCACTTTTTATTTCACATATTAAGTTTTGTATGTTATTAACTAGTGCTTTATATAATAATTATCTTTTGGTAGTTTTTTTTTAATGTAATGCGATTTATTATTTAATATTCTTCTTGTACACCTATATTTCTCTACTTTTTTTTCCTATAAATACCGGCTAACATTGTTTCCGCAATACAGGTTCTGTATAAGAGCTCCGATCTCAACAGAACGGTTAGCCTTATAATGTATACATGTCTATATAGTTTACCATAATGTATTGCCTAAAGGGCCACAAATAATATGTATCAGTATCAGTGATATACACCACAGCCACAGGCCTACCACCAATCACCTCCCACAGCCACAGCAATGGACTGTATTGAGAGTTATAACAGAACATTTTTGGAATGATGTTAGCTCACCAATGATTTAGACTGACAGGTAATTTTTATCTTGTTTCGAATAATTTCCGTATACAGGCTCTCAGCAAGATATCAACAATGTAGTGCTTTTAGAAGGTGCTGTCCCAGGGATGCCTACTGCTGCCCTCCATGGTGCCATCCACCAGCAGCACCACAGTGACATCACCTCACATGGATGCTGCAGGAGGGTTTAAAAACCCACTCGAGATTTTCTTTCTTAACAATATGCATAATAACAGTTACTAGTGTTGTTTGTTATTGATAATGTGGTATACTTTCAGTTTTTCTTGTAGGTGACCTGTAAAACTGGTAACCTAGCTTCTCTCACTAACAGGATATTATCAGGTTCTCATCTTCTTTACCCACTCCTATCACCATCCTACATTGTGCTCTCCATACTTCTAATTGACCTAATTCTTATGAAGAACAAAGAAAATAGTACTTCGGCAATTACTGCTATTTAACTAATAATTTGTTTTTTCTCACCAGATGAGTTACAACAAGCATCAGCCAGCAAGGGTCACCAGGATGATCCAAGCTTCAAAATGCCCCAAAGAGGACGTAATATTTCAGGAATATTTATCTTGCTTTCTATTTTACCATACATTATTTTAAATTTTAAGTGGACTATAAAATCAAGCGCATTCTTTGGCGTATATCTTTGTCGAAATATTTTATTTCCATAACACATTTACTAGCGTCTCACATCTTAGGCATCCTTTTCTCATTTCTCCAAAATACTACGCAAAAACGCACAAGGTCCGTGCCATTGATTAGTGATAGAGGTCCATTCTTCACCCCATTAACGCATATGTTATTCTACACTATGGCATATCCTTCTTGTCATCTCACTCACCCATTCTTTCCAGGTGTCCAAAACCATTCCCGCGTGTCTGGCTTCTAACACACCACTCCGCACCCACACATTTCCATTCCACACGCCGTATTTCAATTATTGAGCCATACAAAATATACATTCTCACCGAATCCTGAGTATCAAACTGTATAGTACATGTATTCTGTTTGTGTGTTTATAGTTGACAAAATGTACCTGTATAATGATATCGACGAAACAATGTGTGGAACAACTTTCCATTTCTAGGTGTACACCAATAATTGAAGCTCCTGTGGAAAACACCAATACAGGTTGCGTAGCGCATACAGCAAATGTGCGGGAGGGCTTTTGAAAACAACACAACAGCTAGATGGCGAGGGCTGCAAATTTCTTCCCCTGAAGGTGCTAGAAGTTTTAAATGGACCAGATATCAAATGCCGTAAAACCACGCAATGAAAGGTTTAGAAGGTTTGGGGTACAGGACGAATTAACCAGGATTAAACGGTAAATTGAAGGAGTAAAGGAGGTTTGTCTAGCTGTATCATCACCACAGCCCAAACACTTAGATATCTTTGTTCAATATTCATTGTTTCCTATCAGTTTCAACATTACATTCATTGGGTTAAGAAAGATAGTTTAAATATTGACTGGTGCATGACAGACTCTGGCAAATCCTGAAAAGAAAGCTAGATGGCAATTGACTCAGAACGAACGAGCACACTCTTGTGTGGCATTGTTAGTTGATGCAATGTGTGAGTACCAAAGAATCTCTTCATTTTTGACCTTGCCTCTGATTCAAATTATTGGGGGGGAGGATTTTGGTGAAAAATGGCAACATTTTTCAAACCAGAAAACCATGCACTTGTGTCAGGGTTTAAAAGGGGTTTTTGGAAAAAAAAGGAAAGGGTTTTTAGGATATTTCTTTTTTCCCGGGGGGATTAACACTTGCGTTTGGGGGGAAAATTAAAATGAAATGGCTATAAGTAAAGTTAAAGGGAAAGGGGAATTTAGAGAAATTTTCCCTTTTTTGGGGACCGGGAAAGGAGTGCATCTTTTCTCTTTTAAAAATTTTTTGCATCCCAAAAAAAATCCTTTTTTTTAGAGTCAAGGAAAACCGGGTACATTACTTTTATAAACTCTCCTCATTTTTTGAAAAGCCTCAGGAAACACTTTTTTTTGAAAAAACTTTAAAAGGGGGGGGGAAATATCTTTTCCCTTTGGGGGACTATGTAAAAAAAATTTTTTTTGTTACGATCATGGGGCAGAAATTAGACTTCCCCCCTAAATAACAAATAAACATATGTGAAAAGAAGGCTTTTAAAAAATGAGGGGGGCTAGCGCTCAAGAATAGCCTTCCCGTCGCGGGCGGGGCAAAATATACACTCAAATTTCATCACTTTTTCCGAAGCGAAGGACCCCCCAAGGGAAAAACATTTCCAATCAAAAATCACCAGGAAAGCAACAATTGAAGACCCCAATGGGGGGGGACAAAACTCAGCGCCTTGTAAAAGGCACCCCACCTCCAGCCTCCAGCCCAGAAACCCCTTTTCCTACTCTGCCCCCGGAGGCTCCCCAAAACAATAACCTCAAAAATCACACTCTTTCAGAAGCAAAGGCCCCCCAAAGGGAAGGGAACAGGTAAAATCAACAATACCACGCAGCAACATTTTGAAGGGACCCCATGGAGGGAAAACAACATCAGCGCCTGAAAAAAAGGAGTCCAGCCTCCACCTCCACCAAAACCCCTTTTCCTCACTTTTGCCCCCGGGGTCGCCCCTAAGCTGACGTGTGTGCTGCTGGGATAGGGTACCGGGGACCCCCTTTGCAGGGGTTCCCCCCGCCCGTTTCCCCCGCCACCTGTATTGTGACGCCCCACACCATTGGTCACTTTTTTTACACAGCCACCCCACCTTTTTGGCATTAAACAGATTTTTATTGGGGACGGGATTTTTTTTTGGCTGCTACGATTTGGCCCCTAAAAAGGGCGATTCATACCCAGAAACGGGATCGGTTTAAAAGTTACCCCCTTTCCTGCGGGTTTTGGATCGTTTTTTTTTAGGACCCCGGGGGGGTTTTGAGGGGCTTTTTCTCTTTTTTTAAATTTTCCCTTTCCCCTCTTACGCCCGGGGTGAAAGACCTCTCGGACCTGAAAACCCCGTGTCGGGTCAAAAACCGCTGTGGGGGCCCGCCCCCGGGGCTATGGGTGTTTGTGCTTTTTTTGGGGGTTTGGGGCCCCCTGCGAGCGCTGGGGAACCCCTAAACCCGTGGGTCCACCTCATTTGGGGGGCCAGGAAAAGGGAAAAACTTTTTTTTTTTTGAGCGCTCTTCAAAAAGGCGGGCCCCAAGCAAAACTGCTGCCCCGGCAAAAACTCTTCAATCGTTGTGACAAAACATGGTCGCAAAACCCAATTCTCGAGTGCCCCGGGAAGACTCAAGGGGGAGGAGGGCGTCCCTTCACTGCTCCCAAGCCAGTGTGGGGCGCCGGGCCCCCCAGCGGCGGTTTCCCCTTCCCCCGGGGACACGGAATTTTTTACCCTCCAGGGCCTGGTGCTCGGGGGAAGTTTTTTCTAAAAACCCCCCCCCCCCCCTCCCCCCAAAATCCCCCCAGACTCGCTTATTTCAAACTTTTCCACCCGAGGGATCACCCGTTCTGAAAACCCCCCACGCTAAAAATTTCCCCCCCACCCTTTTTCTAAAAACTCCCCTACCCCTTGACTGCTTTCCCCCCCCCCGTTATTCTAAAAAACCTCCCCCCCCTGTTTTTCGGGTGTTCCCCCCCCCACCCGCAAATTTTTTAAAAAACTCCCCCCCTGTGCACCAGGGTTCTCGCCCCTTTTTTTATTCTAAACCCCCCCTACCCCTGGACTGTGTTCCCCCCTCCCATTATTCTAAACCCCCCCACCCCTTTGTTGTGTTTCCCCCCACCCGCTATTTTTGAAAACTCACCCTTGGCCCCCGTTTTCCCCCCAAATTTAAATTCTAAAAAACCCCTTTAACCCCGGAGACTTTTCCCCCCCTCCCGTTACCCTAAAAACCCCCCTACCCCCTTGTTGTTTCCCCCCCCCACCCGCTATTCTAAAAAACTCACCCTTGTGCTAAAGGGTTTTTCCCCGCCCCATTTTTTCTAAAAAAATTTCCCCCCAAACCCCTGGGGAACTATTCCCCCCTCCCGTTATTCTAAAAACCCCCCCTCCCCCTGTGTCTGTTTTCCCCCCCCACCCGCTATTCTAAAAAATACCCTTGTGCCTCAGTTTTTCCCCCCCCCAAATTTATTCTAAAACCCTTTCCCCCCCCCCCCGTTATTCTAAAAACCCCCCCCCCCCCGTTCTGTTTTTTCCCCCCCAGCTATTCGGGAAAACTCACCCTTGTGCCTCAGGGGCCCCGCCCCCATTTTAAAACCCCCCCTGAAAACCCCCCTCCCCCCCCACCCCGGGGGCCCCCCCCTATTTCCCCCCCTCCCCCCCTTATTCTGAAAAACCCCCCACCCCTGGGGGGGTTTCCCCTTTTTTGTTTTTTCCCCCCACCCGCTATTTTTTGGAAACCCTAAACCCTTTGGGGGTGTACCCTCCAGTTGCCTCCCGCACCCCTTTAAATTCTGAAATTTTTCCCCCAAAAACCCCCGGAGACTGCGTCCCCCCTTCCCGTTTTAAATTTCTGAAAATCCCCCCCTTTACCCCCTGTTGGTCGGGGGTGTTTCCCCCCCCGGGGCCCTCCCCCACCGGGAAAAACTCCCCCCCCCCTTGGGGCCTTCCAACCCGCGAGTTGGAAGGTTCAAGGGGGCCCCCCAAAGGTGGGGGGCCCCCGGGTCACCTCCCCCGGGACCCGTTTGGGGGCCCCCCGGGGGCGGGTGCCCTTTCCCTGCCCCTTAGGGGGGGGGCCCCCCAAAAGGGAGGGGGACCGCACCCTGTTGCCCTTCCCACCCGGATCGGTAAAGGACAATGGGGTGTGAACAGGGCCGGGGGGAAAATCCAAGGGGCGGGTATAAAATTGTTCCCCGGGGGGGGGAACCTTTGGGCCCCTCCCTGCCCCCCCTAAAACCTACACCCTTAGGCCCCAACCGGGACCCCGAGCCGGGGGGTTGCTCCCCAAGTCCCCAGCGGATTAAAACCAAACTCCCCCAATTTAGGTCGGGGACCCGCAGGAGGGGGGCAGGGCAAACCCCCCGGACCCGGATTTTATTGGCCCCCCCGGAAGGCCAAGGGAGGCCAACCAAACCCCCCCAAATGCCTTTCCGGGAGGAAACCCACCCTAAACCGTGGGGGTTTTGGGGGGCCCAATCCTTCAGCCCCCCCCCCAAAGCAAAGCTTCGCCCCCGGCGGCAACACCGGGCCCTTTGAAAAAGGGGGACAACCAAGAAAAACGGGCGGAAAACCCGTTTACCCTGTTCCCTTCCCACAGTGGGTTAAGGGCCCAAAAACCCCTTTGGCCCCCGGCCCCACCCCGGCCGCGGGTCGGGTGGAAGGGGGGGAAAGTAAAGGGGGGCCCCCCAAGCTGCCCCATTTCCCTGGGGACCTACCACCCCCCCCGGGGGGCCATTTCCCCCCACCCAACGGGTAAAAGGGAGACTGGCCAAGGGGCCCCCCACCCACAGGAGGCCCGCCCAAGGAAAACCCCCGCCCAAGGCCGGGGGCCCACCCGGGCCCCCTCATTTTCCGGGAACCCCAGGCCCACCCCGCGAGCAAAGCCGACGGCGGCCCCGCCTCATGCCCCCAAGGGGAAAAACCCCCAGCAAAACGGGGCAAGTTTATTGCCCCTTACGCCCGGCCCAGTTGGGAAGGCCCTCCCCTTCCCCCCCGCCCCGGGAAACCCCGCCCCGGCCCCGGGGGGGAAGGGAAAAAATTTAAAGCCCTCTATCGGGGGGAGGGAATCACCCCCCCTTTTCCCCCCAAGGGAAAGGGGGCGGGCCCGGGTCCCGACCCCCCACAGGGGCCCCCGGGGCCCCCCCACCCACCCCCTCCCGCAGGCCTAACGCCAGCGACCAAGGGGCCCCCCCCCCCCCCTAAAAAACAACACCCCCAGGCGGGGGGGCCGGGCGAGCCCCACCCCCAATGTGCTGAGGGAAATCCCCAGGCCCCCGCCCCGAAACCGGGGGAAGGCCCCCCTTCGAGGGGGATTTAAATGGCCCTAAAGGAGGGGGCCTCACCCCGCCCCCAAGGGACCAGGCCACACCCTCCCCCGGATCCTGCCACGGGGCCCACCGGGGCCCCCCCCCTTGGGGGCGCCCCCCAACCCCCGCCCACTAAGGGCGCAGGGGGAACCCCCGGGGAAGGCCTTGGGGGGGAGGCCCGGGGGAGGAGGCCCCTTACGGGTTTCCCTTACAGGAGCCCCCACACCCGGGAAAGGCGGGGGTGCCCTCCCATGCTCCCCCCAACTAGGCCCCGTGGGGGCGGGCGTTTTAACGCCCACCCCACCGCAGAATTCCTACCCCCGGGGACGGGGTCGTACCTTGGCGGTAGTTGCCGGGGAGGTCCCTCACGGCCCAACCTTTAACAGGGACCCCACCCAAAACTGGGGGGGGGAGCGGGCCTTACCGGGGCTGACCTGGCCCCCTCGTGGCGGGCAAAAAACGCCCCCCAAACCCACCGCGCCACCCCACCACCCTCCCAGCTTTTGGCCGGGGAACCCCCAAACCCCTTTCCAGGGGAAACCCCCGGGAGGGCGACGGGGAAAGTTTGGTTCCCTTGCCCGGGGGGGCACTGGGGGGCCCACCCACGACCTGACCACGGGGGGCCCCCCTCACCACCCTTTCAAGGGCCCCGCCGACCCCCCGGGGCCTTCCCTAAGGGGCCCCCGGGGCCGGGGGGAAACCGGCCCGGACTGGGGGTTTCCCTACAAAAAAAAAAAAAAAACCCCCAAAAAAAAAAAAAAACCCCCCAAAAAAAAGGGGGGGTAAAGGGGGAACGGGGTCAGGGGGACCCCAACCCACCAGTAAACCCTTTCCCCGAAAGTTTGTATAACGAAAAGCCCCCCCCATAAACCCCGGGCTTTTGGGCGGGAAGGTGGTGACTCGCGCTCGGAAAGGTTTTTCCTCAGCGGGAGGGGGGGCCAAGGGGTTTTGGAGGGGTTTCCCCCTCCTTAAACCAAAAAAACACCCCCCTCGGCCAGCTGTGGAGGAATGCCCGGACGGTTTCCCGGGTTGCCCCCACCGACCGGCCCCCCACCCAAAACCCAAACCCCGAGAGGGGGGAGAGCCCTAAATCGGCGGGGTTCACCGCGCGGGGCCTCCACGCCCCAACTTCCCCCTGGGCAAAACCCCAAATTTCCGAAAAACAGCTTCGACAACACCTCCGGTTCAAGGCTGTCGGGGAAAGGCGCGAGGGGAACCTGACGGGGGCGGACCACCTCTTACTCCCCAGGAACTGCCCCGTGGGCGGGGAAAAAAAAGGGCGCAAACCCAGCTGCGGGACGGACGGCGTGACATACTCCATGCTCGCTCATGCCTGGCCTCCCCGGGGAGCCGCCCCTTGCTCGCCACGTAAAACGCGTCTTGGCGGAAGGCCACCTGCCACCACGTGGAAGGAGGCCGATATTCAGCCCCCCCCCCAAGCCCAGGGAGCCCCCAAGCTCAGGTTTAAATCTCCCTCAATCAGCGGGCACGGCTAAAACACCGAGGGGAATGGTGTTTCTCGCGATTTGAAAGGGCGCGGGGGGAGCCCCCCACCCTCAGTGTTTGGCTCACCCCGCGCGTGGGAAACAGCTGCCCAGCCTCCTCCCCCTGCGGGACCGGCCCAAAAACTGCCCCCCAGTCCAGTTTTCCCCCTCGCCCTTTGGGAAAAAGGGGGGGGGGGGGCGTTCGAGCTGGCCAGCCCTCAGCTATTCTCGCCCCCCTCGAAAAGGAAGGGGACCCGGGGGAAGACTGCTCGCCGGCTCGAGGACTAAACCCCCAGGGACCGTCGGGCCGGGGGTCAAGTTTTCCCGGGGCCCCAAATCCCCCTACAAGGAACGGGGGAACGGGACGCCCCAGGGGGGCCCCCCCTCCTCAGCCCTTTCCCGTTTAACCCTGATGGAGGAGGGTGGTCCCCCCTGCCCTTCCAGGCTGGGCCCCCTCCCCGCTCAAACTACGCCGACGGGGCCTGGCCCCCTTTTTCACCCGGGGGGGGTGACAGTCTTTGCAAGACGCAAAAGCGCTCTCGACCTCATCACCGCCAAGTGCGGGAGCTGGGCCTCAAGATCTCGGGGCAGAAGTCCCGGACCATTTACTATCAAAGGGAGCCAACCCGTCTTTCACTCCCCCGTCCAGGGCATCCGGGCCTGGCCCGGGGGCGGAAATCCTACCCCGTACCCCCGGGGTGGGGGCTTGACAGGCGGGGGTTGTGTTCACGGCGGGAGCTTGATACCTGAGGGAAAGGACCAGGCCAGGCTGAACGTGATGCGGGCCCCCGACGCGGCTTAAAAGCCGGCCCCCAAACCCTTTTCGTCCTTTCCCCCTGTACTAGTGCAGGGTGTGCGCTCCCCGGGGGATTATTTCGCCCCTGTCATAACGCGCTCTCCCCCCGTCAGCAGGAGGGGGGCTCGAGGGCTCCCCGAAAAAACGCCATGAGCCCCCAAAGGGTGGGGGCTCCGAGATGGTCCAACGCCTGCGGAATGCAGAGCGAGACCAAAAATTGGTGGCCCCTTTGCCAACCGGGTGCAGTCATCAGGCCTGTCGCATTGGGCCCGAGTATTCCCCCCGCGAGTGGGGGGGCGTGGCGCAGAGGAGGGCTTTCCGGGGTGGCCCTGACGCAGGGGATCGAAATGCCCGCGCCCGGGAAAAAAAAGTGGCTCTCAACCCTCGTGGCCCCCCACCGGCCCCATTTTACGCGGGGGGTCACCGGGCCGGGCGGGAGGGCCGGGGGTGTCCCCCCCCCCACCTACAATGCTCCGCCCCCGGGGGGGGCCCCCCGCCGCCGAGTTCACCGCCACGCAGTTGCCTGCCTGTAAAGCCATGTTTTCACCACCCGGGGGCTGCGGCGCAAAGCGCTGATGGCCATGGGGCCCCAGGTCCCCCCGAAAGGCCGGGGGGCAGCCCTTAACTTTTACTGACGGCTCGGGGGAACCCGGGTAGTGGCAGAACAGGGCCGCGTTCGGGCCCACGGGTGGGCAGAGCTGTCTTGGCGGACGTCTAACAAATGCTCCACACTCCCAAATGAGCTGGTGGCCCTCCCCCACGCCCCCGAACATGCCCCGCACCGCCGGGAGGCAACGTGGTAAAACACCCCCCGACTCCTGGACGGGGGTGGGAAAGGCCCTCCAACAGCCGCATCCCAAGGACAACCCTGAGGGGGCCCCTCACCCCCATCCTAGGCAGCCTACAGAGCCCTTTTCGCCAAAGGGGAAAGGGGTGTCAGGGCCAAAATGGATCCCCGGGAAGTGGGGTCCGAGGTTTAAAGAGGCCCGGGGGACGCGCGCGGCCGCCAAACGAGCCGCCAGCGGGCCCCCGCGTCACCCCTGGGGCCGTGCCCCCCAGCCTACAGCATCCCAAAGGGGCCCGGCGGACGGGCCGCAGGGACACTTTCGCTCACCAGACCCCCACCGAGAGCTGGGGCCAGGAAAAAGGGGAGGCGGGGTGGTACGCTTCCCGCCACCGACTACCCCCCACTTGGGCGCCACCCAGCAACAATCCAGGGCAGGGGTGGCGCAATTTTCTGCGGGGTGTGCTTTTTGGCTACTGCACCCAAAAAGGAGGTGCAGGAGGACTTCGAGGGGGCAAATGGCGACCCCTGCGGGATGCACACCCCTCGCCCATGGTGCACTACCTTTCCCGCCCTTCCCCCCACCGCCCCCCTGAGGCCCGGCCCCCGGCCCCCCCCGCCCACCTGCAGGGGGGGGGCTGCTGAGGGGGGCGTGAAGGCAGGGGGCCCCCCTCATGGTCCGCCCAAAACCCCCCAGACGGGAAAGTTGGGGGTGCTGGAAACAACGCCCCCCCCCCCCGCTGACACATCACGTACCCACCCCCCCCCCGCGCCCGGCAGGGGGACCAGTGAGCAGGGCCTTTACCGTCACCACGCCCCCCGCGAAACCCCCCCGGCCAACGGGATACCTCCTCCTGGCGGACTGATGCCCGCTTTGTAAATTTTTTTGCTCCTGCATATGCATTTCTGTTTTTTATGCTTGTTTGTTTGTGTGTGTCCTGTAAAGCTTAGTTGTCAATTTAAAATTTAAAAAATCCCAAACCCTCAAAAAGCAGGATAACCCCGCATGCCCTTTTTCGCTTGCCCGCCCCCAGGGAAACTGTTTCCAAAAGCAGAAATTTTTACCAAAAGGGGGGGACAGAAATTTTTTGATTGCTTTAATAGTTCATTGCTTTTTATTTAAAAAAATGTTTTGCGGGGGGGTTTTGTTTTAAAAAACTTGTAAAATTGGGGAATTTTATTTAAAAGTTAACAAATATATAAAGTCATGGGAATGGTTGCTCCCCCCTCATGTGCAAAATTCACTGTATTGATGGATGGCTCATTTAAATTTGGGAAACGCTCAAAGCTCTTTGGGAAGAACCCCCCAGACTGTAAAGGGAAATACCTATTACCCCCAGACCCAACAGGATTCCTTGAAAAAATGTTTGCCCCAAAATTTGGGGAAAAGATTCGGAACTTTTGATAACCAAATGTATATTTAAATTTTATGAAGGGGTTAAAATCAAAAATGACTCCCCGGGCCTTTTTTTTAGTTCCCATAATGTAATTCTAGGCAGAAAGACACAGTTTTTCCCTTGGGCCTAACTCAAAAAAGGGGGAAACAGGGACCCCTTAACCAATATTTTAGATTTGACTTGGGTCGAAGATCCCTTTTTTTGCCACTTGCCCCTTTCTGAATGAATGCTCTTGTTTTATTAAATTGGTTTGGGCCCTGCCCAAAATTTTGAATTTCTCCCTGATTGTCAAAATTTGCAGGGAGTATTTTTTTAAATGTAATCAGAGTTGATAGCACAGGAAATTGTTTTTCTTTTTTAAAACTGGGAAAATAAAAGTAAAGTAAAGGAATTTGGGGGGGTCCCCAAAACCCCCTGAAAAAGTGATACAAAACTTTTCAGAGGGGAGGGGAATTTCCCCCGTGGGACTTGGAGGAAAACTCTGTTTGGGGAAAGGGGTCTCCCAAAAGAGTAAACTTTAGAAATCACAGTTTTTGTTTTCCCTTTTCTTTGGTTCCCACCTAACCAGGAGCATTCATTTTAATATGTAAAACCAAAAAAAAATTTTAATTCTTAAGTGGAGAAATAGGGAGGTAAGAAAGGGTTTTAAAAGGGGAAAAAAAAAAATAGTTAAGGGGGAAAATTTAAAATAAGGTTTAAATTTTGTTTTATTAAAACAAGTCCACACTTTTTTACAGGTTTTGTCAAAAATGACTTTTAAATTTTAAAAATTTTTTATATTTTTTTTATTGCTTTATAATGTTTTTGCAAGACTTTCCTTGGGTTTGTCCTTTGCTTTTTTTATTTCCCCTGCATATAATGTTTTTCCCCAACTTTGTTTTCAATGCATTCTTTCGACATAAAACTGCTTACCCTATATATCGCTTTTATATAGTATAAATTTTTAATTTTTTATTTTTACTTTTTTTTTATATAATTTTTTTTTTTTTTGTTTGTTTTTTTTCACCTCCAATACTTTTTGGGATTTGGTATCTGTCCCATTTTTTTCCCGGCTCTGAAAGGGGAAAAAATAGGGGTTTTTTTTCTTTTTTGTTACCCGCAGGGTTTTTCTAATGGTTTTTAACTCTTTAAATTTTCCCTTTTCAGTAGCCCCTTTAAAGCTTATAAAACAGTTATATTTTTTTATTGGGGTTTTATTTTTTGCATAAACCTTTTTTTGCCGTTTTTCCATTGTAATGATGCAAAAATTTTTCTTTGTTGGGTTTTTGTTCCAACATGTTTGCTGTAAAACATAGCGTTGAAAAACCATTTTTTAGTTTTTTTTTTAAAAAATCTGATGTGCTTTCTAAAAAGGGGGCGTGTTTCTAAAAAAGGGGGGCAGCATGTTTTTCAACAAATCATGTGTTTTTCTCGTGCTAGCATCACGTGTCTTTTTATGCTGGGCCTTTTAAAGCTTTTACAGTGATCGGGTTTTTGATCACTTTTAAAGGGAATAACTTTTGTGTTTTTCTTCCGCAAAGATTGCAAGGGCTAAAGCCAGGTGTTGGTTTTTGCCAGGTGTCTGCATAATGCAACTAAATTTTGGGGGGGGGGGTTATCTCCTGCAATGCAAGGGGGGCGAAATGTGGGGTGGGGTCAGGCTCAAAAGGGGGGCGGCCCTTTGGGGACTAAAAACCCGGGTTCCCCCCTTCCCGCTTGTACGGCCGCCCTACAAAAACAAAGTCTACCGCACCCCCCCCCCCCCGTACCCCGTCGGCCCCCCCGTACAAAATTAAATTTAAAAAATCACCTCCCCCCGCTTGCGGTGTCCCCTCGAGCGGAGTTTTCCAAATTGCCCCGTTCCCAACAAATACCACTCCCAACGGGATGGGGTCATTGTTTAGGGGGTTTTTGTTTTTAAAAACGGCCGTCCCAAACGGGCTGATGGGAACCGGCCTTAACTAGGGTTTTGGGGTTGGGGGGGGTAAAGGAACGCGTGATGGGTACACAGCGGTGGGGTTGGGGCAGTGACCAGTGACGCGTGTAGTTGATTTCACAGCGGTGTTGGGGTTTAGCAGTGGAAAATTTAGTGACGCGGGGGGGCGCCCTGTGAGGGGACTGTTGTGTTTACAGTATTTGGGGGAGACAGTGCTCAGTGGCGCGTGTAGGGGAATACACCCGTTGTTTGGGGTTGGGGCGACGAGTGGGTTTGGGGAGATTGAACCCCAGTGGCGTGTAGGGTAATACCGGGGGCCACCGGAAACAAGGCCTGAAAACGCCCGTGAAGTCACTCCATGTCCCATCCCCCCGCTTTCCCCCTAACCCCTACAATTTTACCTACCTAAAGAAAGGGGGGAAAAAAAAAATTTTTTAAAAAAAAAAAAAAAGGTTTTTATAAATAAAAAAAAATTTAAAAAAACAAAAAAAAATTTTTTCATTAAAAAAACTTTTCCAAAAAATTTTTTTCCATTAAAATTAAAAAAATTCCGAAATAAATTTTGCTTTTTTGGAAAACTCTGTTTTAAAGCTGGAAAATTTAATAGAAACGGGAAAATTTTTTTTGCTTTCCATTGATTATAATTTTGTTTTGTCCCCTAAATGAATAGCAGTATGCAAAAATTAGCGTTAACTAAATATAAAAAATCATGAAAACGGGTAATTTCCTACCTAATTAAAGTTTATCAATATAAAAGATATAATGTTACTTTGGAAAAGTTTGTTCTATAATAATCAAATAAAAAAAACCGGAAAAAAACCAAAAAAAAGGGCCCTTTTGAGGACTTTTAAGAAATTGCATTAACTTAAACTCTTCGCCATTAAAAATTTTGGGGTGAAAACGTTTTTCATGGAGAACATCCAAAAGAACGGAATGCATTAAACTTTCCCAAATTTGGGAATTTCCTTTTTGATAAATGAATTAGAACCATAATAAATTAGCGTTAACTAAATAATAAAAATAAAAAATCGGAAAAATTACCAGATTTCAGGTTTTTTAATTTTGTTAACGCTAATGTTAAAAGCATGCTACTAAAAAATTTTTCAGAAAAAGGGAAATATCAATGGAAAGCTAATTAAATTTCGCCCTTTTTTGAAAATTCTTCATGTAAAAAATTTTTTGGCATAATAAATTAAAAAGGCAAAATTTAATTTTCCCAAGATATTTCTTTAAAGTTTCCCTAAAGGCATTTTTTTAGTGTGTTTTTTCGGTTTTTTTTTTGGTAATATTATAGAAAAAAAACCCTTTCCCCAAAATAAAAGTATATTTTTTTACCAATTTAAAAATATAAATGTTGAAAATTAACCCCATTTCATGATTTTTTTTATTTAGTTAAAGCTAATTTATGCATGCCCCTAATTCATTTATGACTAAACGAAATACAAACAATGGAAAGTTAATTAAATTCCGCTTTTTATTGGGTATTCTCCCTGTAAAAAGTTTTCGAGCAAAATATTTTAAAAGGCCCAAGAGTTTTAAGTTAATGAAAATTTTTTGCAAGTTCATAATGTCATTTCTTTTGGTTTTTACGATTTTTTATTTGAAAAATTATAGAACATCATTTTCCCAAGATAACAGTATAAACTTTTATACTGTAAACATTATATTAGGTAGGTAAAACTTGGGACGGGGAGCGGAGCGGGGGGGGGTAAAACCCTGGTGTACGTCACGGCCGATGTATCAGGCCTTGTTTTTCTCGGTGGGGCTCGGGGGAAAACGCCCCGGGGGTTTTGGGTTTGGGCGGGGCGAAATGTTTTGGGGGGGGACCGTGGCGCAGGGGCGGGGGCCCTTGAAGACGTGTTGGGGGTGTACTTGTGTTGGGGACGGCGTGTAGTAGAGTAGTGTGGGGGAAAAAAAATAAAAGGGCCCTGCCAGAAGAAGTATTTTCCCTTTGTCCCCTTTCCCGTTCCTTTCTTGCCCCCAGCCCTTATGGTGTGACAATTTTTAAAGAAAAGGGGGGGGGATGCCCCCCCCCCCCCGCGTCCAAGGGATATATTAATAAGAGGAAGGCAGGGGAAATTTTGAGGGATTTGATTTAAACCCCTCGTTCCGTAAGTTCTCTAATGTTTTCCGTGCTCTGTCTTTTCCCCTATCCCGCGGTTAGATGGCGTGACAATCGCGGCTTTGAAACTTTACTACAGGAATCACCTTCCTTGTCCTCTATATTCCTTGGGTAGCACCGTCGCCAATCATTAACTCCACGACCAAGCGCAGCTCGTCCACAGGCCTCTGCCGCAACTCTGACAACGTAGACTGAGAAGTGAGGAATGTTTGAGCATCCTCTTGCGTCACCAGATGTAATGGAACCACAAACCTTGCCTTCCGCCATGATGTTAATTTAAAGTAGTCAAGGATACTAGTAATTATAGTAGTAAAGTGATGGTAACAAGGACTAATAGCGGGATGGTAATATTAAACAACCACAGCTCTGGTGATAGGTCGGCAAACTTAACAATATAGACGTTATGGACGGGGTCGTTACTCTTACAAGTAGCGGTGACGGCAGTACAAATTGTTACAAGCCATTATGGGGATAACCAACACTGGTTAATTCCTTAGTTACCCTGTCCATATACAATTGTTCCAAGTTCGAAGGCCGGAATTATCCTCCGTCACGTAACTAGAGGTTACCGAGTTCGTTGTTAAGATACTCCCCCGGCCACTTGTAACGAGCACTTAAGACTCTTAAGCTCAGACGTGGCTGTTAGCCGATCTGCATTGGTGAACATAATCACCTTCGGTTGATTACCAGATAAATAGGAATGTGGTTGAATAAATCAAAACGCAGCCAACGCACAACACGGCAACTCCCCGAGACGAAACAAGACACGATAACAACACAAACACCAAGACAAAAGCAATTACATGAGTTTGGACCACAAGTGTCTACTAAACTCTTCAATAAGTTACTAAATTAGACCATACAATATAAATATAATACAATACCTAGTACAAAAATACCACTTAAATACAACCACCGCAATAAAACGGAGCCCAGGGAATGAACGACCCTCCCTCTAGCCTGTTGTATACCCAACTGACCAACTTAACCGGCTGGCTCAGCGGCTTCAGCCAGGAGTCAGCCTGGCTTCCCCGCTCCTCCGGCAATCTGCCAGACGCACGGACGAAATAGCACTCACTGTTACAGTGCTTTATAGATAGTTTTTCTCTCTGTTAAAAAGGAAGTTACCCAGGCAATGTGTATCATCACACATGTGTATCAAATATCAACTTGTCAGTATCAGCCGTCTTTAAACTCATGATGCCATCTTGAGACGGAGAAGAGAGTGCGATACTTCTTGAACGGAGAGAATGCAATCAATTAAATGCATCGAGGAAGAGGAACTTACAGAGTTCACCGAGCAGCGGTCGTGATAAGGCAGCCTTCTCTCACTAGTCACGACGGGACCTCTGGTCGACAACTCTACTCTTGTACTATATTTATTAAGAGAGAAAATGAATTGTACATACTGTTCAGTAACTTTGAGTACAGCCAGAGAGAGAAGCAGCATCCTCTAACTTATATTCTTTACAAATTCAGAGCAAAAGAAAAGTACCTTTGGTTCATAACACAAAATTGCTAAATCAGAAGAAATAAACACAACAAAAAGATGTCAAGAAAAAACTCATCAAAAAGTCATGACAGTGATGTTTCCGGAATTATCAAATATTTCACTGCATTACGTTATCATTCATTGCATCACTCTAGCGATCCCCACAAATTATATTCCCCAAAACTTTAAACCGCCTTCGACCTCCAGCAATACAACACAATACTTCCGCTTACTGCTATAAGTAAATTCTCATACTACTACTACTACTACTACTACTCTCGTATTAATTTTATCCCGGGCCTTTTCCTGCTGCCTCTAACAATCTTATCTATATTAATAAAAGCGAAAGTGTGTGTGTGTGTGTGTGTGTGTGTGTGTGTGGTAAAGGTTCCGCCCCCCGTGGCGGAATCCCATCATATACCACATTTTTGGAACCAGGTTGACCAGGGGAAGGTTTTAAGCCCACTTATGAGATGATCCGATCCCTTTTTTTTTCTTTTTTTTTAGCAGCCTATTAGCGATAATTGTGAAAAAAAAGGGTTGCGAGAATTGAGGAAACCTTGATGTAGGGTGATGGGTAATGGGTGAGTGAATGGGTGGGGTGATGGGTAATAGGTGTGGGGTGATGGGTGGGGGTGATGGGTGATGGGTGAGGGAATAGTCCAGTCAAAATACGAAAAAAAAAACCTTTACCCTGAACAAATTCCAAGAAAGCGTTTTATTGTTTTTTTTGGTAGTATTACATGTAGGGAAAAACATACTAAAAGTTTACCAAAATATGGTTACCACAAAGGGTCCAAATGTGACGTCAAAGAATATGGCCGCCAAAGCTATAAAATGTTAAGGGGATCGTTTCCCCTATCGGGCAATTTTTTTTGTTATTGAACCTACAAACGTGAAAGTTGGTATATATACGTAAAATTTAATTCTAGAAGGAATTTTTGATTCAAAAAGAAAAAATTGATTTGCTAGGCTATCATTGGATGNCAGGAGCTGAGGAGGACTTCGAGGGACAAGTGCGACCACTGCGAATGCACACCCTGCCAGTGCACTACCTCCTGCCCCCCCGCCACCGCCCCCCTGAGGCCGGCCCGGCCCCGCCGCCCAGCCTGCAGGTGGGGGGCTGCTGAGTGGGCGTGAAGGCAGGGCCGCCCTCATGGTCCGCCACACCCGAGACGTGATGTTGGGGGTGCTGCGAGCAACGCCCCCTCCCCGCTGACACATCACGTACCCACACCCCGCCGCGCCCGGCAGGGTGACCAGTGACGCAGGTGACTCACCGTCACCACGCCTCCACGCGACCCTCCCGTAGCCTAACGGGATACCCTCCTCACTGGCGGACTGATGCCCGCTTTGTACTTCTTTGCTCCTGCATATGCATTTCTGTACATGCTTGTATTGTGTGTGTGTGTCCTGTATGCTTAGTTGTACATAAACCTTTACAAATCAATCATCAAAAAGCAGGCATATACACGCATGCCGTTTTCGCTTGCTGCCACAGGAAGCTGTGCATACAGCAGAACTTGTACAAGAGGTGGACAGACTATTTGATTGCTTTAATAGTTCAGTTGCTTTTCATTTAAAAAAATGTTCGCGGGGGGTTTAGTTCAAAATCTTGTCATATGGAATTCATTAATAGTATAACAACATATATAAAGTCATGGGAAGTGGTTGCTCCACCTCATGTGCACATTCACTGTATTGATGGATGGCTCATTAACTTGGCAGCGCTCAAAGCTCTTTGGCAAGACCTCCAGAGCTGTAAAGTAAATTACCTACTTACCCGCAGACTCAATCAGGATTGCCTTGAAAATCTGTTTGCCAAATTGAGGAATAGATTCGGGAACTGTGATCATCCAAGTGTATATAATTTCATGAAGGGGTTAAAATCAATAATGACTCATGACCTTTTTTCAGTTCCCACTAATAGTAATTCTAGGCAGATGACACAGTTCCTTGACCTAATCTCAAACTGGGAATCAGGTGACCCCTTAACCACTATTTCAGATTCTGACTCTGAATCTGAAGATACAGTGGTAGCCAGCTTGCCACTTGCTGAAGTGAATGCTCTTGTGTATATAGTTGGTTGGACATGCAAAAGATTTTTGAGTACTCATGATTGTCAAAATTGCAGGGAGTATTTGTTAAATGTAAGTCTGAGTTAGATAGCACAGAAATTGTTTTGCTTTTTTAAAGCTGAAAGTAAATGTAAAGTAAAGGAATTCTGGGGGGCTCTCCATACCCACTGAAAATGTGATACAACACTTTTCAGAGGTGGAGGCGATGCTCCGTGGGAGCTTGGAGAAAGCTCTGTTGGGGAGGAGTCTCCCAAACGTTAGTATCTCTTAGAAAATCACACGTTTGTGTCTCCTTTGCATTTGTGTTCCAGCCACCTAACCAGGAGCATTCATTTCATATATGTAAAACTCAAAATATTTTATATTCTTAAGTGGAGAAATAGGGAGGTAAGAAGGTTTAAAGGAAGAAAAAAAAAAATAGTTAAGTTGAATTAAACTAAGTTAATTTAGTTCATTAAACAAGTCCACACTTTTGTTTACAGGTGTGTCAACATGACTTTCATTTAAAGTTTGTGTTATATTTTTTCATTGCTTTAATGTGTTCTTGCAAGACTGCCTCTGCTTTGTCCTATTGCTTTTGTATTTCTCCCTGCATATAATGTTTCCTCAACTTTGTTGCAATGCATTCTAACTGTACATATACTGCTTACCCTATATACTCGCTTGTATATAGTATATTTGAATTTTGTATTTTTACTTTTTTCTTTATATATTTTTTTTTTATTTGTTTGTTTTTGGTTCACCTCCAATACTTTGGCATTTGGTATCTGTCCTCATTTTTCTCAGGCTCTGCAGGACAACAATAGGTTTGTGCTGTTTGTTACAGCATGTTATTCAATAATGGTTTCAACTCTTAATTTCCTTTGCAGTAGCTCTAATGCTTATAAATCAGTTATATTTGTATTGGTTATATGTTGTTTGCATACCTTTTGTTGCCTGTTTTGCCCATTGTAATGTATGCTAAAAGTTTTTGCTTTGTTGCTTTTTGTTCTCAACATGTATGCTGTATAACATAGCGTTGCTACACCATTTGTTAGTTTTTTATTTAAAACTCTTGATGTGCTTTCTAAAAAGGTGGCGTGCTTTCTAAAAAGGTGGCGCAGCATGTTTTGCAACAAACTCATGTGTTTTCTCGTGCTATGCATCACAAATGTCTTTTACTGCGGCCTTTTAATGCATGTTACTAGTGATCGGTTTGTGATCACTTGTATAATGCAACTAACTTCTTGTGTTATCTCCTGCAATGCATTGCAATGTCTAAAGCCAGGTGTTGGTGTTGCCAGGTGTCTGCATAATGCAAAATAACTTTTTTGTGTTATCTCCTGCAATGCACAGGCGGCGACTGTGGGGTGGGTCACGGCTCAAAGGGCGGCGCCCGTTGAGAGACTAAAGCCCGGTTCCCACCTTCCCGCTTGTACGGCCGCCATACAACAACAAAGTCTACCGCACCGCCGTACCGCTGTACGGCCGCCGTACAAAGTTAAATTCAAGTCACCTCTCCCGCTTGGCGGTGTCCGCTCGAGCGGAGTTGCCAACTGTGCCCAGTTACCACAAATACCACTCCAAGCGGTGATGATGGTCATTGTTGAGCGGTGTTGTTGTAAGACGGCCGTACAAGCGGGCTGATGGGAACCGGCCTTAACTATGTTGTGTTGGGGCGGTACGGAGACGCGTGTAGTGTGATACACAGCGGTGTTGGGTTGGGACAGTGACTCAGTGACGCGTGTAGTGTGATACACAGCGGTGTTGGGTTGAGACAGTGACTCAGTGACGCAGAGGGCGGCGCCCTGTGAGAGACTGTTGTGTTGTACAGTATTGGGAGAGACAGTGACTCAGTGGCGCGTGTAGGGTAATACACGCCGTTGTTGGGTTGGGACGACGAGTGTTGGGAGAGACATTGACTCAGTGGCGCGTGTAGGGTAATACCGTGGCCACCGAGAAACAAGGCCTGATACATCGCCCGTGACGTCACTCCATGTCGATCCCACCCGCTCCGCTACCCGTACAAGTTTACCTACCTAATATAATGTTTATCAGTATAAAAGATACTGTTATCTTCAGAAATGTTTGTTCTATAATATTATCAAATAAAAAATCGTAAAACACAAAAGAAATGACATTATGAGACTTTCAAGAAATATGCATTAACTTAAACTCTTCGCCATTTAATATTTTGCTCGAAAACTCTTTACATGGAGAATATCAATAGAAGCGGAATTTAATTAGCTTTCCATTGATATATTTCGTTTAGTCATAAATGAGTTAGCAGTATGCATAAATTAGCGTTAACTAAATATAAAAAATCATGAAATCGGGTAATTTCCTACCTAATATATGTTTATCAATATAAAAGATATACTGTTATCTTTGGAAATGTTTGTTCTATAATATTATCAAATAAAAAAACCGTAAAACACACAAAAGAAATGCCATTATGAGACTTTCAAGAAATATGCATTAACTTAAACTCTTCGCCATTAAATATTTTGCGTGAAAACGTTTTACATGGAGAACATCAATAGAAGCGGAATCGCATTAGCTTTCCATTGGTATATTTCCTTTTCTGATAAATGAATTAGAACCATACATAAATTAGCGTTAACTAAATAAATAACATCATAAATCGGGAAAAATTACCAGATTTCATGTTATTTACTTAGTTAACGCTAATGTATGCATGCTACTAATTCATTTATCAGAAAAGGAAATATATCAATGGAAAGCTAATTAAATTTCGCTTCTATTGACATTCTTCATGTAAAAAGTTTTTTGGCATAATATTAAATGGCGAAGTTTAAGTTCATGCATATTTCTTGAAAGTCTCATAATGGCATTTCTTTAGTGTGTTTTACGGTTTTTTATTGGATAATATTATAGAACAAACATTTCCAAAGATAACAGTATATTTTTTATACAATTAAACATATATAAGGTAGAAAATTACCCGATTTCATGATTTTTAATATTTAGTTAACGCTAATTTATGCATGCCGCTAATTCATTTATGACTAAACGAAATACATCAATGGAAAGTTAATTAAATTCCGCTTCTATTGATATTCTCCATGTAAAAAGTTTTCGAGCAAAATATTAAATGGCGAAGAGTTTTAAGTTAATGCAGATTTCTTGCAAGTCTCATAATGTCATTTCTTTTGTGTTTTACGATTTATTTTGATAATATTATAGAACAATCATTTCCGAAGATAACAGTATATCTTTTATACTGATAAACATTATATTAGGTAGGTAAACTTGTACGGGGAGCGGAGCGGGTGGGATAGACATGGTGTGACGTCACGGCCGATGTATCAGGCCTTGTCTCTCGGTGGTCTCGGTGATACACGCCGGTGTTGGGTTGGGACGACGAGTGTTGGGAGAGACAGTGGCGCAGAGCGGCGCCCTGTGAGAGACAAGTGTTGTGGTGTACATTGTGTTGGGGACGGCGTGTAGTAGAGTAGTGTGGGGGAAAATAATAAAAGCCGTGCACAGAAGTAAGTATTTCCCTTAGTCCTTCCCGTCTCCTTTCATTGCCCCGAGCCGTTAGTGGTGTGACGAATTCTAAAGAGAGGGGTGGATTGCCCCCCCCCCCTCCTGCGTCACAGTATATATATAATATAGAGGAAGTGCAGGGATATTATGAGCATTTGAGTCACCCATCGATTCCGTACGTTCTCTAATGTTTCCCGTGCTCTGTCTTTACCACTATCCCGCGGTTAGATGGCGTGACAATCGCGGCTTTGAAACTTTACTACAGGAATCACCTTCCTTGTCCTCTATATTCCTTGGGTAGCACCGTCGCCAATCATTAACTCCACGACCAAGCGCAGCTCGTCCACAGGCCTCTGCCGCAACTCTGACAACGTAGACTGAGAAGTGAGGAATGTTTGAGCATCCTCTTGCGTCACCAGATGTAATGGAACCACAACCTTGCCTTCCGCCATGATGTTAATTTAAAGTAGTCAAGGATACTAGTAATTATAGTAGTAAAGTGATGGTAACAAGGACTAATAGCGGGATGGTAATTATTAACAACCACAGCTCTGGTGATAGGTCGGCAACTTAACAATATAGACGTTATGGACGGGGTCGTTACTCTTACAAGTAGCGGTGACGGCAGTACAAATTGTTACAAGCCATTATGGGGATAACCAACACTGGTTAATTCCTTAGTTACCCTGTCCATATACAATTGTTCCAAGTTCGAAGGCCGGAATTATCCTCCGTCACGTAACTAGAGGTTACCGAGTTCGTTGTTAAGATACTCCCCCGGCCACTTGTAACGAGCACTTAAGACTCTAAGCTCAGACGTGGCTGTTAGCCGATCTGCATTGGTGAACATAATCACCTTCGGTTGATTACCAGATAAATAGGAATGTGGTTGAATAAATCAAAACGCAGCCAACGCACAACACGGCAACTCCCCGAGACGAAACAAGACACGATAACAACCACAAACACCAAGACAAAAGCAATTACATGAGTTTGGACCACAAGTGTCTACTAAACTCTTCAATAAGTTACTAAATTAGACCATACAATATAAATATAATACAATACCTAGTACAAAATACCACTTAAATACAACCCCCGCAATAAAACGGAGCCCAGGAATGAACGACCCTCCCTCTAGCCTGTTGTATACCCAACTGACCAACTTAACCGGCTGGCTCAGCGGCTTCAGCCAGGAGTCGCCTGGCTTCCCGCTCCTCCGGAAATCTGCCAACGCACGGACGAAATAGCACTCACTGTTACAGTGCTTATAGATAGTTTTTCTCTCTGTTAAAAAGGAGTTAACCCAGGCAATGTGTATCATCACACAGTGTATCAAATATCAACTTGCAGTATCAGCCGTCTTTAAACTCATGATCCCCATCTTGAGACGGAGAAGAGGTGCGATACTTCTTGACGGAGAGAATGCAATCAATTAAATGCATCGAAAAAGAGGAACTTACAGAGTTCAACCGAGCACGGTCGTGATAAGGCAGCCTTCTCTCACTAGTCCGACGGGCCCTCTGGTCGACAACTCTACTCTTGTACTATATTTATTAAGAGAGAAAATAAATTTGTACATACTGTTCATAACTTTGAGTACAGCCGAGAGAGAAGCAGCATCCTCTAACTTTATTCTTTACAAATTCAGAGCAAAGAAAAGAAACCTTTGGTTCATAACACAAAATTGCTAAATCAGAAGAAATAAACCAACAAAAAGATGTCAAAAAAAAAACTCATCAAAAAGTCATGACAGTGATGTTTCCCGGAATTATCAAATATTTCACTGCTTTACGTTACATTCATTGCATCACTCTAGCGATCCCCACAAATTATTTTCCCCCCAAAACTTTAAACGGCCTTCGACCTCCAGCAATACAACACAATACTTCCGCTTACTGCTATAAGTAAATTCTCATACTATACTACTACTACACACTCCGTATTAATTTTATCCCGGGCCTTTTCCTGCTGCCTCTAACAATCTTATCTATTTTAATAAAAGCGAAAGTGTGTGTGTGTGTGTGTGTGTTGTGTGTGTGGTAAAGGTTCCGCCCCCCGTGGCGGAATCCCTCATTTTACCACATTTTTGGAACCAGGTTGACCGGGGGAAGGTTTTAAGCCCACTTAAAGGATATCCGATCCCTTTTTTTTTTCTTTTTTTTTAGCAGCCTATTAGCGATAATTGTGAAAAAAAAGGGTTGCGAGAATTGAGGAAACCTTGATGTAGGGTGATGGGTAATGGGGGGAGTGAAGGGTGGGGTGATGGGTAATAGGTTGGGGTGATGGGTGGGGTGATGGGTGATGGGTGGGGGAAATAGTCCAGTCAAAATCAAAAAAAAAACCTTTACCCTAAACCCAAATTTCCCCAAAAAGCGTTTTATTGTTTTTTTTGGTAGTATTCCCATGTAGGGACAAACATCCCTAAAAGTTTCCCAAAAATATGGTTACCACAAAGGGTCCAAATGTGACGTCAAAGAATATGGCCGCCAAAGCTATAAAATGTTAAGGGGATCGTTTCCCTATCGGGAAATTTTTTTTTGTTATTGAACCTACAAACGTGAAAGGGTGGTATATATACGAAAAATTTAATTCTAGGAATTTTTTTGGGTTCAAAAAAAAAAAATTGATTTTCTCATGAAAACTAATTACGGATAGAAAACGTGATTTTGGGGAGGGGGGTTTTCCAACCCTACTCCTCCTTGATTTTTGACGTAGGGCATGATATGGTATCATTGGATGCGGAAGACTTGGGCTACAAATTTAAGTAAGCACTTTTTTTATTTCCTCCTCTGAAAAAAAAAAAAAATCAGTAAAAAGTTCAAATGTTAGGTTAAAATCAAATTTTTTTTGGAAACATTTTTTTTTAAATTTAATTTTTTCCCCTTTTCCCAGTGCTATATATTTTTGTATATAAGGCGACTCGCCTTTCCAGCGCCCTATCACATTTTTGTATATAAATATTGTTCAATCGCTGACGACTATGCATCTTTCACAGAAAAGCACTATGGTAAGGTTTACGATAGTATTTGATGGTTCATTGGAGACCAAACACTAAGGACATTACCCATCAGAGACGGCGCAAAAATCGAAAAAGTAACAAAGTAAACATTGGGGAAGGAACGAAATTTGTCGGAAAAAGGAAAGGGTTTCCTTTCTAATGGGGGAGAACAAACAGTCTCTTATCAATCTGATTTCACAAAGCATGAAGGACAGGGTTGCAACGTAATACAATCAGAGGGGGATCAGATGTGGAGATTGTTAAGGCGCAGTGTCAATGTCATCCAACAAAAGGACTAGTCTCATTGGCGAAGATACAGATCTATTGGTGTTGTTACTTCATCACGCGTCAACCAGCGATGGCAAAGCTTTATTTCTACTCGGATAAAGGGAGTCCTGCAACAGTATACGACATTAAGGTATGAGAAGTTGCTTGGAAAAGATGTCTGCAGCAGTCTTCTGTTCCTGCATGCATTCCGGGATGCGATTTCCACTTCCGCGGTTTTTGGAATCGGAAAAAACTCGCTCTACAAAAAGGTTTTGAAGGGGGACTCTGTCTTCAATAGCTGTGCTAAGATGTTTACCACACCTAAGAAAAACATAGCTGAGATTGAAGACGCTGGGTGTAAAGCGATGGTGGGATTGTTCGGGAGCAAACCTGGAGACAATCTGTCTGCATGAGGTATTCTAGTCTCTGCCGAAAAGTTGGTTCAGCCAAAAGCTTTATTTCACCTGAACGACTGGCCCCCCGACCTCCTCTGGGAACGAAGTATCATGCCCTTCGGAGTTACCCTCCAAGTGATGCTTTGGATGGGCAAAGGTGAGGCCTGGACACTACTGAATGGGGATGGGAATTGCAGAACCAACAGTCTAGTTCCAGTGATGATGGATACTTCACCTGCGCCAGAAAAACTTCTGAAAATAATTCACTGCAATTGTTCTCGGGTTGTAGTACACTTCGGTGCACTTGCAAACACACGGACTTATCTGTTCACGGTATTCGGACCATGTCAAGAAGGGCATTGTGACAATATGAGTGAAAGGGAACAGTGTCTGATGATGAAATAGAGACTATTAAACTGACACGGGTTATTCAGTGATGAAGTAGGTCTTAAAATGCACTGTGTATTCTATAATTTTTAGAAATGTACATGTATGTTCATGACGTCCATTGATGACGTCATGACCTCGCCTGTCCGTGTAGTTAGTATAAAACTTTGTATAAAATTGTTATATCACATATATAGTATAAAAATGTAACTCTTCTGTAACTACAGCTAAAAGCTTTGAAAAAGGAAATAGTGGTTATTTTAGTGCGATGGCTGTCAAACGTCTTATGACGTCATAGTTAGGACCTTTGTGGTGATCAATTTTTGGTAAACTTTTAGTATGTTGTTCCCCACATATAATGTATAGGTGTATAGTCCCTCAAAAAGTCCTCAAAGTAAAAAAAAAAAGAAAAAAAAAAAAAGATTTTTTTTTTTTATTTTTTTATTTTTTTTATTTTTGAGGGGCTATAATTTTTGTCTAATTAGAAATTAAAAAAAATCGCCCTTGCGTCCTAGCGGCTTTAATTCCTCTTTCGAATGACACCTCTACGACCCCTCTCCGACTGATATTGACGGAGGAGTAATCTTTGGGGGGACCCCCCTAAAATCACGTTTTCTTTCGCTAACTCGTTTTCTATGCGTCAAATCAAAATTTTTCCCAGAAGACGACCCCTATTTTTTTTACTTGTTTTATATATGTACCAAGTTTCAAAGATGTAGGGTTTAATAATAAAGAAAAAAAAAATTTTGGGAGTCGATCCCCTTAACATTTTATAGCTTTGGCGGCCATATTCTTTGGGCGTCACATTTGGACCCTTTGTGGTAACCATATTTTGGTAAACTTTTAGTATGTTTTTCCCTACATGTAATACTACCAAAAAAAAAAAAAACCTTTCTTGGAATTTGTTCAGGGGCAAACCGTATTTTGACTGGACTAGATAGGTGGGGGGTGATGGGTAATGGGTGAGTGAATGGGTGTTTTGGTGATGGGTAATGGGGGAGTGAATGGGTGGGGGGTGATGGGTAATGGGTGAGTGAATAGGTGGGGGGTGATGGGTAATGGGTGAGTGAATGGGTTGGGGGTGATGTGAATGGTTTGGCGTTAATACATCTTTCTACATCCTGATTTCAGGAAAGTTAGAAGGGGGTATCTGGAGAGTCTGTTGTTTGGTTTGGGCCGAAGGCCCACCAAACACAGGTGTTGGGCCGAAAGGCCCCCAATAGCCCTCCGCAGGAGCTAGCCAAAAAGTCCCCCCCCGGAGGGGGGGCTTTGCGGCTAGTTAAATAATACCTCAAGCATGGATGCCATTGGATGGGGCTCAATTCATTTCACAACGGAATGACGCGCTCTCTAATCCACTTGATCATGTGAGGTGGTGTAACATGTCCTACTGTGGTGTTATACTGTATACCTTACATCATGAACGGACGTGCTCCTCCATACGAGGTGATGGCGGAGAGGTGTGTGTGTGGGTGTGCCGTGTTCTACATTTCCTGCCATGCAAGAAAGAGCTTTAGGCAGTTGTATGGCCACTCACTGGATTGTAATCATGTAATGCTCTATACTTTGGGGTTTTTTTATCACACCAGTCACATCCTTTCCACGTCATGTTTCCATCCTGTCCTCCCATATGAATGAAACAATGCATGTGGATTTGATCCCAGCTCTTCATTAACAACATAAGAAACAATAAGAACATATGAAAGTAAGGAAGCTACAAGAGGCCGTGAGACCTACACGAGGGAGTTCCTGTTACCTAAACTCTACCCTATATCCACCTCTCTCCCCGATCCATAATTTTCCAGACTCCTTTTAAAGACTTCAATAGACTCCGCATTGACCACCTGACGACCTAGTCCATTCCAATCATTCACCAACCTTTGTGAACCATTTTCTCCAATTTCCTTTTTAATCCTTCCTTTTCCAGCTTGATCCGTTACTTCTCGTTCTACCTGCTACTACCTTTACGAAAACTTTTCCTACATCGCCTATATTGTATCCTTTTCCACTTAAAAACTTCTATCAGATCGCCCCTTACGCTACGCCTCTCGAGTGAGTGTAATTTAATAGTTTCAATCTCATCTCATAGCTAAAGTTACGCATTCCAATGATCATTTTGGTTCATCCTTTTCTGCCTGATTCTACGTTCTAACAAGGCTATTCCTCCTGTAATACGGAATCCAACTGAACCGCATAGTCTAGGTGAGGTTCTAACTAGAGCCTAAATAAAGCTTTAGAATAACTATCATCACTTCTACTTTTTAACACTCCTGGTATAAATCTTAACCCCTGTTGCTCGATTCTAGCTCAACACATTGATTCCTAGGACGGAGGTCTGGACTTACCCACCTACCAGATCTTTCTCATCCTCTGATCTTTTCAGCGATAACATTGCGTATGGTGTACCTATTAACCAGATTTTCCTACCAACATTCTAACGCTGCACTCTCAATATGTAAATTTCCATCTGCCATCTATCTGCCGTCATTTAATTTGATCTAAGTCTCTTGCAAAATATTTACATCAGAACTGTGATCTAATATTCCTACCTACCTTAATATATCCGCAAAACTTGCTGATATCCTACTAATCCTACTATCCAAGCGTTGATGTAAATCAAAAAATATAATGGAACCAAAACAGACCCTTGTGAACCCCACTCGTCCACCATTCCCTTCAGATTTACAGAACCATTAATTGTAACCCTTTGTTGCCTACACTACCCAAGAATCTAACCACGAAGAACATTCCCATCTATTCCATGAGCCGTAACCTCATCTAAGAGTCATACCATGTGGCACCTTGTCGAATGCTTACTAAAGTCCCAATTTACTTTCAATCCTCCTCATCATTCCTGCTGTTTCATAAACTTTCCTATAAAACTCAATAAAGTAGTGAGACATGATTTACCTTGGGTGAACCCATTTTTGTGATGATTTACCAAACTATGTTTTCATAGCATGCTCTCTAAGTTTTTGCAATAACAGCTTCCATAATTTGCCTACCACTGGTGTCAGCTAACGGTCGATAATTTGACATTAATCCTATATCTCCCTTCTTAAAATATGGGAACTACATCTCCCTTCCTCACTTAACGGCATTCCCCTGTATTATCGATTTCCTGAAAAATATGCACGAACGCATACACTACAACCCATTCGTATTCTTTTATTACTCTGGATACACTTCTTGGTCCCGGTGACTTAAAATTTCTTCATTCCGTCTCTAACCTTCTTCTAACCATTTCCCTAGTTATCACAATATCTTTGAGTTTCTCATCATCCTCTCCTCTAAACTTCTGTCACTATCAGGTACCTTCTGTTTATCGCTCCTAGTAAAAACTCTTAAGAATTAACATTTACAATTTTTTACACATATCCCCGCCGTGCTTATAATCTCCCCCTGCTTTTTTTTTAAATGGCCCACTATTCCTAGTCTTTGTTTAATAAACCTGACACAATACCTTAGATCGTCTTTGCCTTCCTGAAACCTTATCTCATAATTCTTCTCGCTGTCTTGTTAATTTTTTTCCACTGTTCTAGCCATCACGTATACTGCTCTCTAAAAATATTATTCCCCTGCCATCCTAAATTTTCTTATACGTGTCCCTTTTTACCCGCATGTTGTGTTTTAAAAACTCAAGTCCATCACTTGGCTCGTTTCCCTTTCTTATCGCCCTATACGGAGATATTCTTTTTTGACCTTCAATTAAATTGCTGACAAAGGTATTTATAATCCTTTTCCGCGTTAATCTCACCGACATCCCCCTCCCGTCCCGACCACAGATCTCTCTCACCCTCCCTCTTTCACGTAATCCCTTCCAGGTGCTTTTCTATCCTACACAATTAGCCTTTCTGTTAATCCTTCCAGGTGTTTTTCTAATCCTACATAATTAGCCTTTCTGAAGTCAGAACTCTGCGTATTATCACTTATACTTCCACCTCCCAATTTAAGAAGCAAATCGGAGTTCGCAATGGTCGCTTTTCCTAACTTAACCACCAACTTCCACTTCAGTAACTCGATCACCCCTGTTTTGTTAATAATAATCTAGAATATATCTCCCCTATACCTCCTTGATTGCTTGCTTTCGAAGTTATCTTGAAACTTGTTTCACAAATCCTCTGTCGTCATTGTCTCCTATGATTAAATCCCAGGCTAATGCTCCTATAAAGTAGCAACCTTGCAATGTTTTGGCAACATACTTTTTTTTATTACTATTTTTCGATAAGATATAGTGGTCTAATGAAAATTTAGGACTGGTGGCCCACTTTGTCACCTGGGGGGGGGGGCTTGCTTTTTCAGATCCAAGATTGCGCCAGTGATCGCCAATATAACCAAAATATAAAGTAGGCTGTAACTCCTGTCTAAGACATAAAAGGATCAAATTGGTGTCTAAATAAATGGTTTTTTAGAGACCAAGAAGTGGATTATGATTTATTGGATCATTTGGGCGGCCATATTGATGGCATCAATCTAATATGGCCGCCAAATACCTGTAAAAATGCCAATCACACTAAAACTAATATAATCTGTTGTACATGCAGTTGAATTATAAATTTCCTCTGCATATATATGTGCTTTGTAAGCCATAATATGAGTCTGAAGTCTTCGCCAGTTTTACAAGCACTATTTATTATGATAACAAGCAAAATATAAGAAACAAATCTATTAGAAACGAACCACATTTTTGTAAATAATTATCATCTCTCAAACATGATGACTGGGCGTGGACTTAAAGTAAGACATACCTGTAAGTCTATGAACTACCGATAATAATAATAATACATCATAATACATAATAATAATATATAATAATAATAATAATATAAATAATAATAGTACATATATAGCTAATTATCTATAATAAATGCAACATTTGGCATCTTCACGTTGTGCCCAAATGTTAACGTTATATCGATACATATTATACATGTTATACTCTAATAAATGGAAGCTAAATTAATGCCCCAAGTGACCAAATATCTTATATCTTAGGAACTATTCAATCGTCGACATCCATTGCTCGGTCGTTTGCCTCATCCTGTCATCCAGGGATATCGGCATGTCCTGTGTGCACTCTCAGTGATGTTGGAATGGTATTGCACAGGCCAGTACCACCACCCGCAGGTGGCAGACATCGTGCATGGAAGTTGGCGCCCCATACAGAGCCACATTTCCCACCTCTACATGCTCGCTCAGATGTGGCAGCCTACATCTGACCACTTGAAGAAGTGCTCCGGGGCGTAGGAATACCCGTCCTCCATATTCGAGGGTGAGACACTTGTTTAGTTGTCATCAGCTTCCCCCCGTGTTCCACTGCAGCGAGAGTTGGTGGATCCCACTCAGGGCACTGTACCAGAGGCGACCTTGTGGTGTGCTCTAAACGAACGTTCTGCTCAAAACCTTACTGTAGTTGGGATGCAAACTACACAGCTTCGGTGCTGCTGTCGAAGTTGCCAGTCTTCTGTGCCCATAAGCTTCTGGGCGGATCCTTTGGTCAATCGAGAGGTGGGAGTTGTAAATGCCATAGTTACGCATCCCATGAAAGCTGTTGCTGTTCGGTGACTTCACGATATTTGCCAAGGTTTACCAAGCTGATCCAGATGTAGCCTTTTCGAGCCACAGCGATTGCTTTGTTTTTCCATTCCATAAGTCGCAGCAACTAATCCACCAGTTAGAAGCATGAAGCGTCCAAGAGCTCGGTACGATTGCTGCATTTTTACGAGCGTTTCGCTTCACGTCAAGGCACGACCGACCCATGATTGAGACTGCGATCGTCAATGATGACTGGAGCTTCTGCACTCAGGGAGTGTAAGCAAGTAACGCGAACCGTCTGTGTCCCGGTCAACACACGACCCGCACGTTTGATTCTGGAATCTTCTTTGAGGCAAGGTGGATGCCGTTGGATGATGAGTATGCCAGCTTCTTCATGTGTTGAAGCTAGTCCAGACGAGGCGACTTCACCCCTTCGATACCTTTGCATGGGCATTTCGTTTTTCCCCACTACCACCCACTGGGGGGGGGGGGGGGGTGGTTCTGTTGTCGCATGCTGCAGGAAGTTCTCATCACTCAGGCTCGCATCGCAAAGCAGAGTGATGACTATTTCTTATTGGTCTGAGCTTCTTACGTCACCTGTCGTCTCGAGCCGCGTGAAGTTTTCCGTTCGAGCTGATGGACCCGGGTAGCGTTGGCTCGAGCCGATCTGTGCTGCTCTTTGTATATAATTCAAATAGCGATCGAAGCAACAGGTGGACATCAGCTTCAGCAACCTCGCGTTGAACCCAGACCTTGAACACCGATAGAACGTGTCAACGGTTTCCTTGGGATGCCATTCTCTGTCCACCAGAAGAGCGGACACATCCAAACACACCATAGATTTGGACTTGTGTTAGGCGTTGGTGAAACTTCTACTGGAGTCTTTTTCAGTGTAGCTTTTCCCGTGCCACCGCATCTGGCCATCAGCTTGAACATCGAGGGCGAATATGCAAGTTAGCTCTGTGGAGAGGACTTTGTTCCATCGAGATCGCGCTGGCTCACCAGAAGGTCCATCACCCGAGCGTATATAGCCTCTTGGTCCATGACGACAATATCCTCGACTGTTGACGTTTCTTCTTGTGGCAAAGGTTGTGACCTTGCATAACCGCAAAGATCATTGTTTCATTGCATTCCAACCGATTTAATTTTAGTTTTTTGGGCGATTTTGTGTGATTTTGGCATTTTTACACGTATTTTTGCGGCATATTGATTTATGTCATCAGATTGCCTCCAAACGATCCACTAACATCATAATTTCACTTCCTTGTCATAAAAGAAATAAAACATATATTTAGACACCAATTTCATTCCTTTTACTGTAACGTCGAACAGCAGTTACAGCCTAATTTATATGTTGATTATGTATGGCGGTCACTGGCGGCAATCTTGTATTCTGGAAAAAGCCAGCGGGTACAAGTGGCCACCCACCCCTAATTTTAGCTTGACATTCATACTAATCAATAGCCAAAAAACGATTTGTTGCCAAACATTTGCAAGGTTCACTGGAAATAGGCTGCTCTGCCACCGACTGAAAGTCCCTACCATGCATAATCGTTATATTTACAAGCCTAGCTATTTCCTCCCATATAATAGAGCTGAAATCCTCCTTACTAGTTTGAGCCTGGGTGGGCATGGCGGGGGGGGGGAAGGGCTCTGACTACACCCTCTTCGCGTCTTTAAGACGACTTAGTTATACCGGGCTAAGAACTACTAGAAGCATTTTCGAACGGTCATCGTACCTTGTGTAAGGCCAACCCCCTTCTTAGTGCCACTGTAGTCGGTCTGGGAGGTTTTTTGGTTATGCAGAAGGTTTGTGTTTTCGGATGCCATGTAGCGCGCCAGAGTACGAATGTTTACTTTCATTCCATCCCGCCGCGCGGAGAGCAAACAGCTTGCTCCCTGCTTCCTGCCTCACCCCAGCCGACCCCACGGCCGGAGATTTCCGGTGGCGGGATTAATTCGCCGGTAGGATACTCTGGGTGGATTTAACCACTCCTCTTCATCATTTATACATTTTTCTCATCTTCCCTGTCTTTCTTAAGTTATCTTTTGCGTCGTATTAACCCAGTAATGTGAATATATATAAGTACACCGATGAGAGGCGAATCTTCTGTAAATCAAGGAAGCGTACTTTGCTTGTTACGTTGCTGTATACCAGGCGTGGCGTTCTGTCCAGTAGGCCTTGCCTTGCATCCCTCTGTCCACCGGGCACGGGGGCGTATCTCATATGTAGCTGGTCAATCATGGTTATTTCTCCGTCAGGAGGCCGCCTGACACACTTCAGTCACGGGGAAGCGAGACCAGCTGAGGCAGGCCCGCCAGGGTGCAAGGTTGGTAGAGACGTGAGCTCGCAATGTGCAGCGTCCCCTGGTGCATTCGGTCAGCGGTTCGAGTCCGCCTAGTTCGTGCTGACGTGGCGGCGCTTTGTATAGTCAATAACCGTTGTAGTTTGGTACTTGCAAAGTGTCTAAAGATAAAATCTTATCGTATCTTAGCTGAGGCAGCGGCTCATTCTCAAACTGCCTGTTGTTTCTACGATTCCAGGTGGCAGCCTGTCCCCTCCACAATATCGGTGTAATACATCTCAACCATGTAGCCGACAATGATTGTTTCTCCGTCAGGAATCATCCTATCTGCCATTCCTCAGTCAAGAGGCGCTCGGCATATCTCACATTAGCGACCTCATTTTGTTCTCATTATTTATACATTATTTGCTCACCTTCACTGTCTTTTAGGTATATCCTCTTTTGCGTCTCGTTACACAGTATGTGAATTAAAATATAAGCGCACTCGATGAGATACAATTACTGTACCGAATCCTTTATTTTAAATAAAGGTAGCGTGCTTTGCTATTAAAATTTGTTGCTTCCTTGTCTACTACTGTACATGTAGCTATAGGTGGCATGGCATGACAGTTTCCTGGCTTTCCGTTTTTTTTCCCACTTTCTGAATGAGTTTTAATTTATCAGTGATTGCATTTGTTTATATATTTACTTCCTCTTATCTTAGGAAATCTTCGTATTGAAGTGTCATCGTATAGCTGGTATTTCTATAGTAGCCTACTATAATAGGCTAATTAACTTTGAGCGTATCTAGAATGGAAATTTTCATTCCACACAAATGCACCATGGTGGCGCTAGTTGGTGGAAGTAAAAAAACTCTGCTCTAGCTGACCTCTTGTCACTTATTTTTTAGTCTACTACGGTAGCCGTCCCCTATATGGCCCTATATGAAAAATGGAACTGTTTTGGTACATTAGGTTTTATGCTTGAATGTATGTACACATCCTAAGGATGCAGAAACTGCTGGATGCTAATTTGCATTGTTTGAAGAGCATTTTGCATTATTGACCTAATAGCGATCCGTATTAATGTTCCTTCATTAAACCGCCTATAGTTTTCCATGGGTTGCCTAGACCTAAGTTTAAGTTCTCAATGATGTAAAACTGATCTAGTCCTAGCTAACCTATACTAACTCTAACTAAGCTAACCAAAGCTACCTAACCGAACAAATCTAACCTAACCTAACCAAATCTAACCTAACTAACACCAAAATATAACTACCCTAATCTAACCAAGTCTAACCTAACCTAAACAACTCTAACCTAACCTCCCGATAGCGGGTGGTTGAGGGGGGTTCTCGACACTTCGGTCATCATTATGTGTGGATCGTCAAGGTCACACGTTTTTGGTTAGGTTATGTTTAGATTTTTGTTAGGGATAGGTAGATTTGTTCGGTTAGGCTAGCTTTGGTTATATTTAGTTAGGTTAGCTTAGGTAGATTTGGTTAGGTTAGCTTATCGGGGGTCAAAACCCCCGCTAGGTTAGTTTTAATTTTGGTTAGGCAATTTCTTTATCTAGATTTTAAGGTAAATTACTCTAGATCTAGGGAATTCTAACCCCCTCCCTACTCACTCTTAATTAACGTGTTTTCCGACGCATAATTTGTTCTCTCCCCACCTGAAAACCCGCATTCCCACAGGTCCCCAAAACTTGTTTGGGGGTGAAGTGGGAGAAGTATGGGCAAACACTAGAATTTTAACCGTTAAGTATCCTGACGTTTCGTTCTCATCGCTAAAAGGAGTTTTAATGAACCCATACAAAAAAATAACACAGAATAACAGGTTGGTCTTGGGGGTGTGAAACCCCCTAGTGAGGTAAGGTTGCGTAATCATGCCCGGTTAGGTTTAGTTAACTAATGGTGTGGTTTTATTCTGGGGAGAGCATCTCCCCCAGTTATGCAGGAGAGTATTGTTTGAAACTGTGCACATTTACCCGCGGCAGGAATAAAAAAAAAAATAAAAAGGGGGATCTGGTGTGAGCGCAACCCCCGGCCTTCATTGAAGCTAAGGTTATGTAATCATGCCCAGGTTTAGAGCTAGGTAGTTTAGGTCTGGATGGTGGAGCCCCGCAGTTATTTCAGTAGAATAATTGGTCAATGAGGGATTATGTGGTTGAAAATGCAATATTTACCATTTCTTTTGCTAGTGATTTTCATTATTTATACCTTTTTCATTATACAGAATCTTTTATACGTACCTTTAATCTTAAATACCACCTTTTTCACCCACCATTAAGGGTAGTTAGGTTATTAGGTAAGAATGGAAATTTTATTGGTTTATATTTTACTAGTTAGGATACATATACAGGGCCCGGGCGAAGGTGGCGGAGGAGAGTAATTTCAGCTCCCAGATGTGTAATTGTGGCAGCAATGATATGTTGATAATACGATTGATAATTTTATATAGACAGCTAACTAAACAACCAGATTTTAATTAGTTAGAAAAGCTAGGTTAGCAATTGAATTTAGTTTTAGTTAAATTGAATTTAGTTAAGTTGAAAACATATGTTTGACATCAAAAAATTATAAGAATGGGGAGTTCTTCTGTTTCAGAATGTACCTGTTGCTGCTGCAAAAATATGCCTTCATATTATCTCTATAATTGGCAGTAGGCTATATAAATGTGTACATAGCTCTATGAGTTAAGGAGAAACAACCTGCATATACATAATACAGCATTATTTATCACAGTATCTGACTATAAGCGAACATGACGCATTAGTCAAATCATATTAACACATCATATTTTCATTTACATTTTATTTATTGCCCTATTTTCGTCGACAGTTCCAGTTCTTGGATTTTGATAACTACTCCAATACACTACACTATCCCAATAACACTAACACTACTCCAACACACTAACACTACTCCATACCTAACACTACTCCAATACACTAACATAACTCCAATACACTAACACTACTCCCCAACACACTACACTATCCAATACAACTAACACCTGATACTCCACACACTAACAGTACTCCCAATACACTACACTACCCCATACACTAACCTACTCCAACACACTAACACTACTCTACTCCAATAACTAACACTACTCCTACACTAACACTACTCCCAATACACTAACACTACTCCAATACACTAACACTACTCAAACACTTAACACTACTCCAATACACTAACCTACTCCAATACACTAACCTACTCCCATCCACTACACTACTCCAACCACACTAACCACTACTTGTAGTTGACCCGAACGATGTTTCATTATTGACTCAGTCAGACCAATTTCCACACAACTCCATTGTCTCCAGTGGCTAATTGTTGATTTAAAGACAAATATGTTGATTTCGAATATTAACATTCAAACTGATTTTTGCTTTGATTTAGAACATAAGCTATGTCAAATAGGGAATATATTCTAATTTCGTGACATACCTAATCAATATGCTAATTAGACATTTATGGACAAAATTAAAATATACACAGTAGCATCGTGCAGTTTTATTAACATCATTGAGAACTTAAAACTTAGGTCTAGACACCATAGCAACTCTAAATAGGCGGTTTAATAAGGGACATAATACTAATATGCTAATTAGGTCAATAATGCAAATTGCTCACAAATGCAATTAGCATCCGGCAGTTTTCTGCATACTTCGTATGTGTACATTACATTTCAAGCATAACACCTTACTGTACTCAACAGTTTCCATTTTCACTATAGGGCATATAGGGACGGCTACCGTAGTAACTAAAATTAAAGTGACAAGAGTCAGCTAGAGCAGATTGTTTTTACTTCCACCAACTAGCTCTCACCTGGTGCATTTTGTGTGAGAATGAATTTCCATTCTAGATAAGCTCAGTTAATTTATAGCCTATATAGTAGTCTACTATAAATACCAGCTATACCGATGACGACTTCAATACGAAGATTTCCTCAGATAAGAGGAACCCATATATAAACAAATGCATCACTGAAAATTAAAACTTCCATTAGTAAGGGGAAAAACCGAAAGCCAGAACTCTGTCAGGCCCTGCCACCTATATCTACATGCAACTAGGTAGACAAGTAAGGCCAATTTTAACAGCAAAGCATCATCGCTACCTTTATTTACAACTATATGATTCGTACAGAGTAATTAAGTATCTCATCGAAGTGCGCTTATATTATTCCACATTACTGTTGTAACGAGACGCAAAGATATACGTAAAAAGACAGTGGAGGTGAGAAATAATTATAAAAATGAGAACAAAATGAGTCTCTACATGGTGAGATATGCCGAGCTGCCTCTGACTGAGGAATGTCAGCTAGGCTGCTTCCTGACGGAGAACAAATCATGTCGGCTACATGGGAGATGCATTTACAACACCGATATTGTGGGGGACAGGCTGCCGTGCGACGAACAACAGGCAGTTGAGAGAGTGCCGCACTGCCTCAGCTTGGTCTCGCTTCCCCGTGATTGAGTAACAAGCAAAGCTAACGCTTCCTGATTACAAGAAGATTTCGTCCCCCTCATCATCGGTGTCTTATCTAATTCACATTACTGGGTAATATGAGCCAAAGAGATACTTAAGAAAGCCAGTGACATAGAAAAAATGTATAAATTGAAGATGAGTTGTTAATCCACCCGAGTATCCTACGGCGAATTTAATCCGGCCACGAAATCTTCCGGCCGTGGGGGTCGGCTGGGGTGATGCCGGAGCCGGACAAGCTGTTTCCTCTCCGCGCGGCGGGATGAAATGAACTATCATCGGACCTCTGGCGTCGCTACATTGCATCCGAAAACACAACCTTCTGGATAACCTAACCTCACCAGACCGGGCTACAACCACCACTCCGCTTTCAACCAATCACGCCGCGCGACCACAAGTCTTTATTTGGGCGGGAATACGTATAACATCAATAACAGAACACATCTGATAGACACAGCACACATCGGCGGGGTGTTTTGTGTGTGTGTGCGTGAGTGGTGTTTTTATGAGGGTAAAGATTGTGTTTTGGTTGGTATTTTGTATGTTAAGGTATGTTTAGTGTGTTAGGTGTTTAAGAGTGTGTTTGAGTTTATTTGGGGTATGGTAAAGTGGTGGTAAGTGTGTTTTTCCTGTAGCGACCATAGAGCAGCCGTAGGGCTGGTGTGGTATACCGAGGCGTCCAGTAGAATACTGGCGTCTACCTTCCAATCTGCGCATGCGCCAGAGGACTGTGTGCTCTCGTGTTCGAAATAAAACAAGAATGAAATAAAGCAGCGCGCTAGATGTACGATGTTTTTCCTTTTCTTTCATCCATTCCTGCCGCGTGGCGAGGTAAGAGCTTCCCAGTTCGTGCCTCACCCCATGGCCCCGGAGGCTATTCCCCGGGCTCTCCTTTTTGGGCAGATCGCTGGGAGAGCTGGGCACTAAATACAGAATGTATTTAAATACTAATTACAAAAACTGGGGGAAATGTATTTAAATACTAAATACTAAATACATTTTACAAATTTTTTTTAAAATACTAAATACTAAATAACAATTGTATTTAAATACTTTGTAAATACATTTTAAATACACAAAAATTTTTAACATGTCCAAAAAAAAATGAATTTTTTTGGGATTTCCTTAGATTTGCTTTCTTAAAAATTTTCCTTCTCGGCCTAAATTTCCCTTGAAATCAGGATTTTTCCCTTTGCCGTGGAAAAACACTGGTTCACTTAACATCGGGTTTTGCCAGATAGTTGGGCAGGTTTTAGGGCCCAAATTAACTGAAAAAAAAGTATTTATATTTTTTTATTAAAATGATTTAAATACAATGTACTTAAATACTCATAAAAGTATTTTAAATACTGTATTTAAAACATGACAACCAATGATTTATAAATACATTTAAATAACAAAGTTTTTTAAATACGTTTTTAAATACAATTGTTTTTAAATACCCCCAGCTCGTCGCTGGGGTTAGGAAAGGTTGAAAATTTTAAGATAGGTTGGGTTAGTTAGGTTAGGCGCGCGCTAGGGCATCGCTGCCCCGAGAGCCAGTCCTTGGCGTAGGGCAGTTTGGAAAGGGTAGACGCATACCCTACTGGACCCCTCTTTATACCACACGGGCACCGTGGAGATGATGGGTCCTCTTTTTTCCCGCGTTTCCCCCGGATTTGAGTTGCCAATATGTTTTCGCTGCAGTCACAGTGCAGTGTTCCCACGCCGAGGGAGTCTCTCTCCTCTCTCTTCTCCTCTCTTCCTCTCTCTCTCTCTCTCTCTCTCTCTCTCTCTCTCTCTCTCTCTCTCTCTCTCTCTCCTCTCTCTCTCTCTCCCTTTTTTTTCTTCTATTTTTTCTTTCCCTCCTTTCCCCTTCTCCCTTTCATCCTCCACACACACATCATAGCAGTAGTGATATTTGTGAATAACAAAATTTTTTTTTTTCTGGTGAGTTTTTTTATGTTTAGAATAATTGAAACCTTTTTCTGTGCAAATCATTTTTTTTTTTATAATAGTTAGGTTGGGTATGGGTTGGGTTAGGTCAATTATTTTTTTGTCTTTTTGTTCCAAACGAAAAAAAAAGTGTTTTGGAATAACTGTTAGCAGATTAATTCAAAACATAAAAAAACTCACCAAAAAAAAAAAAGTTTCGCCCCCAAAAGGGAAGTAGTGTTCATCGGGAAATTTCCCTTTTTTTTTTTTTAAGATATCCCTCTCCCCAGCAAGCTTTGGGCTCGTAGGCAGGGTTTTCGGTGAAGAGACACCTTCCCAATGATTTACGAGAAAAGGGAACGTCTGACCTCACAAAATAATACCAGCTAGGATAGAAACCTAAATAAAAAACCATATTAGTCCATAAGAAAAAACACAGAAACCATATCTATTCCACCCGCCCACCCTAGAGTACCTTAATATAATATGATCCTAGCCCCCCCAAAACAGGGTTTTCACCAAAACCCTTTAAATGATTCATCTCGCCTTTAAAACCTATCTCACCGCCCCCCCAAGAAGCTTACCTATTAATAACCCTAACTTCACCGTTTACCCGGGGGAAAAGGGGGTTTAAAAACGGGGGGCACCATTTTTTCATATACTGTATGGGATAATAATATACATAGTGTATTATACAGCCTAATATACATAATAGTCTAAAATATATAATATATAACCAAAAATTAACCTTGTTGTTGTGGTGACAAAAGGTGAAAAATTTCGGGCTAAAACGACCAAAAACCCTGCCTTAGCCTACACTCGCTGGGCTGTCCCAGGTGGGGAAATTTGCTTTTGAAATGTCCCCAACTAGCGCTAGAGGTCTTAGTCCCCTATGAGGTCTTAGTAGTGTTCGAAAATGCCCCCCCCCCCCCCCCCCCGTACTACACCCAAGCCTTTATAGTTTCCCTTTTCTAATTTTCCCCCCATATAGACTCTATGCCCTTTTTAAACGCTGTTAACACAACACTGCAAATCCCTGGCATATAGTGCAATCCTCCCTCTCCTTCCTAACCTGTCCTTTTGAAAAAACTTATACCCGCATCTCAACTTTTGGATTAAAATTTTGCCTGTCATATCTAAACCCTTTTCTGTTTAAAGCTATTTTATCAAAATCTTCAAACAGGATGTTTCCCCTCAGTAAATCAACTTATTTAAAATACTCCTACAATTTGTATAGTAAACCTTCAAGCCTCCTTTCTTTTTTTTCCATTTTCCCTTTTCTTTAAAATAAACCCCCCCCTCTCTTCTTTTAGAAACAGTTTAGTTCCCTGCCTTCCGAAATCCCCGTGTCACAAGTTTTCCTTTTCCCCAACCCCCGTGTCTAATCCCGGTATCTATTTAAAAAAGCCTGCAGGACCTACCCATATAAAAATCTATATAAAAGATTTTCTTGTATAATACTTAACAAATTTTCATTTACACTATCCAAGTAAATATCCTTTACATACCTGATATTAATATATCACAAATCTTTCAAATCCACTCGCTTGCCTTTTATCCACGAGTCTTTAGTGACTGAAGAGAGGGTGGAGCCCGGCCACCGTGGTGCGTCGGACGAGCCAGTACCCGCAGTGCTCATGCTCTGACGCATATATAAACCCTACCGACCACTACCCTGGTAGACAGTTTCCCCCGGGGGTTTCAAAACATCATTTGCAAAAAGAGACCAAAAAGGAACAGGGGGTTAAATGTCCTCAGTGGAGGTACCTTTTGCAAGGGTATGCCCCACATAAAAACAGCTTCCAAGTCAAGGGGAAAAACAAAACCAAAAATTGGTTTCTTCAGATGGTTTTTTTTTGCCTTGGGGAAAACTTTAAAGGGGGCAGCCCCGAAAAAATAAGGTCTTATGTTGCAAAGAAGCAATGCTCGGGCGATTCGTGCCCCCCCAAAGTAGGGGGGTAGGGAAGCGGTAGCAGGTGGGTTAGTGTCACCAGGTGGCGTTCTCGAAAACCCGAGTCGATCCCGGTGAACCCCTAAAACCAATTAAATTTTAGCACCCTTTTAGTGGCCTAAAACCTCACATGCCCTGCCATTAACTCTACCCTCGATTGCGAGGCACGTAGGACCGCGGGGCGGCAAAGGGCATCTAAACAAAGGGCCACTATAAAAATCCTGCCCGCCACCCCGGGCGAGGGGCCCAAACCCTCACACCCTCAAATGAGCCTCAGGGCCTCCATCCCCCCTTGGAGGTCACCGCGCCTACAGGCGTATTATAGGCCAGAGTAAAAAAAAAATAAAAATTTATATATATATATATATATATAATATATATATATATAAAATAATAATATTTTAGCCCCAAAACCGCCCCCCGGGCGGATTTTTTGGGTAGCTCCTGCGGGGGCTTGGGGGCATTTGGCCCACCCCCTTGGGGGATGGGCCTTCGACCTACCAAAAAAAGGCTTTCAGATAGCCCTTTAAATTTTCCCGAAGTCATGGATGTAGAAAGATGTATTAACGCCAACCCCTTTACATCACCCCCAACCCATTCACTCACCCATTACCCATCACCCCCCACCATTCACTCACCCATTACCCATCACCCCCACCCATTCACTCACCCATTACCCATCACCACACACCCATTCACTCACCCATTACCCATCACCCCCCACCTATTCCCTCACCCATCACCCATCACCCCCCACCCATTCACTCACCCATCACCCCACACCCATTACCCATCACCCCACCCATTCACTCACCCATTACCCATCACCCTACATCAAGGTTTCCTCAATTCCAATGATCTGAAACTCGAGAAATGCCAGTGGTCGCTGGCAGTTTTACTCAAAGGTTGGTCTACTGTGTTTTGGCTCCGCGACTAATATTTTTCATAAATTAATTTCGCGATAAACATTGATGCACCGCATCTGAATACCAAAAAATATAGTTCTTCTGTTGTTCTACTAATTGTATGGATGACATGCATTACGATGGAACGTTCTATAATAGCAATTTAATGCAAATTACTCGCCTCGAGTAGCAAAGCTTAATATATTTTTTACATGTATATTGTGGCATGTAAAATTTGGGCGATGTTCACACTGTTTTCTAAGACAGTACTGCTGCGTCTGGCAAACGCTTGTCAAAATACAATAAGCAATGCCTTGGAAAAACGAAGAATAAAGAATGCCGAAATCGGCTTGTTGCTGCGACAATATAGGTTATAATTGTGGAGGCGACACGCCGCGGCGGGGAGTGGTGGGCGGGGAGATTGTGGCGGGAAGATTGAATCAAAACATTGCCACTTCACGCGTCGACTCATTGCACTTCCAGGCTTTCTATCTGATTGATACACAATAATAACAGGAAAATATGACTGCCTAAATATAGATAGCTTCTAAACATACGTTATTGACTATATAATATCATAGAGTAGCATTTACCTCGCCTCCTCAACTATAACCTCTTTGGTTATTTGGTTATATACAATGTTTTACAGAATCAGGCTTCTATACAATATATATATAGAAGAAAATCGTTCTTAATATTATACTTTTGTGTTTTAAGAGCAGTGGAATAAGCCCATATTTTGTTTTCCAGTAGACCAACTTATTATAAAAAAAGTGAGTTAAAACTGCCAGCGACCCCTGGCATTTTGGGTTCCAGTTCTCTCGAATTCTCGCAACCCACATTTTTTTTTCACAATTCTCGCTAATAGGCTACTAAAAATAAAAAAAAGAATAAAAGTGATCGGATTGTGGACATGGACCCATTTACTCTACTTGAGGTAACGATAGATTTGAAATCTTCAAGACTCATATAGTAGGGCAGTGATGCTGAATTTTCGATGTGAGCAGTATTTTTGATGATACAGCCATTTTAAGTGGAGGAAAATTTGTGCGCCCCAAAACGACCGGCGCCATGTTGTGACGTCAATAACGCAGAGTTGTCAAGCGGCCGCAGCGGGCCGCTCCACAGTAACATTAACTTGCATTACCCCTACTACCGCAAGATGGCCAATAATCCTCCTTTAAGTTTTGTGGTAGGTTTTCACTGTGTTTGTGAATATATCAGTTGTAGTTTATAAGTAAGAAGTGATTAGACAGGGACAAGTGACCCATGACAACAGGCAAGTGACGACTTTAGGCATCGCAACTCCTTACAAAGAGCTCAAATGAACCTACAATGACATGTAGCCTACAGCTAGACAGATAGACGAACTCATAGAAGAACAGGTAGAATGAGAGCGCCTTCCACCTGCACACACACACACATCATAGACGAATTCATAGAAGAACAGGTAGAATGAGAGCGCCTTCCACCAACACACACACACACACACACACACATCATAGACGAATTCATAAAAGAACAAGTAGAATGAGAGCGCCTTCCACCAACACGTACACACACATACACATCATAGACGAATTCATAAAAGAACAGGTAGAATGAGAGCGCCTTACACCAACACACATACATACACATCATAGACGAATTCATAGAAGAACAGGTAGAATGAGAGCGCCTTCCACCAACACACACATACACATCCTTCAAGAGCACACTGCGCCTTCCACGCACACACACACCAATGCAAAAGTATTCAGGACTTCAAAGGCAAGCTGGATAATAGTAGATTAGGAGACGGGGACAATACGAGCAAAAGCTCTTTTCCTGTATGTTACAACTAGGTAAATACAACTAGGTAAATATACACACACACACACACATATATATATATTATTTTATATATAAAATATATAATATATATATATATATATTTTATATATATATATATTATATATTTATATTTTTATATATATATATACATATGTGTGTGTGTGGAAGGGGGCAGTGTGCTCTTGATCAGATGTGTGTGTGTGTGTGTGTGTGGGTGGGTGGAAGGCGCTCTCACTCTATACCTGTTTTTCTATGAGTTCGTAAAGAGTACATAATGAATCGCCTAGGGCCCTAGATAAAGGGGGAAATTCACAATCACTACAGGAACTACCTGTGTAGTAGGGTACGCCGTATAACAAAAAATTTTTTTCTCAACTTTGGCATGCCAAATTTTCCTATGTAAACTGGAATTCTAAGACAATTTTATCTCTTTCCATTTTTGCATTTGAGCAATTCTTACTATGCAAAATCGCATTTTTATATTGCACCCTTATGGGAATAATGCTTAAATGATACGCAGTGTCCGGTTGGTCTTGTGTATTGCATCATGCACCAATATGATTTCCCAAAATTTGACTAGCGTGAAAAAGCTCTTTCTGATCAGTTGGTTCATCAGGCACTACATCACAGTGTCACAGCCTCTACGTTGGCCTAGAAGTGTCCATCATGTCCTTTTTTAGACCTGAAGGCAGGGCATGGTCTCCGGTGGTGGGCCCGCCCCCGGGATGAACCCCGTCTCTGGCCTGCTGCCCCACCACTGCTGCCGCGGGCCTCTGTCACCTGCTTCACGACTCTTTCGGTGCTCTGAGTGTGGATAGAGAACTCCGGAACCTCGTAGGGCCCTTGACCAGGATCTCCTGGATCTAACCCCCGGGACAGTGAACAGGTGAATGCCGGCTCGTGCACCTGGCCAGGCTGCCAGCTGATCAGTGTCTGCAAGCTGGTGGCTGACAAGTTCAGCTTGGGTGTGATGCGAGGTCTTACACTGGTTCCCCATACTCCTCACCACCCCTTTCAGCTTCAAAATCTGGGTCACGGCAAAACCTGCGGTCTTTCCTCACTCTGACTCGCCATCAGCGAGAGGAGGACACATTTTGAGTGTGCGAACCATGCTCCTGTCCGCACGTAGAAGGTCACAGCTGTTTGGACCTTTTTGGGCTGCGACCTCATCACTCTGAGCTGCGTGAGGATGTGCTTGAGGCGTCTCTAGTCTGTGGTGAACCTTGATGTCGTAGTAGAGTTTGAAGTTTCACCTGCAGGGAAATACTTGACTAGGATTTCCAGGGTGTTCAGGTCTTTGCCAGTCAGTCATGCTTTCTGGTCCACATGTACACGAGCGACTGGGGTGTGGTGAGCCAAACTGGAGTGGGACACTTGCCAACCTGATCTCCTGCAGCTCGGACGGGGAAACGCCCCGCTTCACAGCCTGGACAGCTGGTAGGAGACCTGCTGGTCAGTTGACATGTTGACCAGGATATACTCCGGTATCTCCGTGAGATCTCACCGCCTGGCACTCCTCTGAACTCTGCGTTGTACTGCATTCATTTTACGCTGGACAGCAGACTGCACACTGGACCCGTGAAGCCAGTGTCAGATGAGGTAGGCCCGTCGATGCTGGTGATAAGGTGGCGCAGGGGCAACTCGTTTGTGTGCAACACGCATATACTCCAGAAGAGCTTGCGTCCCAGCAAATTCTCCAAATGGCGTGAGTACCACCCTTCCACCCCGTGTTGGCCCTAGTTGAGTCACCTTGCAGTACGATCAGTGAGTCGGTGGAGTCGTATGTCACCAGCAGATCATAGAGGACCTGAGCCACCTTGAACGCAGGTTTCTCAGGTGGCACCGGGTCCTCTGGTACAAAGTGCCAAAGGTACCTTCCAGATGGCTCCTCTGTCACTGTCACATGCTCCTCCCTGATCAACCTTGGGGGCAGTTTCCCATAGCTGTCGGGCACCATCGCCCTGGTCTTGTCCCTTTCCCCCCATCGTAACCCAACCAACTATTTTGGTACCCTGGTTAGGGTTTCGCCGTATAACAAAAATTCTTTTTCTCAACTTTTGGGATGCACAATTTCCGATGTAAAATGGAATTTTAAGACGATTTTATCTGTTTACATTTTTGCATTTGAGCAATTCTTACTATGCAAAATCGACTTTAAGCTATGTTTTGCATATAAATATAAAGTCCATTTTTTCATAGCAAGAAGTGCTCAAACCAAAAAAGTTGAAGAGGACAAACCACCCTCAAAGTTCAATTTTACATACGAAAACACCTGCCAAATTCGAAATAATCTATATTTCACTTTTCCATTGGACCTACGGCGTAAACCCCATCATGTAGGTCTCACGGCCCTCTTGTAGCTTCCTTATTTTTTTATGTTATTTGTTCTTTGGATGCTTTTCCCGGGGCCCCACAGCAGTCACAATAACACAAACGCTGCGTGTGTTTTTGTATGTGTGTGTGCATGTGTGTGTAGGGCGTTTTTGTTACTTCCCTCCTGCATACACAGACAAACACCAATCACCAATCCGTACGTATACTATGTATACTACACACACGCAGTGTCCACACACACACACACACGAGTAACATGTGTGTTCCCTCAGGGAATCACGCCTATAGTAGACATCCACCACTGTTTACTTTTTTTCTTGTCTTTGGACACAGATATGAACACTCTCTGGTGTCTTAATCGTGGTGTTTTATCAGATTGGCACATAACAAACAGTGTGTTCTCTTTGTCCAGCTAGGAAGCGGGATAGAGAAGGAAGCGGAAGGGATGTTGCTGCGCTGACTACGTCACAACCAATCACAGCGCGTTCCACGGCCACGTCATATTTTGGCCCAAAAAACTGCACATATCTCATTCATGGTGCATTTTTAAGCAAAATGAATATGAGTACAGTGATAAGTAGCTTATATTACATCCAAAGCTTCACAAAACTTCCGTGTTTTAGGTGTGAGTAAACGGGTCCATTATCCACCAAACACCCTCTCATAATTGGTAGAGTGGTAGTTTGTTCCCCCCCCCCCCCCCTAGTGAGAGGTATTTTCCGCTCATAATAGGAGGGCGCGTATAGGGATATGTATATATAATTGTAATGGTAATGGGTAATAATTAAGGTAATTTAAGTAAATGATTAGTACTGCGATAGGATAAATTAATATTCCCAGTGGTTAATAAGCATTGCACTTAAATAATTAGCACCTTGATTTTGAAGCGCGGTCATTGGCCGCCGCCCATTAGATTCTAGGCCACCTGACATCATACACGTGTCATAGGTATTGGTAGCGGGGGTCTCGCCCACCTTGGAGAATCAGTACACCCAGACCCTCCGTGAGAATAACATCAATCTAATATACGTGCTTGCTTGTCTACAAGTACAAGTACACTCCAGGCATCCGAAAGGATAACATCTAATTGTTATTAGACGTGCTGGACTAAAAGGACAGTACACTCCACACCTCCATCGACTTAATATCTCTTCTCTGATTATAAAGAAGAGATTTGTACATACGTTAATTTTGTACATATATAGTGTTAAATTTAAAGGAACGTGTTAGAATACAACACTGATAACAATTCGCCGCGCGTCAAGTTACTTGATGTGATAACCACTTGACGCCCACGATTACGCCTCCACCTCCGCTCTTGTCATTCACGGGCGGCCTCGATCCCGGCGACCACATCGGATCACAAGATCATTGCGTATTGTAAAAACCCTTTACACCAAAATTTTCAACCCACTTCCACCATAAGTACCATTATTTAAATTAGCTAGGGTAGGGAAATCGGGCAGGGTTCTAGGGGTTTTTTTGTGTTAGGTAAAGAGCTTTCAAAAAAAATATGTATGTGCATAAACCCCCATATCCCAAAAGAAAACGCGTGAGCCCTACGACATGAATTTCGGAGGGGAGCGGTTTTGTTTAAATCACTAAGGTGAAAGCCCAACTCATAATAATATGAGAAAATTTTTAACCGATAAATGGGGTTTAAAAAAAGGACATGGGGTTAAAAATAAACCCAAAACTGTTTGATACCGGGGCTTAAGTAATTTGGGGTGTGAAAGCCCTTCTGAGGGGCCGTAACAAAACACCGCCTCCCCCCCCTCCGCTTCTGTTTTCCCCGGCGGCCTCGACCCCGGCGACCCCCTTTCGGATCACAAGACCATTCATTTAAAAAATACAAGACCTACAGCCTTTTTTAAAACCCATTTATCCACCGATAATTATCCTATTTTATTTTAATTAGCTGGATAATGGGCCCGGAGTTTAGACAAAAGGTTTTTGATGTTAGGTAAAAAAAACCCCAGTTTTAAATATGTTGTGACAAAATTCCCCCCTTGGTGCCCCGGGGTGACGAAATATTATTTTCTGTGTTTCCCAAAGTGCCGAGTTAATTTTTGAGGTATTTTTATGAGCCTACCCAATCGCGGGTTTTTAGGGGGCGGAGGGGGGGGGTTTTCGGGCGTCAAAAATAAATCAGCTTTTCCCAACTACCATATTGCCAGGTAGTAGATAAGGGGGTTTTTGCGTAGAAAACTAGTTAGTTTTTGAAATTTTGTTTTGGTTGAAATTTATACGTTTTGCTACGCGTCCTTGTCGGGCCCGGAGCAGGCTCTACCCCTTTAGTAAAATTTTAATTTTTAAACAAACAATATATATATAGAAACCGTAATTTTTCCTTTTTAAATTTTTTAAATTTGACTGAGTTAAAAATTTTAAAATCATGGGGGAAAGGGGACTAAATAATTACTGCTAAAGGCAAATCTTTTAGGCCGGGGCGACACGATTATATAAAAATTTTGACAAAGGCGGGCTGGGACAAACCCCTATAGAAAAATTTTTTTTTAAAACCTCAGGTCTGTTTAATGCAAAAACCCCAATTGGGAAAAATGAACGGCTTACTGCCTATATAAAAGCTCTTTTTAAACCCAAGCGGGATAAAGAAATTTTTCAGCAATGTTTTACCCAATCATAAACCAATGTCAAAGATATCTCGATAAAGTAATTGAATATGAGGGATTACTGGAGTGTGTCATTTTCCATCTACAGCGATAGCTTTTTAAAAACCCAAAGTATGCAAGGTTTAAGGCCAAAACCCCTTTCCCACAGGGAATCACGTTATTACCCCTTGAGGGTTCGCAAAAAAACCCCAACCACCCTCAATTTTAAAAGGGCCTTCTTTAGGGTATTATCCTGCACCTGTTTCAAATAAAACACCTGTAATTACGATTCAAACTTCTCAGCCTCCAAAAAACCCACTTAGCCCTACTCAAAAAATAGATAAAACCCCTATTTCCGGGGCCCTCTAATTGAAGTCGAATAAAAAAATTTGGGGTTTTTATGGGGAGGGGGAACTAGCCCCCTTCCATGAAATTTAATTTTCCCGATTGTTACACGAGAGTTAAAGGGTTAATGCGCCTTGTTATTGCCTAACCTGTCTCCTGGTAAACATGCTTAAAAGCATCCCCCTATAAGCTTAAGAATTTGGGAAAGGAAATTTAAAAAATCTTTTTTAAATAACATCCTCTCTGTCCTAACAGTAAATTTAACTCAGACCCTCCCGTATTTTTAAAATGGCGCCCACTAATAAGAGTAGTTCACAGCTGTTCCAACTGCCGATTAAAGGGTGTGCCATAATGGTAAGGGCAGTCATAAAAAAGACATTTTTTGACAGTGGTGCAAAAAGGTCCTTCATAACCCAGGGGAGATAGTTGAATTTTTAAAAACTCCCTAAAATTAAAATAAATTTAAATATAGCCATATCAGGTTTTCTCCCCCAAAAAGGGGGGCTAAAACCTTATGCATATTTTCAACCCCTACCCAATTAGGAAGATATAAATGAGGGTGGGTTTCTGAAAGTATAAAAAATTTTGGGGTATCATTTTTTAAACTGTTAATGGCTAAAAGACCCAGCTAAAATGCTGGGGGTTAAGGGTGTTAAACTAGTTTTTAAAAACCTTCAAAGACTTTTGGATGGCCCTTTTCCCAATTAATAATGGGGAGCCGTTTAAATTTTGGGCTTTGGACCAAAGGGAAAGGGTAAATCCCATCCATAACGTCTCAAGGGTTCACTAGGCTTTTGGTAAGGTAATAAGGGGCCCACCCCAAACAAAACCCACCAGCCCGAACAGGAGAGTATTCCTAGTAAAGGCCCCAACCCTTTTAAATTCCCCGGACTGGGAACCATTTTCTTGCCCCCCAACCCAAATAAGTGAGGTTTTAGAGGAAAGTGGTTTTTTCCTTTTCATTGAATTATTGCCACTAATGAAACCCTTTAAATAATATGTGTCGCGAGGAGATGGGAACCTAAAATTTTGAATACGGGATTATGGTTTAAAGGCCCTCCCGGGCTGAAAGAGTTAATAAAAACCCTTTAATAGGGTTTTTCCATCAGCCCAGACTATCTGAAGATTTAGGGTTTTAAAATCCCTCCCTGGCTAAAAGAGTTTAATAAAAATCCCTAATAGGGTTTTTTTCCACTCATTTCGACATATCTGAAAAATTTTTTAAGGGGGCCCAAATTTGGGGATCCCCAGATCCTGTGATAGACATAAAAAGGTTTTCCTTTTTGGGTTTTAATACTCCCTGAAAAGGTTAATACTCCCTGCAATTTTTAAAATTTCCCTGAAAGGTTTAATTTAAAAGGGTTTACCCCTTGATCCTTTGTTTTTTTTGTATCAGAAAAATTTACAAACCCGGTATTTCCTGAGGAATATCAGCTATTGGTTTCCCTGGGCCCCCATAAACAAAATTGACCATTTGGGTCTTTTTCCTTGATCATGATGTTTTATTTTCCCGGGGGCCAAAATTTTCAAGCTGATCTTCCAAAAAAACCTGCCCCCCAATACTAATTCCCAAACGCCTCATCTTACAAATTGTTGGGGGAAGAATATCATAGGAACCCTTTACATGGCGGAAGGGCACAATGTTGGCCAAATATCAGGTGTAAATTTTTGGGGATAAATCATGGTAACAGGCAGTAAAATATTACCTCAAACTCTCCCTTTAAAATTTTAAAAGATCTGAGTGTAACTTCTCCTATCTAGGTCCCCCCCGAAATTCCCGCTGATAATGGCTTTTTAAAAACCCTTTGAGGGGCAATTGGGTTTGACTAAACTGGGGATACTATAACACAGGGGAAAAACTCTCCCCCCCATAAATAATGTCCCGCATATTCACTGGTTTCCTCTATTAAGACTATTTTTTTTTTTAAAAAAGCCAAAGAACCCAAAAGTGGCCCAAACCCCTATTGAAATGTTCCGGCGCTATGTGGCCCCGGGGGTTTGGGCACATGAACGAACCTTCAGTTTTTTGCCGGCCCCCGTTGGGGGATATTAAACCACCAAACAATTCCCCATAATTGGGGAGAGTGGTAAATTTTGTTTTCCCCCCCCCCCCCATGAGAGGTTTTTCCGCTTTTATAATAGGGGGGGCGGTAAAAGGGGGATTTTATATTGTAAGGTAATGGGGATTAAATTAAGGTTTAAATTTTTTAAATTTATTAGTACTGGGTTTGGAAAAAATTAATTTTTCCCTGGTTTAATAAGCATTTCCTTAAATAATTAGCACCCTTTATTTTGAAGCGGCCGGGCCATTGGGCCCCCGCCCATTAGAAATTTTAGGGCCCCCTGCCCTCATACACGTGTCCCTAGGGATTGGTTTCGGGGGTCTCGCCCCCCTTGAGAATCAGTACACCCAGACCCTCCGTGAGGATAACATCAATTAATATACGGCTTGGGTTGTTCAAGTACAGTAAAATTCCATTTCCCCTGAGATAACCCTCTCTTTTTATCTTTTCTGATTAATTTATAAAAATTTTTATTAAAGCTTTGTACATTTTTTTTAAAAAACAAGGACATGTGTTTAAGAAACCAAAACCCCTGGGGTGATAGGCCCCTGCTTCAGTTTAAATTGGTGTGAAAACCCCTTCTGACGCCGTAAAGAAAAAACTCGCCTCCGCCCCTCCGCTTTTTGTAATTTTACGGCGGCCCGATCCCGGCGACCCTCGGATCAAAAAGACCATTGCAGTATTAATACAAAACCTACCCCCCGTTTTTAACCCACTTCCCCCGCTAAGGATCCTAAATTAGTTAATTTTGGGTGGGTGATTTGTCGCGAATAGACATGGGTTTGATGTTAGGGAAGGAAACTCAGATTAAATATTTATGTGACAAAAAATTTTTTACACGGGCATCCCCTAAGTGGGCTTAAAAAGTGGGCCCCGGTCGTCTGGTTCCAAAACTGTGCCATTTTTTTTGGGAAATTTCGGGGCCCCTGGGGCGGGAACCCATCGCGGACACACACACAGACACACACTTTTTGCGGTTTTTATATATTTTATATATATATTTTATATAATTAAAAATATTTATAATAAAATAAATATAAGGCGAAAGTTTGGTGTGTGTCCCGTGTGTGTGTTTTGTGTTTGTGTTGTGGGGTGGTTTCTATAATTTCCCCCCCCCCGTGGCGTAATCCCATCATATGGCACAGTTTTTTTAAAAAGAAATTTACCAGGGGAAGGTTTTAAGGCCATTTTGGGGGTGATCCATCACTTATTTTTATTTTTTTTTATGCAGCCTTTTAAAGGGGAATTTTGAAAAAAAAAAGTGGGGTTTCGAGAATTGAAGGAAAAACCCTTTATGTAAGGTTTGGGTTTTGGGTTTTGGGTTGTGGTGATGGGTTTAGTGAATTGGGTTTTTGGGGGATGGGGGGATGGGTGAGGGAATAGGGGGGGGGTGATTTGGGAATGGGGAGGGGAATTTGGGGTGTGGTGGTGGGTAATGGGTGAAATTTAATGGGTGGGGGGGATGGGTAATGGGTGAGTGAATGGGTGGGGGGGTGGGGGGTTGGGGGGTGGAAAAGGGGGTTTGGGGGGGATGTGAATGGGTTGGCGTTAAAACATAAAATTTCCCACTCCATTATTTCCGGAAAGTTTTGAAGGGGCTATTTGGGAGTCTGTGTTTGGTGGGCCTTCGGCCCACCAAACACAGGTGTTGGGCCGGGGGCCCACCAATAGCCCTCCGCAGGACCTAGCCAAAAAGTCCGCCCGGAGGGCGGCTTTGCGGCTAGTAATAATATAAGCGAAAGTGTGTGTGTCTGTGTGTGTGTCCGCGATAGGTTCCGCCCCCAGTGACGCAATCCCATCATATGGCACAGTTTTGGAACCAGGTCGACCAGAGGCACATTTTAAGCCCACTTATGGGATGATCTGATCACTTTAATTAAAAAAAAAAAAATTTAGTAGCCTATTAGCGAGAATTGTGAAAAAAAAATGTGGGTTGCGAGAATTGAGGAAACCTTGATGGAGGGTGATGGGTAATGGGTGAGTGAATGGGTGGGGTGATGGGTAATGGGCGTGGGGTGATGGGTGAGTGAATGGGTGGGGGGTGATGGTTTGGGGGTGATGGGTTATGGGTGAGGGAATAGGTTGGGGGTGATGGGTAATGGGTGAGTGAATGGGTGTGGTGATGGGTAATGGGTGAGTGAATGGGTGTGGTGATGGGTAATGGGTGAGTTAATGGGTGGGGGTGATAGGTAATGGGTGAGTGAATGGGTGGGGGGTGATGGGTAAGGCGTTAATACATAGTACATTTCTACATCCATGATTTCAGGAAAGTTAGAAGGGGCTATCTGGAGAGTCTGTGTTTGGTGGGCCGAAGGCCCACCAAACACAGGTGGTGGGTCGAAGGCCCACCAATAGCCCTCCGCAGGAGCTAGCCAAAAAGTCCGCCCGGAGGGCGGCTTTTCGGCTAGTTATATATATATATATATATATATATATATACACATATATAAAGAGCGCTGTATTAGCGCTGATGACGAGGCAAGTAAAAAAAATAAGAAATATTTACAGTATTTAAACAAAATAATAAACAGGTAAATAAAATAATAAAATGCAACAATGAGGAGTTTTCAAAGCTAACGCCGCCAGATGTCTCTCGCGCTCTCACTTCCTCTGCCCTTTGAGCCTGAATGATCTATCATTTACCGTAAATTCTCTATACTTCTTCGGGACATATCAGAATTACCCTTCAATACAACAACTGAAACAGTTCTTAATAAAAAATGTAGTTTATCATTTTATTTTTCTGCACTTGATGAAAATATTGGCAAAACAATTGAATATTTGAAAACTCAATCTTTAAAAATCGTCTTTTCATGAAAGCACGCAAGTTCAAGCAGAATGAAGCTTCAGGAAATATCTACTTGTATGTAAGCATTCACTGAGTACCTGTTTTGGGTGTATATGTCTCTCTTACGACGAAAATATATCCAAAACACAGTGTGGCGTTCAGCATCTCCACAGAAACCATCCCGCGGTCAGGATCTGTTATCACTCACTTTCCTGTTGTCATCACACGGCGAGGGACACAGCTCAGCTCCACCAGCGCTGCCGCTCCCTTACCTCACGGCTCACATCCCTGATACTCCTAACCCCTCAACCCCAGAGGCTGTCATCCTAACTATCATCACCCGCCTATCTCATCACATTCTCTATCCTCTACTGGAATATTCGCGGTATCCGCTCCCACATACCGTTTCCCACATACAGGAGACTTTCGTCTCCTTATTTCATGCTCTGAGCTTCAAGTTATCTAGCTGCCTCCAAGAACATTTTCGTTATTTACCCCCATGCTATATCCTGATTCCAAAATTTTTT
>JACEEZ010019922.1:0-18917 GCA_016584305.1 Chionoecetes opilio | reverse complement strand
GGTTAGGTTATTGGTTAGGTTCTAGGTTAGTAGTTTTTTCTTCTAGGTTAGGTTAAGGTTAGTTAGGTTAAGGTCTAGTTAGGTTAGTTAGTTGCCAGTAGTTAGTGTTAGGTTAGGTTATGGTAGGTTTAGGTTAGTTAGGTAGGTTATAGGTAGTTAGGTTAGGTTAGGTTAGTTAGGTTAGGTTAGGTTAGTTAGGTTGTTGTAGGAGTTAGGTTAGGTTAGGTCTTAGGGTCTAGGTTAGGTTAGGTTTAGTTAGTTTTAGGTTAGGTTAGGTTAGTAGGTTAGGTTAGGTTAGGTTAGGTTATAGGTTAGGTTAGTGTTAGGTTTAGGTTAGGTTAGGTTAGTTAGTTAGGTCTTAGGTTTTTTAGGTTAGGTAGGTTAGGTTGTTAGTTAGGTTAGGTTATATGGTTAGGTTAGGTTAGGAGGTTAGGTGTTAGGTTTTAGGTTAGGTTAGGTCTAGTTAGGTTAGGTAGGTTTAGTTAGGTTAGGTTAGTTGTAGGTTAGGTAGGTTAGGTTAGGTTAGGTTTAGGTTTAGGTTAGTAGTTAGGTTAGGTTATAGGTTAGGTTAGGTTAGTTAGGTTAGGTTAGGTTAGGTTAGTTAGGTTAGGTTAGGTAGGTTAGGTAGGTTAGTTTTAGGTTTTTTAGGTTAGGTTAGGTTAGGTTAGGTTAGGTTAGGTTAGGTTAGGTTAGGTTTAGGTTAGGTTAGTTAGGTTAGGTTGTTAGGTTAGGTTAGGTTAGGTTAGGTTAGGTTAGGTTAGGTTAGGTTAGGTAGTAGGTAGTTAGGTTAGGTTAGGTTAGGTAGGTTAGGTTAGGTTAGGTTAGGTTTTAGGTTAGGTTAGTTAGGTTAGGTTAGTTAGGTTAGTTGTTAGGTTAGTTAGGTTAGGTTAGGTTAGGTTAGGTTAGTTTAGGTTAGGTCTAGGTTAGGTTAGGTTAGGTTAGGTTAGGTTAGGTTAGGTAGGTTAGGTTAGGTTAGGTTAGGTTAGGTTAGGTTAGGTGAGGTTAGGTTAGGTCAGGTATTAGGTTGGTTAGTTAGGTTAGGTTAGGTTAGGTTAGGTTTAGGTTAGGTTAGGTTAGGTTAGTTAGGTTAGGTTAGGTTAGGTTAGGTATTAGGTTTAGGTTAGGTTAGGTTAGGTTAGGTTAGGTTAGGTTAGGTTAGGTTAGGTTAGGTTAGGTTAGGTTAGGTTAGGTATAGGTTAGTTAGGTTAGGTAGGTTAGGTTAGGTTAGAGTTTAGGTTAGGTTAGGTTAGGTTAGGTAGGTTAGTAGGTTGTAGGTTAGGTTAGGTTAGGTTAGGTTAGTTAGGTTAGGTTAGGTTTAGGTTAGGGTTAGGTAGGTCTAGGTTAGGTTAGGTTAGGTTAGGTTAGGTTAGGTTAGGTTTAGGTTAGTTAGGTTAGGTTAGGTCTAGAGGTTAGTTAGGTTAGGTTAGGTTAGGTTGGTTAGGTTAGGTTAGGTTAGGTTAGGTTAGGTAGGTTAGGTTAGTGTAGGTAGGTTAGGTTAGGTTAGTAGGTTAGGTTAGGTAGTTGTTAGTAGGTTAGGTTAGGTTAGGTTAGGTTAGGTTAGTTTAGGTTTAGGTTAGGTTAGGTTAGGTTTAGGTTAGGTGTTAGGTTAGGTTAGGTTAGGTATAGGTTAGGTTAGGTAGGTTAGGTAGGTAGGTTAGGTTAGGTTGTAGGTAGGTCTAGGTTAGGTTATGTTAGGTTAGGTTAGGTTAGGTTAGGTTAGGTTAGGTTTAGGTTAGGTTAGGTTAGGTTAGGTTAGTTAGGTTAGGTTAGTTAGGTTAGGTTAGGTTAGGTTAGTTTAGGTTAGGTTAGGTTAGGTTAGGTTAGGTGTAGGTTAGGTCTAGCGTTAGGTAGGGTAGGTCTAGCGTGATAGGTCTAGTTAGGCTCTAGGTTTGCCTATGGTTAGGCTTACGGTTTAGTTACACGGTTAGGTACTAGGTATAGCGTTAGGTTAGGTTTAGTGTTAGGTATAGGTTTTAGGTGCTAGGTCTAGGTTAGTCTAGGTCTAGGTTAGGTTAATAGGATCTTAGGTGGTAACCATCTAGGCTTTAAGAGTATAGGTTAGGTCGCACATCGTTCTAGGTTAGGTTAGGTTAGGTTAGGTTTCAGGTTTAGGTTAGGTTAGGTTAGGTTAGGTTAGCGTTAGGTTAGGTAGTATGGGGGGCTAGGTTGAGGTTACGAGTTCCGCGTAGGTTAGGTTAGGTTTAGGTTAGGTTAGGTTAGGTTAGGTTAGGTTATGTTAGGTTAGGTTAGGTTAGGTTAGGATAGGTTTACGGTTAGGGTTAGGTTAGGTTAGGTTAGGTTATAGGTAGGTTGGTTAGGTTAGGTTAGGTAGGTTATGGTTAGGTTAGCGTTAGGTTAGGTTAGGTTAGGTTAGGTTTTAGGTCTAGGTTAGGTTTAGGGATTAGGTTAGGTTAGGTTAGGTTAGGTAGGTTAGGTTAGGTTAGGTTTAGGTTTAGGTAGGTTAGGTTAGGTTAGGTTAGGTAGGTTAGGTTAGGTTAGGTTAGGTAGGTTAGGTTAGGTTAGGTCTAGGTAGGGTAGGTTAGGTCTTAGGTAGGTTAGGTCAGGTTAGTTAGGTTAGGTTAGGTTAGGTTAGGTTAGGTTAGGTTAGGTTCGGTAGGTTTAGGGGGGTTTTTGAGGGGGGGGGGTTTTAAGGTTAGGTCTAGGTTAGGTTAGGTTTAGGGTTAGGTTTAGGTTAGGCTGTAGGTTAGGGTAGGTTAGGTTAAGGTTAGGTTTAGGTTAGGTTAGGTTTAGGTAGGGAGGTAGGTTTTAGGTTAGGTAGGTTTAGGTTAGGGTTAGGTTAGGTAGGTTTTTTAAAGTTAGGTTAGGTTTAGGTTAGGTGTAGGTTAGGTTTAGGTGAGGTCTAGGTTAGGTTAAGGTAATTTAGGTTAGGTTAGGTTAGTAGGTTTAGTTAGGTTTCAGGTTAGGTTAGGTTAGGTTAGTAGGTAGGTTAGGTTAGGTTAGGTTAGGTTAGGTTAGGTTAGGTTTAGGTAGGTTAGGGTTAGGTAGGTTAGGGTTAAGGTAGGGTTTAGGTTAGATAGGTAGGTTAGGTTAGGTTAGGTTAGGTTACAGGTTAGTTAGGTAGGTTAGGTTAGGTTAAGGTTAGTTAGGTTAGGTTAGGTAGGTTAGGTTAGGTTAGGTTTAGGTTAGGTTTAGGTAGGTTAGGTTTTAGGTTAGGTTAGGTTAGGTTTAAGTTAGTTTAGGTTAGGTTAGCGTTAGGTTAGGTTAGGTTAGGTTAGGTTAGGTTAGGTTATTAGGTTAGGTTCGGTTAGGTTAGGTTAGTTAGGTTAGGTTTATGTTAGGTAGGTTAGGTTAGGTTGGTTAGTTATGTCTAGGTTAGGTTAGGTTTAGTAGGTTAGGTTAGGTTAGTTAGTTAGGTTAGGTCGGTTAGGTTAGGTTAGGTTAGGTTAGGTTAGTTAGTAGTAGGTTAGGTTAGGCTTTAGGTTTAGGTTAGGTTAGTTTTAGGTTAGTATGTTAGTTAGGTTAGGTTAGGTTAGGTTAGGTTAGGTTAGGTCTTAGGTTAGGTTAGGTTAGGTTAGGTTAGGTAAGGTTAGGTTAGGTTAGGTTAGTTTAGGTTAGTTAGGTTAGGTTTAGGTTAGGTTAGGGTTAGGTTAGGTTAGGTAGGTTAGGTTAGGTTAGGTTAGGTTAGGTTAGGTTAGGTGTTTAGGTTTAGGTTAGGTTAGGTTAGGTTATGTTAGGTTAGGTTAGTTAGGTTAGGTTAGGTTAGGTTAGGTTAGGTTGGTGTAGGTTAGGTTAGGTTAGGTTAGGGTAGGTTAGGTTAGGTTAGGTTAGGTTAGGTTAGGTTTAGGTTAGGTTAGTTTAGGTTAGGTAGGATTAGGTTAGTGTAGGTTTAGGTTAGGTTAGGTTAGGTTAGGGTTAGATTTAGGTTAGGTTAGGTCGGTTAGGTTAGGTTAGTTAGGTTAGGTTTACGGTTAGGTTAGTTTAGGTTAGGTTAGGTTCAGTAGGTTAGGTTAGGTTAGGTTAGGTTTAGGGTTAGGTGAGGTTTAGGTTAGGGTAGGTTAGTAGGTTCAGTCTGCCTTAGATTAGGTTGAGGTTAGGTTAGGTGTAGGTTAGGTTAGGTTAGGTTAGGTTCGGTTAGGTAGAGTTAGGTTATTAGGATTGGGTTTTTAAGGTTATGTTAGGTTAGGTTAGGTTAGGTTAGGTTAGGTTAAGGTTAGGTTTAGTTGAGGTTAGGTTAGGTTAGGTTAGGGTTAGGTTAGGTTAGGTAGGTTAGGTAGGTTAGGTAGGTAGGTTAGGTTAGGTTAGTAGGTAGGTTTTTAGGGGTTAGTGTTTAGTAGGTAGGTAGGTTAGGTTAGGTTTAGGTTAGAGTTAGGTTTAGGTCTAGGTTAGTTTAGGTTAGGTTAGGTTAGGTTAGGTCTAAGGTTTAGGTTAGGTTAGGTTAGGTTAGGTTAGGTTAGGTAGGTTAGGTTAGGGTTAGTTAGGTTTAGGTTAGGTTAGGTCTAGGTTAGGTTAGGTTAGGTTAGGTTAGTAGTGTTAGTTAGGTTAGGTTAGGTTAGGTTTAGGTTAGGTTAGGTTAGGTCTAGGTTGGTTAGGTTTAGGCTAGGTTGTAGGTTAGGTTAGGTTAGGTTAGGTTATGTTTAGGTTAGGTTAGGTTAGGTGAGTTTAGCGTTAGGTTAGGGTAGGTAGGTTAGGTTAGGTTAGGTTAGGTTAGGTTAGGTTAGGTTAGGTTAGGTTAGGTTAGGTTAGGTTTAGGTTAGGTAGGTTAGGTTAGGTTAGGTTAGGTTTAGGTTAGGTTAGAGTTAGTAGGTTTGAGGTTAGGTTAGGTTAGGTTAGGTTTAGGTCCTAGGTTAGTTAGGTTTAGGTTTAGGTTAGGTTAGGGTTAGTTAGGTTAGGGTAGGTTAGGTTTAGGTTAGGTTAGGTTTAGGTTAGGTTTAGGATTCGGTTCGGTTAGGTTAGGTCTAGGTTAGGTTAGGTTTTTAGGTTAGGTGTAGGTTAGGTAGGTTAGGTTAGGTTAGGTTAGGTAGGTTAGGTTAGGTTAGTTAGGTTAGGTTAGGGTAGGTTAGGTTAGGTTCGGTTAGTTATGTTAGGTTAGGTTAGGTTATGTTGGTTAGGTTAGGTTAGGTTAGGTTAGGTTAGGTTAGGTTAGGTTAGGTAGGTTAGGTTAGGTTAGGTTAGGTTAGGTTAGGTTAGGTTAGGTTAGGTTAGGTCTTAGGTTAGGTTAGTTTCGGTTTAGGTTAGGTTAGGTTAGGTTAGGTTAGGTTAGGTTAGGTGTAGGTTAGGTAGGTTAGGGTAGGTTAGGTTAGGTTAGGTTAGGTTCGGTTAGTATTAGGTTAGGGTTAGGTTAGGTTAGGTTAGGTTAGGTTAGGTTTAAGATAGGTTAGGTTAGGTTAGATTAAGTTAAGGTTAGGTTAGGTTAGGTTGAGGTTAGGTTAGGTTAGGTTAGGTTAGGTTGTTAGGTTAGGGTAGGTTAGGTTAGGTTTAGGTTATGTTTAGGGGTTAGTTAGGTTAGGTAGGTTAGTTAGGTTAGGTTTAGGTTAGTTTAGGTTAGGTTAGGTTAGGTTAGGTTAGGTTAGGTTAGGTTTGGTTAGCGTTAGGTTAGGTTAGGGAGGTTGGTCGAGGTTAGGTTAGGTTAGGTTTAGGTTAGTTAGGTTTAGGTTAGGTTAGGTTAGGTTAGTTTAGGTTAGGTTAGGTTAGGTTAGGTTAGGTTAGAACATAGGTTAGGTTAGGTATAGTTCTGAGGTTAGGTAAGCCCTTCGTAGGTAGGTTTAGGTCTAGGGCTAGGTTAGGTTAGGTTTAGGCTAGCGTTCAGGTTAGGGTAGGTTTTAGGTTAGGTTAGGTTAGGTTAGGTTCAGGTTAGGTTAGGTTAGGTTAGGTTAGGTAGGTTAGGTGCAGGTAGGTTAGGTTAGGGTAGGTTAGGTTAGGTTAGGGTTAGGTTCAGGTTAGGTTAGGTTAGGTTAGGTTTAGGTTAGGTTAGGTTAGGAGTAGGTTAGGTGTAGGTTAGGTTAGTTTAGGTTAGGTTAGGTTAGGTGTTTAGGTTTAGGTTAGAGTTAGGTTCGGTTAGGTGTAGGTTAGGTTTTGGGTAGGTTTTAGGTTAGGTCTAGGTTAGGTAGGTTATGGTTAGGTGTAGGTTAGGTTAGGTTAGGGTTGGTTAGGTTAGGTTAGGTTAGGTTAGGTTTTAGGTTGTAGTTAGGTTAGGTTAGGTTAGGTTAGGTTAGGTGTTAGGTCTAGGTTAGGTTAGTGTGTAGGTCCTAGGTTAGGTTAGGTTAGGGTTTAGGGTAGGTAGGTAGGTGTAGGTATTAGGTTAGGTGGTATAGGTATAGGTTCCTAGGTATAGGTGTAGGTTCAAATGTTAGTATTAGGTTAGGTATTGTCACTTGAGGTTTTTAGGTAGGTTAGGTGTAGGTTAGGTAGGTAGGTCTGTATGGTTAGTAGGTTAGGTTAGGTTAGGTTAGGTGTAGGTTAGGTTTAAGGTTAGTTTAGGTGGTTAGGATTTAGGTGAATAGGTTAGGTAGTAGGGTAAAAAACCTTAGGTATTTAGGTGCTCAGGTTTAGGTAGGTGCTAGGTGTAGGGTCATAGGTTAGGTATCGCGGTTAGGTTAGGTTAGGTATAGGTTAGGTTACGGTTAGGTTAGGATTAGGTTAAGGTTAAGGGTTAGGTTCGGTTTAGGTTAAGGTTAGGCATTAGGTTAGGTTAGTTAGTCGTCTAATAGGTCTAGGTTGCTAGGTCTAGGTATATAGGTTAGTTAGGTCTATGGTAATCTAGGTCTAGGTTAGGTTAGGTTAGGTAGGTTAGGTTAGGTTAGGTATAGGTTTAGGTGGAATAGGTCTTACGGTGTTAGGTTAGGTCTTAGGATTAGGTTAGGTTTAGGTTCAGGTAGGTTTCTAGGTGATAGGTTAGGTAGGTATAGGGTAGGTGTAGGTTAGGTTAGGTTAGGTTAGGTTCAGACGTTTAGGTTAGTTAAGGTGCCGTAGGTTTAGGTTAGGTTTAGGTTAGGTTAGGTTAGGTCTAGGTTAGGTTAGGTTAGCTTAGGTTAGGTTAGGTTAGGTAGGTTAGGTGAATGTTAGGTTAGGCGTCTGGTTAGGTTGGTTTAGTTAGGTTAGGTTTAGGTGTTAGGTTCAGGTTAGGTTAGGTTATGTTAGGTTAGGTTAGGTTAGGTTAGCGTTGCTAGGTTAGGTTAGGTTAGTTAGGTTAGTTAGGTTAGGTTAGGTTAGGTTAGTTTAGGTTCGGGGAGGTTCCGTTAGGTTAGGTTAGGTTAAGGTTAGGTTAGGTTAGGTTAGGTGTAGGTTCGGTTAGGTTAGGTTAGGGTAGGTTTAGGTTAGGTTAGGTTTAGGGTGGTTAGGTTAGGTTAGGTTAGGTTAGGTTCAGGTTCTAGGTTAGGTTCTAGGTTAGGTAGGTTAGGTTAGGTTTAGGTTAGGTTAGTTAGGTTAGGTTAGGTTCAGTTTATGTAGGTTAGGTTTAGGTTAGGTAGGTTAGGTTAGGTTAGGTTAGGTTAGGTCTAGGTGTCCCCTTAGGTTAGGTTTAGGTAGGTAACTAGGGCAATAGGGTCTAGGAGCGTTTTTTTTTTTTTTTTTTTTTTTTTTTTATTTTTTTTTTGGTTTAGCAATAGGTAGGTTAGGTTAGGTTAGGTTCTAGGTTAGGTTAGGTTAGGTTAGGTTAGGTTTAGGTTAGGTTAGGTAGGATAGGTTAGGTTAGGGTTAGGTTAGGTAGGTTAGTTAGGTTAGGTTAGGTTAGGTAGGTTAGGTTAGTTTAGGTAGGTTAGGTTAGGTTCGGTTAGGTTAGGTTAGGGTTAGTTAGGTAGGATAGGTTTAGGTTAGGTTTAGGTGAGGTTTAGGTATAGGGATAGGTTACGGTGGTAGGTTAGGTTAAAGGTAGGTTAGGTTAGGTTAGTAGGTTAGGTTAGGTTAGGTTAGGTTAGGTAGGGTAGGTTAGGTTTAGGTTAGGTTAGGTTAGGTTAGGTTAGGTATAGGTTAGGTTAGGTTTAGGTTAGGTTAGGTTAGGTAAGGTGTAGGTCTAGGTCGAGGTAGGTTAGGTTAGGTTAGGTCGAGGTTAGGTTTAGGTGTAGGTTAGTGTTAGGTTAGGTTTAGGTTAGGTTAAGGTTAGCGTTAGGTTAGGTCTAGACGTTAGGTTAGGTTAGGTTAGGTAGTACTAGGTTGGCAACTAGTTGGTAATCGGTTTAATAGGTTAGAGTATAGGTTAAGGTTAGGTTACCGGTAGGTTAGGTTAGGTTAGGTTAGGTTTAGGTTAGGTTAGGCTAGGTTAGGTTAGGTTAGGTTAGGTCTAGGTTAGGTGTAGGTTAGGTTAGGTTAGGGTTAGGTTAGGTTAGGTTCTAGGTTTAGGTTAGGTTAGGTTAGGTTGGTGTTTAGGTTAGGTTAGCTAGGTTAGGTTAGGTTAGGTTTAGGTTAGAGTATTTAGGTATGGTTAGGTATAGGTTAGGTTAGGTTAGGTAATAGGTATGGTTTAGTATGGTTAGGTATAGGTTAGGTATAGGTATAGGTTAGGTTAAGGTGAAAATAGGTATTTAGGTTAAGGTTAAATAGGGTAGGTAGGTTAGGTTAGGTTAGGGTTAGGTGAGGTTAGGTTAGGTTAGGTTGGTTAGGTTAGGGTTTTAGGTTTTAGGTTAGGTTAGTTAGGGTTTTTAGGCCGCTAGGTTAGGTTTAGGTGAGGTTAGGTAGGTAGGTTTAGGTTAGTGATAGGTTATGGTTAGTTAGTTAGGGTTAGGTGCTAGAGGTCATGTTAGGGTTAGGTTAGGTTAGGTTAGGTAGGTCTAGGTATAGGGTGTTAGTTAGGTTAGGTTAGGTTTAGGTTAGGTTAGGTTAGGTTAGGTTAGGTTAGGTTTAGGTTAGGTTAGGTTAGGTTAGGTTAGGTTAGGTATAGGTTAGGTTAGGTTAGGTTAGGTTAGGTTAGGGTAGGTTAGGTTAGGTTAGGTAGGTTTAGGTTAGGTTAGGTTAGTTAGGTTAGGTTAGGTTTAGGTTAGGTTAGGTTAGGTTAAGGTGTGTTAGGTTAGGTTAGGTTAGGTTAGGTATAGTCTAGTTAGGTTAGGTTCGGTTAGGTTAGGTTAGTTAGGTAGGTTAGTTTAGGGTAGGTTAGGTTTAGGTTAGGTTAGGTTTTTTTAGGTTAGGTTAGGTTAGGTTTAGGTTTAGGTTAGGTTATGGTAAGGTTTGTAGGTAGGTTAGTGTTAGGTTTAGTTAGGTTAGTAGGTTAGGTTAGGTTAGGTTAGGTTAGGTTAGGTTAGGTTAGGGTAGGTTAGGTGTAGGTTAGGTTAGGTTAGGTAGGTTAGGCTAAGGTTAGGTTCGGTTTAGGTTAGGTTAGGTTAGTTAGGTTAGGTTAGGTTTAGGTTAGTAGGGGGTTAGTGTCTAGGTCTAGGTTAGGTTAGTTAGGTATAGTGTCTAGGTTCATGGTAGGTAGGTATAGGTTAGGTTAGGTTAGGTTAGGTTAGGTTAGGTTAGGTTGGTTAGGGATAGGTGAATAGGTTAGGTAGGTATAGGTTAGGTAGGTTAGGATATTTTTAGGTTATGGTAGTAGGTATTTAGGTTAGGTTGTAGGTTAGGTCTAGGGTTAGGTTAGGTTAGGTAGGGTTATTTTGGTGTTAGGTAGGTTAGAGGTTAGGTTAGGTTAGGGGTTAGGTAGGTTAGGTTAGGTTTAGGTAGGTTTAGGTTAGGTTAGGTTAGGTTAGGTTAGGTCGGTCTAGGTTAGTTAGGTTAGGTTAGGTTAGGTTAGGTTAGGTTAGGTAGGTTAGGTTAGGTTAGGTTAGGTGGTTAGGTTAGGTATAGGTTAGGTGTAGGGTTAAGGTAGGTTAGGTTAGGTAGCGTGTAGGTTAGGTTAGGTTGAGGTTAGTATAGGTTAGGTTAGGTTAGGGGCCCTAGGTTAGGGGTTAGTTAGGTTAGGGTTAGGTTAGGTTAGGTTAGGTGAGGTTTAGGTTAGGTGAGGTTAGGTTAGGTCTAGGTTAGGTTTAGGTTAGGGTAGGATTATGGTTAGTTAGGTTAGGTTAGGTTTAGGTTAGGTTGGTTAGGTTAGGTTAGGTTAGTTTAGGTTAGGTTAGTAGGTCTAGGTTTAGGTTAGGTTAGGTTAGTTAGGTATGTTAGGTTAGGTTTAGGTATGTTAGGTGTCGGTTAGGTTAGGTTAGTGTTAGGTTAGGTGTAGGGCATAGGTATAGGTTAGGTTAGGTTAGGTATAGAGTGCCTAGGTTAGGTTAGGTTAGGTTAGGTTAGGTTAGGTTAGGTTAGGTTAGGTAACAATAGGTAATAGGTAATAGGTTAGGTAGGTTAAGGTTATCAGAGTATTAGGTTAGGTTAGGTTAGGTTAGTTAGGTTAGGTTAGGTTAGGTATAGGTTAGGTTAGGTTGTGTTAGGTTAGGTATAGTTTAGTTTAGGTTAGTTAGGTTAGGGTTAGGTTAGGTTAGGTATAGGTTAGGTTAGGTTAGGTTAGGTTAGGTTAGGTAATTAGGTCAGGTTAGGTTAGGTTAGGTTAGTGCTTATAGGTTAGGTTAGGTTAGGTTAGGTTAGGTTGTAGGTTACGGTAGAAGGTTAGGTACTAGGTTAGGTTAGGTTTAGCGTTAGGTTAGGTTTTAAGGTCTTAGGTTAGAGTATCTAGGTCTAGGTTAGGTTTAGGTCTAGGGTAGGTTAGGTTAGGGTTAGGTTAGGTAGGTTAGGTTAGGTTAGGTTAGGTTAGGTAGGTTAGGTTAGGTTAGGTTTAGGTTAGGTTAGTTAGTTGGTTAGGTAGGTATAGGTAGGATAGGTTAGTTAGGTTAGTTAGGTTTAGGTTAGGTTAGGTTAGGTGAGGTTCAGGTTAGTTAGGTGTAGGTTAGGTTAGGTTAGGTTTAGGTAGGTTAGGTGTCTTTAGGTTTAGGCTAGGTATGACCTTAGGTGCATTACTGAGGTTTAGGTTGTTAGGTTAGGTTAGGTTAGGGTAGGTTAGGTTAGGTTAGGTTTAGGTTAGGTTAGGTAGGTTAGGTTAGGTAGGTTGGTTAGGATTAGGTTAGGTTAGGTTAGGTTAGGTTAGGTTAGGTTAGGTTAGGTTTTAGGTTAGGTTAGGTTAGGTGATAGGTTAGGGTTAGGTGTAGGTTAGTTAGGTTAGGTTAGGTGTAGTTTAGGTGATAGGTTAGGGTAGGGTAGGTGACCATAGGTTAGGTCACAGAAAAGATAGGTTAGGTTTAGGTCTAGGTGTAGGGTGAAGGGTTAGGTTAGGTATAGGTTTAGGTTAGTTAGGTTTAGGTTAGGTTAGGTTAGGTTAGGGTTAGGTTAGGTTAGGTATAGGTTAGGTTAGGTATCAGGTAGGTTAGGGTTAGGTTATAGGTTAGGTGCTAGGTTAGGTTAGTTAGGTTAGGTTAGGTTAGGTGGTCATACATCAGGTAATAGGTAAAGTACTAGGTTAGGTTAGGTATAGGTTAGGTTTGGTTAGTTTAGGTTAGGTTAGGTTAGGTAGGTTAGGTTAGGTTATAGGTTAGGTTTAGGTTAGGTTAGGTTATGGTTAGTTAGGTTAGGTTAGGTTAGGTTAGGTAGGTTAGGTTAGGTTAGGGTTAGGTTAGGTTAGGTTAGGTTAGGTTAGGTAGTGATAGGTATCGGTTAGGTTATATGTAGGTTAGGTCAATAGGTCTATGTTCAGTAAATAGGTTAGGTTAGGTTAGGTTGGTAAGGTTAGGTGAGCTTAGAGTTAGCGTTAGGTTAGGGGTTAGTTTAATAGTAGCTAGGTGAGGTTAGGTTAGGTTAGGTAGGGTAGTTAGGTTAGGTTAGGTTTGGTTAGGTTAGGTGTAGGTTAGGTTTTAGGGTAGGTTTTTTTTCTTGATGTTGTAGGAGTCTAGGTTAGGTTAGGTTAGGTTAGAGGTTAGGTTCGGTTAGGTTAGGTTAGGTTAGTTAGGTAGTTAGGTTAGGTTAGGTTAGGTTAGGTGCTTAGGTCTAGGTTAGGTAAGTCTAGGTTAGGTTAGGTTAAGGTTAGGTTAGGTTAGGTCTAGGTCCTAGGTTTACGGTTAGGTTTAGGTAGGTTCTAGGTTAGGTTAGGTCTTTGTTAGGTTATGGTAGGTTAGGTTAGGTGCTAGGTTAGGGAGTGTACGGTTAGGTAATGCTAAGGTTAGGTTAGGTTAGGTTGATTAGGTTAGTTAGTGTAGGTTAGGTTCAGGTTAGGTTAGGTTAGGTTAGGTGGTAGGTTAGGTTAGCCCCTAGAGTAGGCTGTAGGTCTAGGTGTAGGTTAGGTCTAGGTTAGGTTAGGTTAGGTTTAGGTTAGGTTAGGTTAGGTTAGTTAGGTTAGGTTAGGTTATGTTAGGTTAGGTTTAGGTTAGGTTAGGTTAGGTTAGGTGTGCGAGGTTATAGTTAGGTATTAGGTGGTACGGTTAGGTTAGGTTAGTAGCCTAGTAGGTTACGGTTAGGTTAGGGTTAGGTTAGGTTCAGTAGATTTGGTTAGGTTAGGCAGTAGGTGAGGTTAGGCTATGGTTAGTTGTAGTTGCTAGGTTCCTAGGTTGGTATAGGCCTACGGTTAGGTTGTCGTCAGCGTTCTTAGGTCTAGTTCGGTAGGTCTTAGGTATAGGTTGTAGTATTAGGTTAGGTATTTAGGTTAGGTTTAGGTCTATGTGTAGGTTAGCGTTTAGGTTAGGTTAGGTTAGGTTTAGGTATTAGGTTAGGGTTAGGTTTAGGTTACGGTGTAGGTTAGGTTAGGTTAGGTTAGCGTTAGGTTAGGTTAGGTTAGGTGGTTAGGTTAGGTTAGGGTGATGGCTCGGTTAGTTAGGTTAGGTTAGGTTTAGTGCTAGGTTAGGTTAGGTTAGGTTAGGTTAGGTTAGGTAGGTTAGGTTAGGTTAGGTTAGGTTAGGTTAGTTAGGGTAGGTTAGTTAGGTTAGGTTAGCGTTAGGTTAGGTATAGGTTAGGTCGATATAGGTTAGGTTAGTCTAGGTTAGTTTAGGTTAGGTGAGGTTAGGTTAGGTTAGGTATAGGTTATGTTAGGTTAGGTTTAGGTTAGGTTAGGTTAGGTAGGTTAGGTTAGGTTAGGTTAGGTTAGGTAGGTTAGGTTAAGGTTAGTAGATAGGTTGGTCTAGGTGAATAGTTAGGTTAGGTTAGGTTAGGTTAGGTTAGAGTTAGGTTTGTTAAAGGTTAGGTTAGGTTAGGTTTGGTTAGGTTAGGTTAGGTGTTTAAGGTGAAATTAGACTAGAGTTAGCGTTTAGGTTGCCTAGGTTAGGTTAGGTTAGGTTAGGTATAGTTAGGTTAGGTTAGTTAAGGTAGTAGGGTTAGGTTAGGTTAGGTTAGGTTAGGTTATGTTAGGTTAGGTTATTTTGTTTTAAGGGTTAGGTTAGGAAGTACTCCAAGGTTAAAGGGTTCGGGACGAGGTCTAGGCTATGGTACTAACGGCCATTAGGTTCAGTAGTGTTCTAGTTAGGGTATAGCGTAGGTTAAGATATGCGGTTTACGGTTAGGTTAGGTTACCGGTTAGGTTAGGTTAATATAGGCTTGCAGGTAACCCGGAAAGGTCCTAGAGTTAGGTTAGTTCAGGTTAGGTCTAGGTTAGGTTAGGTCTAGGTTAGGGTATTAGGTTAGGATTACCGCTTACGGCTTTTAGAGGCGGCTGTTAGAGTTAGTGTTTAGGTAGGTTTAGGTTTAGGTTACGGAGGTGTAGGTTAGGTAGAGTTTAGGTTAGGTTAGGTTAGGTTAGGTTTGGTTAGGTTAGGTTAGGTTAGGTCCTAGGTTAAGGTTAGGCTTAGGTTTAGGTTAGGTTAGGTTAGGTTTAGGTTAGGTTAGGTAGGTTAGGTTAGGTTAGGTAGGTTAGGTTAGGTTAGGTTAGGTCTAGGTTAGGTTAGGTAGCGTTAGGTTAGGTTAAGGCTTAGGTCTTAGTTTTTTTTGTTGTGTTAGGTTAGGTCTAGCGTTTAAGTTAGGTTAGGTATTTAGGTTTAAGGTTTACAGTAGGTTTAGGTGTTAGAGTGGTATAGGTTAGGTTAGGTTAGGTTAGGTTAGGTTATGTTAGCGTTAGGTTCAGGTTAGGTTCGTAGGCGGATGAGGTTAGGTTAGGTTAGGTTAGGTTAGGTTAAGGTTAGGTTAGGTTAGGTTAGGTTGAGGTTTGATAGGTTAGGTTAGGTTAGGTTAGGTAGGTTAGCGTTAGGTTAGGTTAGGTTAGGTTTAGGTTAGGTTAGGTTAGGTTAGGTTAGGTTAGGTTAGGTAGGTTAGGTTTAGGTTAGGTTAGGTTAGGTTAGGTTAGGGTCGGTTAGTTAGGTTTCAGGTTAGGTCTGTGTCTCTAGGTTAGGTTAGGTTTAGGTTATGGGAGGTTAGGTAGGTTAGGTTTGGTTAGGTTAGGGTAGGTTAGGTTAGGTGAGTTTAGGTTAGGTTGGTTAGGTCGAGGTTAGGTCTAGGTTAGGTTAGGTTAGGTTAGGTTAGGTTAGGTCTCGGTTAGGTTAGGGTAGGTTAGTAGGTTAGGTTAGGTTAGGTTAGGTTAGGTTTAGGTTAGGTTAGGTTAGGTTACGGTCTAGGTGTAGGTTAGGGTTAGGTTAGGGTCTAGGTTCAGGTTTAGGTTAGGGTAGGTTAGGCTAGGGTAGGTAGGTTTAGGTGCGGTTAGGTTAGGTTAGGTCTAGGTTAGGTTAGGTTAGGGTTAGGGAGGTTTAGGTAGAGTTAGGTTAGGTTAGGTAGGTTAGGTTAGGTTAGGTTAGCGGGAGGTTAGGTTAGGTGGAGGTTAGGTTAGGTTAGGTTAGGTTAGGTTAGGCTAGGTTAGGTTAGAGTAGAGTTAGGATTAGGTAATAGGTAGGTTTAGGTATAGGTTAGGGTATAGGTCTACAGGTTAGGCTAACTAGGTATAGGTTAGTGTCTATCTTAGTTAGGTTAGGTTAGTGCTAGGTTAGGCGTAGGTTAGGGTAGGTTAGGTTAAGGTTTCAGTCTAGTTAGGTTAGGTTAGGTTAGTTACGGTTAGGTATAGGTTAGGCTAGGTTAGGTAACTAGGTGACCACTAGGTGAGGTACTTAGGTCATAAGGTGTAGGTCATAGTTAGGTATAGGTTAGGTAGGTTAGTTAGTTTATGGTTAGGTTCAGGTTAGGATTAGGTTAGGGTTAGGTTAGGATTAGGTTAGGTTAGGTTAGGTTAGTGTGAGGTATAGGTAGGTCTAGGTAGGGTTACCCCGATTTAAGGTTTCAGGTACAGGTTAGGTTAGGAAGGAGGAATATAGTAGTCTAGGTATAGATGGCTCTAAGCGGTTAGGTTAGAGTCAGGTTAGGTTAGGTCTGAGGTTAGGTTAGGTTAGGTCTAGGTTAGGTTAGGTTAGGTTAGGTAGGTTAGGTAGGTTAAGGTAGGTTCGGTGTAGTTAGGTTAGGTTTAGGTTAGGTTAGGTGTAGTTTACGGTTAGGTTAGGGGATAGGTTAGGTTAGGTAGGTTTACGTTAGGTTAGGTTAGGTAGGGTTAGGTGAGGTTAGGTAGTTAGGTTAGGTTAGGTTAGGTTAGGTTAGGTAGGTTCAAGGTCTAGGTTAGGTTAGGTGGGTAGAGTTAGGTTAGGTTAGGTATAGGTTTAGTGTTAGGTTAGGTTAGCGTTAGGTTAGGTTAGGTTTAGGTTAGGTGTAGGTTAGGTTAGGTTAGGTTAGGTTAGGTTAGGTAGGTTAGAGCTTAGGTTAGGTGGTTTAGGTTATGTAGGTTAGGTAGGTTAGGTAGTTTAGCTAGGTTAGGTTATGGTTATGCGTCCTAGGTTCAAGAGGTTAGGTTAGTAAGGTTAGAGTCTAGGTTAGTTAGGTTAGGTTAGGTTAGGTTAGGTTAGGTTTCGGTCTAGGTATAGGTTAGGTTAGGTTAGGTTAGGTTAGGTTAGGTTAGGTTAGGTTAGGTAGGATTAGGTAGGTTTTAGGTTAGGTTGGTTAGGTCTAGGTTAGGTTAGGTTAGGTTTTAGGTTGGTTAGGTTTTAGGTAGGTTAGGTTAGGTTAGGTTAGGTAGGTTTAGGTTAGTTTAGGTCTAGTTAGGTTAGGTTAGGTTTTTAGGTTAGGTTATGGTTAGGTTAGGTAGGTCTAGGTCTAGTTAGGTTAGGTTAGCTAGTTAGGTTAGGTAGGTTAGGTCAAGGTGTAGGTTAGGTTAGGGTCTAGGTTAGGTTAGGTTAGGTTAGGTTAGGTGTAGGTTAGCAGTTAGGTTAGGTTAGGTTAGTTAGGTTAGGTTAGGTAGGTTAGGTTAGGTTAGGTTATGTTAGGTTATGTTAGGTTTAGGTCTATGGTTAGGTCCATAGGTATAGGTTTAGGTTTAGTTAGGTTGGTAGGTACCGGTTAGGTTAGGTTAGGTTAGGTCTGAGGTTAGGTGTAGGTCTATGGTTAGGTTAGGTTAGGTTAGTTAGGTATAATAGGTTAGGTTAGGTGAGGTTAGGTTTTAGGTTAGGTTGCAGTTTTAGGTTAGGTTAGGTTAGGTAACCTAGGTTAGGTTAGGTTAGGTAGGTTAGGTATAGGTTAGGTAAATAGGATATAGGTTAGGTTAGGTTTAGGTTAGGTTAAGGTTAGGTTAGGTATAGGTTAGGTCTAGGTTAGTTAGTTTTAGGTGAGGTTTAGGTTAGGTTAGTTAGGTTAGGTTAGGTTAGGTTAGTTTAGATATAGGTCATAGGTTAGGTTCATTAGAGTTAGGTTAGGTTGGATTAGGTAATTCTAGGTTAGGTCATATAGGTTAGGTTAGGTTAGGTTTAGGTTAGGTTCAGGATAGTCTAGGTAGGTTAGGTCTTAGGTAGGTTAGGTTAGGTTAGGTTAGGTTAGGTTCAGGTTAGGGGTTTTAGGGTTTTTAGGTTTAGGTTAGGTTTAGGTTAGGTAATATGGTTATAGGTTAGGGTAGGTTAGGTTAGGTGTTAGGTTAGGTTAGAGGTTAGGCTAGGTTAGGTAGGTTAGGTCAGGTTAGGTTAGGTTAGGTAGGTTAGCGTTTAGGTTAGGTTAGGTAGGTTAGGTTAGGTAGGTTAGGTTAGTTAGGTTCAGGTTAGGTTTAGGTTAGGTTAGGTTAGGTCATAGGTTAGGTGTAGGTTAGGGTTAGGTCTAGGTTAACGGTTAGGTTAGGTTAGGTTAGGTTAGGTTAGTATAGGTCTAGTTAGGTTAGGGTAGGTAGTTAGGTAATATAGGTCTAGGTTAGGTCTGATAGGTTAGTTAGGTTAGGTTAGGTTAGGTTAGGTAGGTTAGGTTGAGGTTAGGTTAGGTTAGGTTAGGTTAGGTTGCGTTTTAGGTTAGGTTAGGTTAGTTAGGTGAGGTTAGGTAGGTAGGTTAGGTTTGATAGGTCAAGGTAGAGTTAGGTTAGGTTATGTTTAGGGTAGGTTCAGGTTAGGTTAGGTTAGGTACAGGTTAGCGGTCTAGGTTAGGTTAGGTTAGTTAGGTTAGGGTTAGGTTAGGGTTAGGTTAGTTAGGTTAGTAGGTTAGGTTAGGTTTAGGTTAGGTTAGGTTAGGTTAGGTAGTTAGGTTTTAAACAGTGGTTAGGTTAGGTTCTAGTTAGGTTAGTTAAGGTTAGGTTTGGTTAGGTTAGGTTAGGTTAGTTTTATGTTAGGTTAGGTTAGGTATAGGATCCTAGGTTAGGTTAGGTTTAGGTTAGGTTATGTGAGGTCTAGGATCGGTTAGGTTAGGGTTGGTTAGGTCTAGGTTAGGTAGGTTAGGTTAGGTAGGTTAGGTTAGGGTTAGGTTCTAAGGTTAGGGTTAGGTAGGTTAGAGTCTAGGTTTAGGTTTAGGTTTGTTAAGGTTAGGGGATGGGAGCGAGGATGGGGGGTTTTTAAGATTCTTGACTTGGTAAAAGGGGGAAGACCCACCAAAGTGTGAGGTCTTTTATATGGTGTTTGGGGGGAGTATTTTAATTTTTAAAAGAAAGGACTAAATCTCTGGAGGTCAAAGAGAAATAAGATGGGCAAACGAAGGAAGCAAAGATATGTAAAATGTGTATGGGTAGACTAGATAACTGTAATCACCGGGTTTTAAGTGTCCAAGGTAGATGGGGAAAGAGAGGGTTTTTACAATAGGGCCGGGAGGAGGGGGGTAGGGGGAAAGAGTGGCCCAAAAAAGAGGGGGAACATTTAGACGGAAAAAAAAAATTTGGGGTTTTTTTTAAAAGGTTGGGGAAAAGGAGGGTTTTTCCCCCCAGGGCCCCCCCAAAAAAGGGAAGGAAAACCATTAAAAAGGGGTAAAAAGTATTTTAGAAAAGGGTTTGGGTAAAGAGAGAGGAGTTAGGGTTTAAAGTGAAGGGAAGGGAATAGGTTTGATGGGGATAAAAGTGTAGTAAGAGAGTGGTAGTAGTAGTAGTAGTAGTAGTATAGTAGTGTAGTAGAGTATTTAGTAGTATTTAAGTGTAGTATAGTAGAGTATAGTATAGTAGTAGTATAGTAGTAGTAGTAGTAGTATGGTAGTGTAGTAAGTAGTGTAGAGTAGTAGTAGTAGTAGTATAGTAGTGGAGTAGTAGTAGTAGTATAGTAGTAGTAGTGTATAGTTTGTAGGGGGATATTAGTGGGGTGTTAGTATATAGTATTTGGAGGTGTAGTAGTGGTAGGAGTGGTAGTAGTAGTAGTAGTAAGTAGTAGTAGTAGTGTGTAGTAGTAGTATAGTGAAAAGTGTAGTATAGTAGTAGTAGTGTGTAGTAGAAAGGGGAGTAGTAGTAGGTAGTAGTGTAGTGAGTAGTAGAAAGTAGTATTATGTAGTAGTAGTATATGGGTAGTAGTAAGTGTGGTAGTATTTAGTAGTAGTGTAGTGTATAGTAGTAAGTGTAGTATAGTAGAGTAGTAGTAGTAGTAGTAGTAGTGTAGTAGTAGTGTAAGTAGAGTTGTAGTAGTATTAGTAGTGTACATAGTAGTAGTAGTGTGTAGGTATTAGTAGTTTTAGAGTTGTAGTAGTATAGTAGTGTAGTAGTAGTGTGGTAGTAGTGAGTAGGTAGTATAGTAGTAGTGAAGTATAGTATAGAGTATTAGAGTAGTAGTAGTGGGGGAGTAGTAGTGGGGATAGTAGTATAGTAGTAGTAGTAGTAGTAGTAGTAGATAAGTATGGTAGTAGTAGTAAAATAGAAAATTAAGGTGAATTTTTAATTAGTA
>JACEEZ010019920.1:14267-48363 GCA_016584305.1 Chionoecetes opilio | reverse complement strand
TAAAGAAAAAAAAATATCTCACCACACACACACACACACACACACACCGCGCGTGGCAACACCGCGGGGTCTTTTTGATAACTGACGGTCCCCCATTCTGGGGGTTAGGCGGTTCGAGTCCTCGGGGCCCCGAATTTTTCACTAAAAAATTCGGGGGGTTTTACTGTCCCCCTTGAGAAAGGGGGGATGGGGTGTGTGGTGTGTGAGGTCCCAGATTCCCAAAGATCGGTAATAATGACCCCAAGCTCGCCTATGGGTAAAAAGGGCGAAAGCGAGCCAGCTCGCGGGGAAAAGACCTGAGGGAAACCAAACACACACAATATACAAACAACCCCAAAAAATTATTCCCCTCCCTTGTCTCGACATTTTCCCTTCTTCAAAAAAGAAGAGAGAGAGAGGGGAGAGAGGGAGAGAGGGAGAGGGGGAAGAGGGGAGAGAGAGAAAAGAGAGAGAGAGGAAGAGAGAGAAGAGAGAGAAGAGAGAGAGAGAGGAAGAGAGAGAGAGAGAGGAGAATCTTCCCAAATCCCCCATCACTCCCCGCTCCCCCCTTCCCCCGGACCCATGGTATGGCAGGGGCCTTATATTTTAAAAATCCAAGGACTCATTACAAGGGCTTTTACATTCTAAAAACAGCAATAACTCGAAGAAAGAAATATAACGCGGGTTATAAAAACAATAGCGTTTCGTTTAAAAGGGAAAAGCCCATGAAAACAGGACGCCAGATGCATGATTCCGTCCCTTGGAATTTTGGATTTATCAGAGCCCCCGGGCAAGATAGAATACCCAGATATTGTCAGAGGATGAAGTAAGAGTGACATTTATAATACAAACAAGGGGAAAGTTTTGTGAAAAAAAATTATGACTACGAATTTTTTTGTGTTAGTTTTAAGGACCGAAAACAATAAAAAGGTTTTTAGCATCCCAGTTGAAAATACAGGAAGGTTACAAGTTGTAAGAAGGGGACACGTTGAAGAGGCCCCATGAAGCGATACTAAGCGACAAAGGTCACAAGAACAAAAAGATGAAGACGAAACGAAAAGAAAAATATTTAGATTTTTGACAGTAAAAGTGAATGTGAAGAATTGGGAAAAAATGTCTGTCGTTTTTTATGAGTTGTTTATATGAGACTGAGAAAAATGACATAAATAAAATAACACTTTTAATTTAAAATTGTAAACCAAAGATCTCTCAGATTAAAAAAAAAAAAACAATAATGCAAAGTGTAACTTTAAAAAGTAAATAAAACTTAAGGTAAACAAATGGCACCGTATGAAAAAAAGTGAATGTTAAATGTTGAATGTGTAGCTTAGTAAAAGAAAATAAAAAAAAAAAAAAGGAATGTGAATATGGTGTGAAAGTTATTACAAAAAAAAGAAAAAAAAAAAGAGGGTGAAAGCTTTAAATGTCTGATGGAAGGAAGGGAAGGGGAGGAAGGAGGAAAAGGGGAGAGAGGGGGGGGGCAGAGGGAGAGGAGGGAGAGAGAGTGGAAGGGAGAGAGAGAGAGAGAGGAGAGAGACGGGGAAGGGGAGAGAGAGGAGGAAGAGAGGAGGGAGAGAAGTAGGGAGGGGGAGAGGTAGAGAGGGAGAGTGGGGGGAGAGGGGAGAAAGGGGGGGGGAGAAGAATCAAGAGGGGAGAAAAAAAATATAAATTTTTCATTACAAAAGACATGGAAAATTCTCTCTCTTCTCTCTCTCCCCTCTCTCTCTCTCTCTCTCTTTTTGACCTTTTATCTCTATCTATCTTTTATGGGATTTTATTTTAAAAAACAGACATACAGAAAGACATTAAGATAGGGAAAAGGGGAAAAAAGAATGAAAAAGGAAGGGAAACAAGGGGTATTAAATAGGAAAACTTAACTAAAACTAACATGTAGCAAGGATAGCTCCCCCCTCCCCTTCTCCTCCCCCTTCTCCCCTCCCCTTTAATCTTAAACAAAGCTTTTTCTAAAAAAAAGGGTTTTTGGGAAACTATCCACCAAAACCCTTCATAATTGGGAGAGTGGGGTTTGTTTTCCCCCCATCCACCTAGTGAGAGGTATTTTCCGGTTCATTATAGGAGGGCGCGTAATATCAATCAATCATTGGGGGGCATACGCGGGGGGGCCGGTGGGCGCGTCCGCCATCTCCCACCTACGACGCCACTCCCGGGATTCACCACTCGCGAGTTCCCAATGCAGGCTTCCTTTCCATACCAATCAGCTCTCGACAAAAACATCAACTTGCCCCAGCCACGAGCCTTTTGGGCGTCCCCTTGGACTCCGCCACGCCGGATTGTCCCTTACGATACACCCCGATGAGAAGAATCGGTTTCGGGTAGCGTGCCACATGCCCATATAGCCTAAGTTTGCGACTGACGTACTATGCAGTTACTATGCTCGTTCAGTCACACGGTTGCATCGCTGTTTGACCTATTCATCCCCAGCGATACCCCATGTTCTGCGAAGACCTTATTACCAAAGGCATTTGATTAGTCCTCTTTCAGTCCTATTTATGGTCTCCCTTTCCCACAACCATAGAGTAAGACAGGGATCACAAGCGACTTGAGATCCGGATGCTTTTGTCCTCCTGCCAGGTACCGACAACGCCAATCTCCCGCTGAGCGAGTCCATACCCGTGGGCTCTGCCAATCCGCCGTAAAGGCTTCTTGGACGTGACCCGCCGTCATTATGGACTGCTCTACCAGGTTATGTAAACTTCCAAGATTCTCAATGTCCTCGCCACCGCATGACAGACTGTAATGCTTCATCTAGTAGTCTCCAACACACCCTGGACCTGGTCCTTGAGCCAGGAGACCTCATCCCAAGAGGCTTTGCTTCCCTCGTCGCAGGCGCTCGAGAGCATCACCAGTGGTCCATGGCAGGGCCGAGTGAGGAGTATGCAAGGACCAAACGCAGGTTTACTGTCACGTGTGCGAGCCATAACTGCACGGTTTATTTTCTCCAGGTATGAGTAGCACAACTGACCATGAAGCCCTAACTGAATCCCCGAAACACAATGTCAAACAAAGCTTTCGAACTGAAGCTCAAACCATTACATCTCCCTTCTCAATTTTAAAAGAATACATAAAACATTTCATAAGTCATATGCCTACGACTAGAAAATCAAAATACTTTTAGGTTTGAAGCGCAAAATATAGCGACACAAAATCTATTCTTGAAACTCGAATCCTCCTAAACATGCACTGCAAAGTGTTTAACAAAGTTAAGCATACATAAAAATTAATACTGTAGACGTTCTGGAGGGCGGCGATACGACCCCACTATGTCCTTACAGTCGGACGATCCTACTGGGCGGTGCGGCGTACAGGCATCGCTTCCCTCCCGCCACGCGGTGGTGTGTGCATCCTGTCTCTGTTCGTTTCGGCCGTCACTCGTCCTCGTGGTGGAATTGACTTCCACTTGCGCTTTAGGGGGGGGTTGTACGATGTATGATGCAGGGGTAGTGATGCTTAATCTACACTGTAAGGCGGGCTGCCACTGCGTGTTGTGGCTCCTCGCATTCGGACATAACGGATCCCCAACACGAACGCCGTACAGGCGTATGACTTGCAAGCGCGCGTTAAGGTTGAGTCGTTGTTGTTCCCGCGCCGCTCGAGCTGCTCACTGTGGTTCGGCTGCCCACCACGGCGCGCCCGCGGAAGGGTGTCCACCTGTCCTCCCGAGTCAGCTCTCGGCAGTGCTGGGCAGGTGTGGCGTCCAAGGGCGGTTGCTTCTAAGCGAGCGTAATCCTCTGTAAATGCGTCGTTGCCATTACTTCTTTTTAATAAATCTTTCACGATCCGTCCTGACGTTCAGCGATGCCGTTTGCTCTGTGGTGTAGCGGCGAGTAGGTTTTGCCGGAACTCAAATCTTGCGGCGAAAGTTGGCGACTCACGGCTTGTCAAATTGGGCAGGTCCGTTGTCTGAGTAGAGGGTGGTTGGCGAGCCATGTTCTCGAATAGCTGCATCAGTATCTCTATTACGTCGCGGCTGGTCGTCCCTTTCAATTATATCAATACATAGGAGCATAATGATCACTACAAGAGTATTTATACTGTTGTAGTAAAACGGTCTATACTGACATCTTGGCACGGCCCCTGGGGTACTGGATGCTGGTGATTCCTGCTTACATTCCATGCATTCGTTTGCTGGGCGGGTGAACTGCAAGCCTGTTGGCGGCGGTTACTTTTACTCTTGTGTCGTTTACGCATCCGGGCCAATACACTGCGTCCTTGTCACGGAGTTCCATTTTCACGCGCTCCCGGGTGACCATCAATGGGCTTCTCGATGTACCAATCACGCCCGTATTAGCTTTCGGTTATTACGGGCCGCGTTCCCCTTCAGTATGACCCGTCATCTTACCAACGATCCCTAACACTTCCCAGTAGTCGCGTTCTGTGGGTTTCAACTGGCTCCGCCGATCCGGCCATCCATCACAAATAATGCGTCGCACCAGTGATTAGTCTCGTCACTTGCTGTTGCGCGCCGTAGCTCCTCTAGTCGCTCTGGCCGGAGAAGTGAAAAAGGGTCGCACGACCTTCCATGTTCATCGGGACGGGCACCCCACAGTCGGCAGGGAGCGTGAAAGTGCGTCCGAATCGAGCCATCATACGGCTGGCTTGTACCGCACGGTGCATCGTTCCAAGAGCCGTAGTAGCATGCGCTGCAACCGAGCTGGGGCACTATATTTAATGACTTTTTGGGTGGACCATTTCACGGGTTTATGTCCGTTTGTCAATGTGATGGCGCGCCCGGCTAAGTTGGTGCGAATCGATCACGATTCCGAAGACGACCGCCAGCATCGCACTTTCTAATTTGCGTATCGTTGTTCTCTCTCTGGTGAAGCCTTTTTAGATGCGTAGCACACTCGGCCGCCATCTAGCTGCAAAACGGCCCGTGCGATACTCAGATGCGTCCACCTGACGTTGTACAGGTACTCTCTGGGCGGTATGAAAACAGTGTTTGGGTTGTCTCAGCTGATTGGTGCCTTTTTAACATTTCGAAGTTCAGACAGATGCTCGTAGACCATTGGTATGATGCATCTTCTTTGAGCAGTTGCCGCAGGCGATGTGTTAGTCCTGAGAATCCGTGGGTATGTAACTTGAACGTAGGTGCCAGGCAAGAAATAACGTAGTTCCTGCGCCTGTTGTTTGTGCCGTTAGTGCCGTGACAATGCTGATATTTTTGAGGAGTCTGGTGAACTCCTGAACGAGTGGTAACAGGTCCGAAGAAGGTCCACTTCCTTCACCCTACGTGACACCTTGAAAAGTTTATCTATCGACGAATCCCACGCTCTCGTGCTCTCCTCATTAACTGGTGTACCGTTGTCGTGCCGATTTTGTCCCCTTCCGTGAACACAAATGTCGTCTGCAATGCTGATTACCCCACTCAACCCGTTCAGTTTTCGTCCATTTTCTCTGAAATCATCTTGGAGCCACAACCATCCCAAACGGCATCCTTATAAAAGAGGTACCTTCCACGTGTGTAGGTCGTGGATTTACTAGACTCTTCGTCGAGCACTACACACCATACCCGGAGTGCATCCCAATTTCGTGAACAAGGTGGAGCCGGTAGACTTGGTGTGGTGCTTCGTTTCCGGGGTTATTAAGAGGTGATGAGGCCGTTTGGTGGCTCTCTTCAGGTCTTTGGGGTCAGACACACACGTAATGACCTTTAGCTTTTCGAGCGACGACGAGGCTAGAAACCCACTCTGTTGGGTATCTCCTTGTTGCTATCACTCTAATTTCAGCATGCGATCCAATTCCCTTTTCCAGTCTTTACGAGGTTGGGGCCCTTTTTCGTGGGCGTGAACGACGGCCGGACAACTTGGGTCCCTCTTTGTGATGCGATACCCTTGAACTGGCCAAGACCCTCGAAACATCGGGGTAGAGTTGGCCGTGTTATTCAGTTGTTCTAATTGGCTCGTTTTAAAACTGATGTGTGCAGCCGCCATTTTATGCGGTGCCGGTTCTTAGCGTCGTGAGTATGGATAGTGACCACACCAACCTGTTCCCCGTCGGCAAGCCAAGTATAATGGGCTGTCTGTTTCACGACATAAAATTTTCTCACACACTCCAGGCATGCTTGGTTTTTTTTTTTTATGTTTCTGGTTACAGAGCCATGGTGAGGTATCCTGGTAGTCATTGTAGGCCTGAAATATCCGTATGTGTCTCCCTTCTGCAGCGATAATCCTGGCGGGGGCCCAAACACAAGTTATAGTCAGCGTAAGGGTAGTATGTTACCATCTGCCACTGTATCATCTTGGCGTGCATACGTGGTCTGCTGGCTGCCTGTGTATGGTAACATGGACGTCACATCCTCTTTTCTTACCATCCCGTGGTTGTGTTGCTGCTATGCGGACAGAATCGAACATCAACTGTTTCCTCAGCACTTTACAGCTGTGGCCAATACTCATGGATGGCTCGGTGAGGCGTGGTCTGCGTATCACTTTTCGATACTCACGAGGTATGTGTGGCGGAGGCACAGAAGGGAAGGACTGTTCCACGGTTTTGATACGCTTCCCCCGACACACGGCTGCCCAATGTCCCATCTTACCCCAATAACTGCACATTGATCTGCGATCAGGGCACTGGGACGGGGGGGGGGTCGTAACCGTGAGTTCGGTCGCAGTATGAACAATCCATTTGTGCTGTGCTGCCTGCGGACCACCACGATTTCACTGTTGAGGTTCGAACTAGCATTAATTTGAGGCTTTTTCACTTGACGAACTATGTCCATTGTGCTTTGTTGGCCTTCGAATGTACGCCCACAAGTCAATGGCGTTATCTAAGTGACTTTTCCGTCCTTAGTTAGCAGTTTTTCCTGCACTTTCTAGTGTGTACACGGCTGATTAACGTCAAGATTTCTTTCACACTTAGAGCTCCCAAATTTACCTTGTCGGCTTTATCCGCAGACGTGCGATAAAGTTGTCGTGGGACTCATTTCATGTTGCTTCGCTTCGTCGTTGTAACGACCAGACGACGAAAGTTTGTTTTCGGTGCACAGTGGGTCTCAAAAACGATCGAGGCTATCAAACTTCACTCCTTTTTCTGTTTTTCGTTTAAACTAAATTTTTCCAATAGTTCTATTCCACAGGCCCTCGCCCAAGCATAATGTCGAAAGTTTTAAGCCTCCTCGTTTGTTCCCGCAAGCGGCCCATTGAAGTACGTGTTTTCAAATAGTTTTGCGAAGCGCCTGGAAGTGTGGGCAGGTCCTCAGCGTCCCATCGAGTGCTGGCACGGAGTGATGCCCGTCTGCACTCATGGCTGCAGGGATATTAATTGTCCTTCACTGACAGCGCGGGTGAACCTCTACTGCCACCATGTCATTGGGCGGGCCGTGTTGAGGAGGAGGCAGACAAACGCAGGTGTAGCTGTCATCGTGTGTCGAGCCATCACTGCCGGTTTATTTTCTCACGGTATGGAGTAAACCGAATATGAACAATGAAGCCCTAACTGAATCCCCGACACATGCCCAAACAAAGCTTCGAACTGAGCATCAACACATTACACCCATGCCCTCCAGCGACTCAGCAAGATTAACTGCATTCATCGGCAAAAACAAGATCAGTGATATTGTGTGTTGCCGACGGATGCTCACAATCACTTTGTCTACAACCTTGTCCAATACCCAGTCCATACAAGAGTTGCAAAGTTGATGGTCAAGGACGGCCACCCTTGCCTCACTCCTGTTCACAGGAAAGAAGCCTGGATACACCTGCCCCCACACTTCCACATCACTCTCATACGCGTCTAGGGATATGTATATATAATTGTAATGGGTAATGGGTAATACTTAAGGTACTTTGAGTAAATGATTAGTACTGAGATAGGATAAATATATTCCTTGGTTTAATTAAGCCTTTGCACTTAAATAATTAGCTACCTTATTTTGAGCGCGGTCATTGGCCGCCACCCATTAGATTCTAGGCCACCTGCATCATACACGTGTCATAGGTATTGGTGCGGGGTCCTCGCGCACACCAGGGATCGTACACTACCGAGCCCATGAATGGATCCATCAATTTGTTAATAGACTGCTGGTCTAGCAAGACAATACGATTCCGAGCCCTTGAAAGGATAACATCTAATTGTTCCTAGACGTGCTGGAACTAAAACGACAGTACAACTCCCACACCTCCATCGAGTTAATTTTTCCTCTCTTATTACTATTAAGAGATGTTGTACATCTTTAATTTGTACTATAGTGATAAAAACCATAGCCATGTGTTAAGATCCACACTGATATCCCGTGCCGTCAGTAATTTGGTGTGAAGCCCTTCTGACACCGGTCGGAACACTCGCTTCCAGCCCACCACCTCTGTCTACACGGGCGGCCTCGTCCGCGACGACCACTGCGGTCACAGACCATTTCAGTATTGATCCAACTACGCGTAATTCAACCCACTATTTACCGATAAGTATCCTATGTATGATTGCTGGGTGATGTGTCTGGTGATAGCCATGGTGTTTGATTGAATAGTAAGACTTTCAACTTAAATATGTATGTGCCATAAATTCCGCAAATTGTGCCCCGAGTAGAGGACTTTGATGCTCGTCGTGATTCAAGGTGTCGTTGTGAGGTATTATGAAGCTTGACCACACCCGCGGTTTATGAGTCTGGAGGGCGGAGGGTTTTCGAGGCGGCAAGATGACTCGCTGTTCAACGTCCTATGCCAGCACGCTGTGGTCGTAGATAACATCAGAGGTTCGTAGACTAGTTAGTGGGAATAGTTTAATGTGCTTGTTGGTCATAGGCCGGGTTATGAGCCTTGACAGGCCCCAACAGCGCTTCCCGCACTTATAATACTAATTAATTATCAACATCCATGTTTTTAGTAAGGGCGTAATCTTGCATTTAATATGTCTTTGAGTTATCAATTAAATCATTACGAAGGGTACTAAATCATTAGCTGCTAAATGTTTCTGACCATTATAGAATACGTTGTGATGAAGGCAGCTGCTTCCTATAACATATAATAGTTTAAACTCAGGTCTGCTAATGCTAAAAACTAATTGGAAAAATATGAGACGCTTACTGCATATATGACGTTTAAATTAGACAAGCTGGTGATCCGAAATGATTCAGTTTTATGTGTGTATCAATTATGAACACGAATGTCAAAGATTCTCGATAAAGTATTGATATGAGGGATTCTGGAGTGTGCGCATATTTTCAACAGCTAAAGTTTTCTTTAACCCAAAGTTTGCAGTATTAGCAAAGAAACCCCCCAGCATGAGCCATCACGGTATTACGCCTGAAGGTAATTAGCTATTCCAGCCACCCTCAATTTTAAAGGATCCCTCGTTATTGGTGAGTTTTCCTGCGCCTGTTACGCTAATCAAACGCCTGTAATTTACGATTCAAACTTCTCCTCAGGCCTACCAGTAACCACTTGACATACTCAAATATAGATACAATCCCACTCTATGGCGACTTAGTGAAGTAACGAATAATAAATTGTGTCTTCTGTGAGGCGGAACATAGACCCTCCACAATGTAAATAATCTCTTTTCAATGATTACCGGAAGTTGAAGGTATGCCCTTGGTAATTGTTTAACTGTCATCCGTGGTAACATGCTTCAAATGCATGTCCCCTATAAGCTTAGAACTTGTAGGAAATTGTAAACAATCTGTTCTAACATCGCTCTTTTCCTAACAGTGGATAACACTCAGACCCTACAGTGAGTAAATGGCATTGTAAAGGGTTCAGCAGCTGTTCCCTGCGGATTTGAGATGTGTGTCAATAATGAATGCAGTCCATAGTGACAATGTTTGCAGTGGTGCCACAAAGATCCTTCAATAAGCAGGGAGATGTTGACTTATTACACTACCCACTAATTAATATAAGTGAACTTAGCCATATCAGGTTTTTTTTGCCATATTTAGGCTCAACTATGACATATAGTTTCAACCCTAGTCATTGGGAATATATAGAATGTAGGGTATCTTGCTTTAGTAGTAAATAATAATTGGTATCAGTTTTAACTGTTCTGACTAACGACATAGCTGAAATGCCTGAGGGATATGGTGTTAAACTGTTAGTAATACCTTCAAAGACTTGATGGACCTTTTCCAATTAATAATAGGCAGGCCGATTATTTTGGCGTTCCTGAAGAAGGTCGATCAAAATGCATAACGTCTCATGTTCACTCGTGCTGGGGTAAAGGTAAATGGACCCATCCCACTACCTATACAGTCGGCGGAGAGTATTCCTATTCCAATGCACTACACCCTATTATTACCAGAATTAGGAACCACTTTCTTGCCCACACCATAAGTGAGGTTTTGAGGAAAGTGTATTCCATGCATAATGAATATATTGCCCTAATGAAATTCCTAATAATATGTCGCGAGGAGATTATAACCTCAAATTTATATAGGATTATGGTTTAAAGGCCCTCCTTGCTGAAAAAGTTTAATATATCCTAATATGGTTTTCCACTCAGTCAGACATAAATCTGAAGATATATGTTTAAAGGCCTACCTGATGAAGAGTGTAAGAATAATCCTAATATGGTTTGCCACTCAGTCGACATATCTGAAAGATATAGTGGTTTAAAGGCCCTACCTGGCTGAAAAGGCGTAATAATAATCAATAATGTTTCCACTCAGTCCGCACTATCTGAAGATAGATAAGGGAACTGAATTGATCCCGATGCTGTGATGGCAAGAAAGGTTTGCCTTTATTGAGCAATTTCCCTGTTGGTTATACTCCCTGCAGGTTGATACTCCCTGCAAGGTGGGATAAAGATAAACTCCTGCAAGGTTAATTCCCTCTGTTTAATCTCCCTCAAGGTTAATACCCCTGCAAGAATTAATATTCCCTGCAGGGCTAGATAAAAGGTATAGTTCTGATCCTTTGAAGTTTTGTATCGACAATACAGAATCAGGTATTTCTGAGGATATCAGCTATTGGCTTCACCAGCCCCATAGGCACAATTGACCATATTGGGTTTGTTTCCTTGATCATTGAGGGTATTAGTGTCGGTCGAATTTTTCCAAGCTGATCTTCCAATAAACATGCCATCGCCATACTAATTCCCGAACCCATCATCTTACTAAATTTGTTGGTGAGAGAAAATCATAGACTCATTACATTTGCGGAATGGCGCAATGTTGGCCGATATCATGTGTAATTTGTTGGATAAATCTGGTGCAGGCAGTCAAATATTACCTATATCTCTCATAAATTTAATAGATCTGAGTGTAGCTATTCCCCCAAATAGGTCCCCCTGAACTTCCGCTGATAAGAGATCCTAACCAAATTGCGGTCATGGTGAGGACCCTATCTGGGATACTATAACATCAGGAGATAACCTTCCCCCCGGTCAGTATATGTCGCATACTCCACTGGTCCTCTATCGGCAGCAGCTAATTAATTTTATAAAAATAGCTAAGCCCAAAGTGCGCAACCACTAATGAAATGTTTCCGGCGCTATGTGGCCTGGGTGATGTCACATGAAGCGGACTTTCAGTTTGCGCGGTGCCCCCAGTGTGGAAATTATCCACCAACACCCACTTATAATTGTAGAGTGGTATTTTGTCCACCCCCCCCCCTAGTGAAAGGTATTTTTCCGTTCATTATAGGCGGGCGCTTTGGATAGGATATGTATTATATATGGTAATTGGTAATGGGTAATAGTTAAAGAGTAATAATAAGTCTGATTAGTACTGTGGGGATAAATTAAATTAATATTCCCGTAGTTAATAAGCATTGCCCTTAAATAATAGCCCTTGATTTTGAAGGCGTCATTGGCCGCCGCATTATATTCTAGGCCACACTTACATCATACACGTGTCATAGGTATTTGGTAAGCGGGTTCTCGCCCAGCCGGGAGGAATCGTACACTCCGAGCCCTGAATGATAACACCAATCTGGTTAATAGCGGCTGGTCTACAGGACATTACACACTCCGAGCCCTTGAAGGAGAACTCTAATTGTTAAAGACGTGCTGGCTAAAAGTACAGTACGCTCCACACCTCCATCCGGTTAATATGTCCTCTCTTTTAATATGAAGAGATTTGTACATACTTTTTAATCTATATATTAACCGAAAGTGTGTGTGTGTGTGTGTTGTCTGTCTGTCCGCTCTGGTGCTGCCTCCCTGTGGCGGAATCCCGTCATATGGCACAGTTTTGGAATTGGTCGACAGGGTAAGGTTTTACAGAGCCCCACTTATGAGATGTCCGATCATCGGGGCGTTTTTTTTTTTTTTTTTTTTAGCAGCCTATTTAGCGAGAATTGTGTGGTAATAAAAAAGTGGCTTGCGTATGGTATAATAATTTGTGGAGTGTAATGCTTGGTGTTGGTGATGGGTCATGGGTTAGTGAATGGGTGGGGTATGGGGTAATGTGTGTTGGGTGGATGGGTGAGTGAATGGGTGGGGGGGGGTGATGGTTTGGGGGTGATGGGTGATGGTTGATGGAATCGTTGGGGGTGATGGTATGGGTGTGTGAATGGGTGTGTGGGTGATGGTTCCTGGGTCAGTGAATGGTTGGGGAGGTACTGGGTAATGGTGAGTGAATGGATGGTGGGTGATGGTATGGGTTGAGTGAATGGGTGGGGGGTGATGGGTGGTGGTGATTGAATGGTGGGGGTGATGAGTCATGGGTGAGTGATGGGTTCGGTGATGGTATGGGTGGTGAATGGATTGGGGTGAGGGAATTGGGTTTGGCGTTAACTATACATTGCTACTCCATGATTTCGATGAAATTAGAAAGGGGCTAATCTGGAGAGTCCTGTGTTTGGTGGTCCGAAGGCCACCAACGCAGTGGTGGGCCAAAGGCCCACCATAGCCCTCCCACAGGCGCTCGCAAAAAGGTCCGCCCGCAGGGCGGCTTTGCGGCTAGTTTGTACATATAGTGAAAAACAAATAGGACATGTGTTAATAATCACACACTGATGATAGCGTGGCGGCATACTTTACGGTGTGAAGCCCTCTGACACGTTACCGACACTCGCTTCCAGCCCCCACCTCTGTCATACCGGCGGCCCCCCCCCCCTCGATCCCGGCGACCACTGCGATCACAGACAAGTGCAGTATTTATCCGAAACCTACAGCAGTAATTCAACCCACTATCCACACGATAAGTATCCTAAGTTAGTTGATTAGCTGGGACGATGTGTCGGGTGATAGCCATGGTTTGATTGATAGTAATGAACTTTCAAGTAATTATGTATGTGACATACATTCCCACATGGTAATAAAAGAGTACGCAAAGAGGCCACGATAAAACTCACAGCAAGTATAATCAATTGATGTGATGATGGGAGGAGAGGAGAGGATACATATGATACATAGGAATAACAGAAACCTGAGACTTATTGTTCCATACTAGGTTCTGTTGTACTACATCAACTACTAACTATCAACTACATGTTAAGAGGACAGTTGGAACTGATACTATCTCCTAAAGAAGATGGTACTGAAGTTTCGTAGTGAAGATGTAGGATATGAATATCTAACTACAACTACCACTACACTAATATCGATCCGGGGACTATATTATGAATTCGCCAGGGCAATATCATACCCTTTACTTTTAACAGTGCGCGTCAAGTCTGTTTTAAATGTAGTTTATTGTGCTGGCTTTCGACAATATTGAGAGGATGAGGAGGCGGAGGGGATAGTAGGAAGGAGGGAGTAGGACGGAGGAGAAGGAGAGGAGAAGGAGAAGGGAAGGAGAAGGAAGAGGAGAAATCAAGAAGAGGAGGGGCGGAGGGGTAGGCAAGTATGAGGAGGTAGGGAGCGGAGTAGTAGTAGGAGGAGTGAAGGGACCCTGAGGAGGAGTAGGTATGAGGAGGGAATAGGAAGAGAACGTGAGCATTAGAGGAAGTAGGAAGCGGAGGCAAAGAAGTGGGGTAATGAAGGTTTATAACAGTACTACTACCCTTTATGAGGATGATAACAAAGCGAGAATATGCTGTATGATTCTCTCTACTCTCTCTCTCGTCTCTCTCGTCTCTCGTCTCTCTCTCTCTCTCTCTCTCGCTCTCGTCTCTTCTTCTCTCTCTCTCTCTTGCTCTCTCATCCTCGCATTCCTTTCTTCGCGTCTCCTCTCTCTCTCTCTCTCACTCTCTCATCTCCTCTCTCTCTTCTCTCTCTCTCTCTCTTTCTCTTCTCTCTCTCTCGTCTCTCGTTCTCTCTCTCTCGTCTGCCTCTCTCTCTCTCTCTCTCTCTCTCTCTCTCTCCCTCTCCCTCTCTCTACTCTCTCTCTCCCTCTCTCTCTCTCTCTCTCTCTCTTCTTCTCTCTCTCTCTCTCTCTCTTCTCTCTCCCACTCCAGTCTCCTCTCCTCGCTCTCTCTCTCATCCCTGTCTCATTTCTCCTCTCCTCCCTCTCTCGCCGGTCTCTCCTCATCTCACCTCTCTCTCCCCGCCGCTCCTCCTCGTCCTCGCTCCCACGCTCCACTCTCCTCTCCTCTGTCTCCCCTCTCTCGATCCCCCTCCTCTCCTCTCTCTCTTCTTCTCTCTCTCTTTTACAGGTTTCACAGTCCCAAAAATGATACAAAATTATCTTGGTTATCGGAACTAAAGAACGGGTTTGTAATCACACGGTGCTTCCCTCACCTACTTTTTTTCTTCTTTCCATTTTCCCTACCTCTGCCCGACGAGCTCCCTCAGAAAATAATCCCAGGACAAGAGAGGCTAGGACAGGTGATTATTATTCATTATGTCAACAACTGAGGAGATGTGGGGAGAGGAGGAGGGGAGGGGAGGAGGAGGATGAGGATGAAGAGAGAGAGGGGCTGAGGACGAACGATACCAGGAGAACTATTGGTATATAACGAGGGTTATCCTGCGAACTACAATATACGTAAAACTAAATATCAACTACATGTAAAAGAAAAGTTAGAAAAGCTACATGCCCCTAGAAAAGATAATACATAGGAAATAAGGGAGGAGGAGAAGAGGAAGAGGAAGAGGAAGAGGAGGGGGGAGGAGGAGGAGGAGGAGGAGGAGGATGAGGAGGCTTAGGAGTAGAGTAGGAGGGAGGTAGGAGAAAAAACACACAAATATTGTTTTATTGAAGAAGATTATTATTAAGGCCAAGGGAAGGAGATGATTGAAAGGAATTAAAAAAGAAATGAAAAAATTGAGGAATTTAAGAGGTATAATAAGATTGGAAATAATCAATCCTATCTGATGAGATAAAAAAACTGATTAGATAAAAACTGATTCGAGATAAAAAACTGATGAGATGAAAACTGATTAGATAAAAAACTGATGGATAAAAAACTGATGAATAAAAAAACTGATGCTATAAAACCTGATGAGATAAAACTGAATTAATAAAACTGCCTGCGATAAAAACTGGATGAGATAAAAAATAACAATAGTCAGACAATAATCTACCGGAATAATAAAATTAAACACGGACGAGAAGTAAAAGATTTGTAGGTAACACTGGAACTTAAATAATACTCTAACTCAAATAATGATAATAAGAAAATAATGCAAATACAATAAAATATGAGGATTGCTAACTATTGTCTACTTCTCGCCAATATCAAATAGCTCTTTCTCTCTCCTCTCCTCCTCTCTCTCTCCCCTCTCTCTCTCTCTCTCTCTCTCTCTCTCTCTCTCTCTCTCTCTCTCCTCTCTCTCTCTCTCTTCTGTCTCGAGCTGGATAGGTGAACTGTCCTCCTGAATATTTATGGAAGTCTTAAATCCAAACTTAAATGGAACCTTCGACATTGTGACAAGCAGCAATACATTCCATAAAGTGCAGGGGACAGAGAACACGAGAGGGGAGAGAGAGAGAGAGAGACGGAGAGAGAGAGAGAGAGAGAGAGAGAGAGAGGAGAGAGAGAGAAGAGAGAGAGAGAGGAGAGAGAGACGGAGAGACGAGAAGAGAAGATAGAGAGAGAGAGAGAGAGAGAGAGAGAGAGAGAGAGAGAAACAAGAAAATAACGTGGAGTAGAAGATGGAAGTAGTTATGGACGGGAAGGAGAATGGGAGGGAAGGAAGGAAGGAAGGAAAGAAGGAAGGAAGCAAGGAAGGAAGGAAGGAAGGAAGTAAGGAAGGAAGGAAGGAAAGAAGGAAGGAAGGAAAGTAGGAAGGAAGGAAGGAAGGAAGGAAGGAAGGAAGGAAGGAAGGAAGGAAGGAAGGAAGGAAGGAAGGAAGGAAGGAAGGAAGGAAAGAAATATGGAAATGAACAATAAAAGGAGAGGAAGACTGGAGAGCTTGAGGGAGAGAAAATCATACAGACAGTTTCTCAAATAACATTCATTGCATATTAATACAAATTATATGTTAACAATCCGATTACTTTTTCAAAAAACTCGCAATAATTAGACAACTATATTTTCTAACCTATAAAAAATATCGCACAAAAAATGTAGAAATGGTGAAATGAAGAGAAATTTGATTTTCTGGCAAGATTTGTTTATTTTCGTGTTTTTTTTCTTCTTATTCTATTTATTTCCGTTCTTATTCTTGACGGTAGAAAGAGACATTAAACACCACATGTTATAAATTAAGTCATTATGTAGTCAAGAACTCGTCACATATACCTAAGTTGTATTAACCTTTCCAGTGTTATTTTTGTTCCTGTTCAGATTTTCATTTCTTTGTCTTTAATGATACTGACCAAAGACTACTCTAGTATACAGAAGTCTTTGTACTGACCTTTTGAAGTTTACGAGATTCACATTACGAATTTATAATACCAGTAAGACCGATAATTTGATCAACATAGTTTGTTCTTTGCTGTTTTAAAGTGTGTGTGTGCGATTGTGTGTGTGTGTGTGTGTGTGTGTGTGTGTGTGTGTGTGTGTGTGTGTGTGTGTGTGTGTGTGTGTGTGTGTGTATGTGTGGTGTGTGTGTGTGTGTGTGTGTGTGTGTGTGTGTGTGTGTGTGTGTGTGTGTGTGTGTGTGTGCGTGTTGTGTTGTGGTGAGAAGCGGTTTAAAGAAGTAAGATATTTTAAATAGCAAAAGTTCCACAATAGCCAATTCTAACTGAAGTTGAAGGCTTAGCTTTATCACGTTCGCATACTTATTACAATAAATGTGACAACCAGAGCATGTATAAACATTTAAAAAAAAAGTGGACGGAGCAAGATTTGCAGTCTGTATGTAGGTAATAAAAGATAGACTAGTATGGATAGGGAGTGTTGTATGAGGAGTGAAGAAAGGAGGGAGGAGACAGGTAGAGGAAGGAGGAAGAAGGAGGAAGGAGGAAGGAATGGGAGTGATAGCAAGGAAGGAAGTGAAGAAAGAAAGGATGGATAGTTGTAAGGTATGATGGAAAAAGGAAATAGGAGGAAGAGGAGAGGAAGGAAGAAGGAAGGAAGGAAAGGAATGTGAGGATTTTAAGACAAGGAAGTGAAGGAAAGGGCGAAGGAAGGAGACAGGAAGAAAGAAAGGTAAGATAGGAAGTAAGAAAAAAGGAAGGAGAAGGACAAGAGAAGAAGGCAAGCTGGGTATAAGGAAGACAAGGTAAGGAAACAAGAAGAAGGTAAAAGAAGACAGGATAAGGGAAACAAAGGAAGACAAGGAAGGAAGGAGACAGAAGGAAGGAGGAAGGAACAAGAAAGAAGGAAGACAAGAAAAGACAAGGAAGGAAGGAAGGAAGAAAAGAGGAAAGAAAGGAAGGAAGGAAGACAAGGAAGAGGAAGAAAGGAAGGAAGAAGGAAGGAAGGAAGGAAGAAAGGGAAGGAAGGAAGGAAGGAAGACAAGGAAGGAAAAAGAAGGAAGGAAGGAAGACAGGAGGAAGGAAGACAAGGAGGAAGGAAGACAAAAGGAAGACAGAAGGAAGGAAGGAAGGAAGCAAGAAGGAATGAAGGAAAAGGAAGACAGGAAGAGGGAAGAAGACAGGAAGGAAGGAAGGAAGAGGAAGAGGAGAAGGAAGAAAAGACAAGGAAGGAGAGGAAGGAAGAAAAGAAGGAAAGAAGGAAGCTGGAAGGAAGACAATGGAAGGAAAGGAAGGAAGAAGAAGGAAGGAGAAAAAGGAAGACAAGGAAGGAGGAGGAAGGAAGCAAGGAAGGAAAGAAAGAAGGAAGGAAGGAAGCAAGGAAGGAAGGAAAGGAAGGAAGACAAGGAGGAAGAAAGAAGGAAGACAGGAAGAAGGAAGAAGACAAGGAAGAAGGAAGACAAGGAAGAGACAGGAAGGAAGGAAGGAAGACAAGGAAGGAAAGACAAGGAAAGGAAGGAAAGGGAAGACAAGAAGGAAGGAAGAAGACAAAGGAAAGGAAGGAAGAAGACAAGAAGAAGAAGGAAGGAGGAAGACATAGGAAGGAAGAAGGAAGGAAAGGAAGGAAGACAAGGAAGGAAAGGACAAAGGAAGGAAGGAAGACAGAAGGAAGGAAGGAGACAAGGAAGGAAAGACAAAAGGAAGGAAGAAAGAGACAAGGAAGGAAGGAAGACAAGGAAGGAAGGAAAGGAAGGAAGGAAGGAAGACAAGAGAAGAAAAACAAGGAAGGAAGGAAGACAAGGAAGGAAGAACAAGGAAGGAAGCAGGAAGGAAGAAGGAAGAAGGAAGGAAACAAGGAAGGAAGGAAGACAAGGAGGAAGGAAGCAAGAAGGAAGACAAGGAAGGAAGGAAGGAAGGAAGAAGGACAAGGAAGGAAAACAAGGAAGGAAGGGAAGACAAGGAAGGAAAACAAGACGAAGGAAGGAAGACAAGGAAGGAAGGAAGGAAAGGAAGGAAGGAAAGGAAGGAAGGAGGAAGACAAGGAAGGAAACAAGGAAGGAAGGAAGAAAGGAGAAGGAAGACAAGGAAGGAAGACAAGCAAGGAAGGAAGGAAGACAAGGAAGGAAGGAAGACAAGGAAGGAAGACAAGGAAGGAAGGAAGAAGACAAGGAAGGAAGAAGACAAGGAAGGAAGGAGGAAGGAAGGAAGAAGCAAGGAAGGAAACAAGGAGGAAGGAAGACAAGGAAGGAAAACAAGGAAGGAAGGAAGACAGCAAGGAGGAAAACAAGGAAGGAAGGAAGACAAGGAAGAAGACAAGGAAGGAGGAAGGAAGACAAAGAAGTAAAACAAGGAAGGAAGAGACAAGGAAGGAAGAAGCAAGGAAGGAAGACAGGAACGAAGGAAGCAGAAGGAAGGAAGAACAAGGAAGGGAAGGAAAGGCAAGGAAGGAAGGAAAGAAGACAAGGAAGGAAAAACAAGGATGAAGAGAAAGGAAGAAGACAAGGAAGGAAGGAAGGCAAGGAAGGAAGACAAGGAAGGAAGGACAAGAAGGAAGAGGAAGACAAGGTAGAAGGAAGAGACAAGGAAGGAAGGAAGGCAGAAGGAACAGGAAGGAAGACAAGGAAGGAAGGAAGGAAGACAAGGAAGGAAGGAGAAGGAGAAGGAAGGAAAAAGGATGGAAGGACAAGCAAGGAAGGAAGACAAGGAAGAAGAAGACAAGGAAGGAAGGAAGGAAGACAAGGAAGGAAGGAAGGAAGAAAGGAAGGAAGGAAGGACAGGAAGGAAGGAAGGAAGGAAGGAAGGAAACAAGGAAGGAAACAAGGAAGGAAGGAAGACAAGGAAGGGAAGACAAGGAAGGAATAGGAAGGAAGGTGAAGAGCAAGGAAGGAAGGAAGGAAGGAAGGAAGAAAGGAAGGAAGGAAGGAAGGAAGGAAGGAAGGAAGGAAGACAAGGAAGGAAGACAAGGAAGGAAGGAAGCAAGGAAGGAAGACAAGGAGGAAGGAAGGACAAGGAAGGAAGGAAGAAGGAAGGAAGACAAGGAAGGAAGGAAAGGAAGGAAGGAAGGAAGACAAGGAAGGAAGGAAGGAAGACAAGAAAGGAAGGAGGAAGGAAGGCAAGGAAGGAAGGAAAGACAAGGAAGGAGAAAGAAGGAAGGAAGGAAGGAAGGACAGGAAGGAAGGAAAGCAAGGAAGGAAGGCAAGGAAGGAAGAAGAAGACAAGGAAGGAAGAAAAGGAAGGAAGGAAGGAAGGCAAGGAAGGAAGAAGAAGGCAATAAGGAAGACAGGAAGGAAACAAGGAGGAAGGAAAAGGAAGACAGAAGGAAAGACAAGGAAGAAGGAAGGACAGGAGGAAGACAAGGAAGAAGGAAGCAAGGAAGGAAGACAGGAAAGGAAGGAAAGGAAAGGAAGGAAGGAAGGCAAGGAAGGAAGACAAGGAAGGAAAGAAGGAAGGAAGGAAGACAAGGAAGGAAGACAAAGAAGGAAGGAATGAAGGAAGACAAGGAAGGAAGGAAGGAAGACAAGGAAGAAAGGAAGGAAGACAAGGAAGGAAGACAAGGAAGGAAGGCAAGGTAGGAAGGAAGGAAGACAAGGAAGGAAGACAAGGAAGGAAGGAAGGAAGACAAGGAAGGAAGACAAGGAAAGAAGACAAGGAAGGAAGGAAGACAAGGAAGGAAGGAAGACAAGGAAGGTAGGAAGGAAGCCAAGGAAGGAAGACAAGGAAGGAAGACAAAGAAGGAAGGAAGACAACGAAGGAAGGAAGACAAGGAAGGAATGAAGACAAGGAATAAAGGAAGACAAGGAAGGAAGACAAGGAAGGAAGACAAAGAAGGAAGGAAGACAACGAAGGAAGGAAGACAAGGAAGGAACGAAGACAAGGAATAAAGGAAGACAAGGAAGGAAGACAAGGAATGAATGAAGGAAGACAAGGGAGGAAGAAAGGAAGACAAGGAAGGAAGGAAGACAGGAAAGGAAGGAAGGAAGACAAGGAAGAAGAAGAAGAGAGGAAGACAAGAATCGTAAAAAAGAAAATGACGCAATGGAAAAAATGAATACAAATAAAATTTGACAGACAATAACTTAAATACTGTATATATTAAAATAACTGCAAAATAATTGAAGGAAAAACAGAGAACTAAATAAACTCAAATAAACTTGGATAAACTAAAATGAACTAAATTAACTAGAGAAAAATAAAACTAGACAGGAACTAAAAAAATTAAAAAAGAATCAATTGACAAAACAAAAAAGATGAAACAAATATAGAGACATGACACCTCTTGTTAAAAATAAAAGCAAAAAAAAGGATAACTGGCAACTACTCTCTTAGAACAGGGTGAGAACGTGTCATGAGCCAGTAAATGTTTCTAGTTTTCCTTAACCTCACATGGACTACACTCCCCAATACCCCACTCCTCCTCCCCCTGCCAACCAAACTAAACCCTTCACCACTCCACAAAAATACACGTTAAAAAAAGTAGGAAAAACTAAACAGACAATAACAAATAACATCATAGTGTAGGAAAACAATAGCATTTGACACACACCATCTTCCTCCACAAATACCGAATAAAAAACTTTGGACTAAATGCAATATATAGAAAAATTGGTAATAAATCAGTGAAGGTACAATACACTTCGTACCCAAAACACATGAATGGTTTAAGAGGACGCGTTTCTGCCTCTCATGCCCACCAACTATTGACGCAAAACAAGCCTAACGTTGTTTAATCTAACTATAAGTGTGCGATTTAACTTATTTATTAACTTAATAATTTATATACTAACTTATACTGCGATTTAAAACAAGCTTGATGTGACTTTTATTAAGTACACACCCCACCACTACCACCACCCAAGAGCTATTTCACCAGCAAGCATTCACAAGGATCGTTTTCACCCGGCTGATATCCTCCTCCTCTTCCTCTTCCTCCAAAACCCAAGCGAGGCATCAATTCGTGTCTTGCTGACGGAGTGACACCATTAGAACAGGAGGAAATTCGTTTGGAGGATAGAAGGAGGAGGAGAAGGAGGAGATGGAGGAACATAAGAATATAAGAACATTAGAAAATAAGGAAGCTACAAGAGGCCGCGAGACCTGCACGTGGTAGTTCCTGTAACAGTGTAACACGCACACATACTATTAGTGGTTTAGTAGCATCTCATAGCCAAGGGATCGGGAGATAATGTCGCCAACAGCATAACACTGCACTGGTTGATTAGCAGGACCCAAGTGCCTGTGGTACTCACTCGGTCGAGATGAGTTCACTATGAAAGCTATTACAGGAAAATATAAAGAGTATTTCTAAACCACTACAATCTGTATATAAAATGGAGGTGGACTGTAAAGGTGCCATTCACCAGTGCCAACCAACACACCACCTCCAGTTCCACCATCTGTATGTGGCTTACCAAAACTATGATAAGAACTCTATACGGAGTCATTTTCTAATACCTTAATACCTGTACTTTATACAAAAAAACTATCCGTCCCATAAGCCGAGTGTGTTTGGAGGGTGAGTGCATCAAAGAAACACTGCCAAGTCTTATGACACGAGTCCTTACGTGCTTTGCAAAGTAAAACAATCCCTAATCACTCCCTTGTCCGTCAACACTTCATAAGAAATGAAGGCAAATATCTCATTCCTTTCAAACTTTTTACCTCATAGGCTAGCTACAAAACTGCCATGAACGTATATGGATTTTCTGAGAATATGGTATATATGAGTGCCCTTCCACTTTCCATGTTCTTGGCACAAACCTTCATCCCATATTCTATCTACTCCTTAAACTCCTTACTACTCCTTAAATTTCTCCATCTGACCCTCAACCCTGAATGCAAAACACACAACTTCCCACCAACACGTGACCAGTCCTGTGCATGCATCAAGACAGACAAACCAACACACTGAGGGACTGACTGTAACACCTGCAGCTCGAGGCATCACTGTTTCTGTGTAGCGCTGTGACTTGTGCAGTTCTTTGTCACTACACCAATCACCTGGCTTCCCTCAGAACAGCTCCCAAACCACCCCCAAGGAAGGAAGGAAGGAAGGAAGGAAGGAAGGAAGGAAGGAAGGAAGGAAGGAAGGAAGGAAGGAAGGAAGGAAGGAAGGAAGGAAGGAAGGAAGGAAACACACACACACACCACAACCACACACAAAATTCGCTTATATTATATAGCCTAGCCGCAAAGCCGCCCTCCGGGCGGACTTTTTGGCTAGCTCCTGCGGAGGGCTATTGGGGGCCTTCGGCCCCACCACCTCATTACAGGACTCTCCAGATAGCCCCTTCTCACTTTCCTGAAATCATGGATGTAGAAATGTAAGTATTAAAGCCAACCCATTCCACATCACCCCCAACCCATTCACTCACCCATTACCCACCCACCTCCCACCCATTCACTCACCCACTACCCATCACCTCCCACCATTCACTCACCCATTACCCATCACCTCCCACCCATTCACTCACCCATTACCCATCACCCCCAACCCATTCACTCACCCATTACCCATCACCACACACCCATTCACTCACCCATTACCATCACCCCCCACCTATTCCCTCACCCATCACCCCCAACCCATCACCCCCCACCCATTCACTCACCCATCACCCCACACCCATTAGTGATAAAACAATAGGACATGTGTTAAGAATCAACACACTAATGATAGCCGTGCGTCAGTAATTTACGTGTGAAAGCCCTTCTGACACCGTAACGAAACACTCGCTTCCAGCCCACCGCCTCTGTCATACACGGGCGGCCTCGATCCCGGCGACCACTGCGGATCACAAGACCATTGCAGTATTGATCCAAACCTACAGCACTAATTCAACCCACTATCCACCGATAAGTATCCTAGTTAGTTGATTAGCGGGGATGATGTGTCGGGTGATAGCCATGGGTTTGATTGAATAGGTAAGAACTTTCAAATTAAATATGTATGTGACATACATTCCCAAAATGGTAATAAAAAAAGGAGGGACGCAAAGAGGCCACGAATAAAACATCACAGACAAGTATGAAGCAATTGATGATGATGATGAGGAGGAGGAGGAGGAGGAATACATAGGAATACATAGGAATAACAGAAACCAGGAGACTTATTGTTCCATAACTAGGGTATCTGTTGTACTACATACTACTAACTATCAACTACATGTAAGACGACAGTTGGAAAATGATACTATGTCCCTAAAGAAGATAGGTACATGAAAGTTTCGTAGTGAAGAATGATAGGATATGAAATATCCTAACTACAACTACCACTAACACTAATCGATCCGGGGGACTATATTATGAATTCGCAGAGCAATATCAATACTCATTTACTTTACAGTGCGCGTCAAGTCTGTTTTTAAATGTAGTTATTGTGCTGGCTTCGACAACATTTGAGGAGGAGGAGGAGGAGGAGGAGGAGGAGGAGGAGGAGGAGGAGGAGGAGGAGGAGGAGGAGGAGGAGGAGGAGGAGGAGGAGGAAGAGGAAGAGGAAGAGGAAGAGGAAGAGGAAGAGGAAGAGGAAGAGGAAGAGGAAGAGGAAGAAGAAGAAGAAGAAGAAGAAGAAGAAGAAGAAGAAGAGGAAGAGGAAGAGGAAGAGGAAGAGGAAGAGGAAGAGGAAGAAGAAGAAGAAGAAAGAAGAAGAAGAAGAAGAAGAAGAGAAGAAAGAGGAGGAGGAGGAGGAGGAGGAGGAGGGAAGAGGAAGAGGAAAAGAAGAGGAAGAGGAAGAGGAGAGGAGGAGGAGGAGGAGGAGGAGGAGGAGGAAGAGGAAGAGGAAGAGGAAGAGGAAGAGGAAGAGGAAGAGGAGGCAAAGAAGTGGGTAATGAAGGAGTTATAACAGAAGCTAATAACCTTTATGAGGATGATAACAAAGGCGAGAATATGCTGTATGATTCTCTCTCTCTCTCTCTCTCTCTCTCTCTCTCTCTCTCTCTCTCTCTCTCTCTCTCTCTCTCTCTCTCTCTCTCTCTCTTCCCCTCTCTCTTTCCCCTCTCTCTCTCTTTTCTCTCTCTCTCTCCCCTCTCTCTCTCTCTCTCTCTCTCTCTCTCTCTCTCTCTCTCTCCTCTCTTTTCTCCTCTCTCTCTCTCTCTCTCTCTCTCTCTCTCTCTCTCTCTCTCTCTCTCCTCTCTCTCTCTCTCTCTCTCTCTCTTCTCTCTCTCTCTCTTCTCTCTCCTCTCCTCTCTCTCTCTCTCTCCTCTCTCTCTCTCTCTCTCTCTCTCTTTTACAGGTTCACAGTTCCCAAAAATGATACAAAATTAACTTTGGCTATCTGACATAAAAACGGGTTGGTAATCACACGGTGCTTCCCTCCCTACTTTTTTTCTTCTTTCCATTTTCCCCACCTCTGCCGACGAGCTCCATCAGGAAAAAATAATCCCAGGACAGAGGAGAGCTAGGCAGGTGATTTATTATTCATTATGTCAACAACTGAGGAGGAGGAGGAGGAGGAGGAGGAGGAGGAGGTGGAAGAGGAGGAGGAGGAGGAGGAAGAACAGATACCAGGAGAACTATTGGTATATAACGAGGGTATCTGCAGAACTACAATATACGTACTAACTATCAAACTACATGTAAAAGAACAGTTAGAAAAGACTACCATGCCCCTAAAAAAGATAGAGACATGGAAATAAATGAGGAGAAGGAGGAAGAGGAAGAGGAAGAGGAAGAGGAAGAGGAAGAGGAAGAGGAGGAGGAGGAGGAGGAGGAGGAGGAGGAGGAGGAGGAGGAGGAGGAGGAGGAGGAGAAAAAAACACAAAAAATTATTGGGTGAGTGAAAGAAGATTAGTAGAAGCAAAGGAAGGAGATGATGAAAGGAATTAAAAAAATGAAAAAAATTGAAGGAAATTTAAGAGGTATAATAAGATTGAGAAAGAATCAATCCTATATGATGAGATAAAAAACTGATGAGATAAAAAACTGATGCGATAAAAAACTGATGAGATAAAAAAATAACAATAGTCAAGACAATAAAATAAAGGAATAATAAAATTAAAACAAGGACGAGAAGTAAAAAAAATTGGAGGAATAACACTGGAAACTTAATAATAATCTACTCAAATAATGATACTACGAAAAATAATGCAAATAACAATAAAAATAATGAGGATTGCTTACTATTGTCTATCTCCCACATAATCAAGAAAATAGCATAATCATTTGATAAATAACATTAGCAGAACGAATAAGAAAATCGGATGTAATGATAGTAATCTTGTTTAGCAATCTGATAATTATGTGAGGAATAACTGAGCTTAATAACTGTTTAAATAAAAAAAATATAAAAAAGGAATTATAAAGTAAGAAAAACGGGTAAAAATGCTTGAAATAGCGTAGGTGATTTAATGACAGAAGTAGTGGCTGTAAATAATGACAATGATTATAAAGGTTACAACACTGGTAATACTGGTAAAAGCTTGGCCCAGTGCCTCAAGTAATCAAGTAGAGTGTTAAATCCTTTGATAGTAGTGCATCATTTTTTTGATCAACCCCTAAGCAGAGAGAGAGAGAGAAGAAGAGAAGAGAGAGGAGAGAGAGAGAGAGAGAGGGGAGAGAGAGAGAGAGAGAGAGAGAGAGAGAAGAGAGAGAGGAGAGGAGAGAGAGAGGAGAGAGAGAGAGAGGAGAGAGGAGAGAGAGAGAGAGAGAGAGAGAGAGAGAGAGAGAGGGGAGAGAGAGAGAGAGAGGAAGAGAGAGGAAGAAGAGAGAGAGAAGGGGAGAGGAGAGAGAGGAAGAGAGGGGAGAGAGAGGGAAAGAGAGAGAGAGAGAGGAGAGAGAGAGAGAGAGAGAGAGGGGAGGGGAGAGAGGGAGAGAGGAGAGAGAGAGAGAGAAGAGAGGGGAGAGAGGAGAAAAGAGAGAGAGAGAGAGAGAAGAAGAAATTTAAGGAGAAAAAGAGAAGTAAAGGAAAGGGAAAAATTAAAGAAAAGAAGAGAAAAAAGGAGATTGGAAAGAAAAAAAGAAACAAAAAGCAAAGAAGAGGAGAGGAGAGAAGAGAGAGAGAGAGAGAGTGAAAGGGAGAGAGAGAAATGGAGGGACTGAACGGAAAGGAAAAAGGGAAAGGAAAAGGAATAAAAAAGAGGGATTTTTTTTTAGGATTTTTTGAAGAGAATTAATTTTTAAAAGCCGAAAGGGGAACGGGAGGAAATTTGGGAAGAGGGAGGGGGGATGTGGGGGGCTCGGAAGGTGGGGGGGAGTGGCCACAAAACGGGATTAGAAGAAGCTTAAAGGAAATATGGATGTAGAAATGGTGGGGACCCCATAATGGAAATTACACATTACCCATCAACCCCCCAAACCCACTTCAAAAACTCACCCATTTTTTTTTTTTCCCATTTTAAAACAAACCCAAACCCATTCACTTGTCCTTTGACCCATTGTTTCCCGGACCAAAAACACCCAAATTTTTAACCTCGCCCCCCATTACCTTACCCCACCTAAATTTCCCTCCCACCATCACCCCCACCCTTTAATATACACCACCAACCCCAACACCACCCCCCCACCCATTCACTCACCCCAAAAACCCCCCACCCATTAACCCCTCAACCCACCCATTCCCCTCACCCACCCTCCCATTACCCATACCCTACAACAAGGTTTCCTCAATTCTCGCAACCACTTTTTTTCCCCAATTTTGCTAATAGGTGCTAAAAAAAAAAAAAAAGGTGATCGGATCATCTCTAAGTGGCTTAAAATCTTCCCTGGTCGACCTGGTTCCCAAAAAAGTGCCATAGAGATGATTTTGCCCCGGGGGGCGGAAACCTATACCACACACACAACACACACACACACCCCACACACACACAGACGGACAGACGGGACAGTAAACACTGTCGCTAATTTATAAAATTCTTTAAAAAAAATTTTATCCCCGAAGTTCATTATTATTTTTTAAAAAAATTTTTCCCACTTTAAATGACCACGAGCTTCGTTTTTTGCTAAGTTTTAAAAAAATTAGGGCCAAAGTAGCCTTTTTTTTAAATTCCCTCCTTCCCCTCCTTTCTTTTCCCTTTTCCCTTCTTCCCCCTCCTCCTCATTTTTTGGTCCTTTTTTTAAACCTTTTTCCCTTTTAAATTTTATTTTTCTTTCTTTTTGCTTTGTTTTCCTTTGCTTTAAACCTCCCAAACTCCCCAAATATGCACTCAATATATTATTTTTTAAAAGGGAACTGCATTTTACTCTGACGCCATATATGATTATTTTTTTTTTTGCTACAACTTCCCGAACGATGGAAATTCACTTTGATTTTCGACTCTATCAAATTTTCTCGCTAGTCTGTCTTCATTTAAGTGAAAGAAAGCAAGAAAATATAGTGGAAAGAGGTAGTACATGCGATATAATTATATATATATATATAAAATAAAATATATATATAGAGAGAGGAGAGAGAGAGAGAGAGAGAGAGAGAGAGAGAGAGAAGAGAGAGAGGAGAGAGAGAGAGAGAGGAAAACTCTTGCCACTTTGACAGTAACAAGACAGGGGTGACGCGCTGGTAGAGAGGAGGAGGAGGAGGAGGAGGAGGAGGAGTGGGTATGTGAAACCTGTCTTTCCAATTTACCATCAGGAGCCATGACGGAGAGACACTGTGCCAATAATAATAATAACAATGATAATAATAATAAAAATACTAATACTAATGGCGGTGGTGGTAGCAAAATGTTAGGAAAGTGAGAAGAAAGTCTAGGAAAATGAATCTGCAAATAGAAGGACTCCATTAGACTAATAGAGGCGCCGGCAGCAAGGAAATGAAAAAGAAATTCTATGCTGAAGAAAAAAGACACAGTAAAGGAATGAAAGAAGAGACATCAGTAAAAACAGGAAGAAATATGTCGAGAAAAAGGAGCAAAGAGAATTTAAGAAAAAAATTATAAAATATAATGAACAAGGAGAAGGCGGTAACAGACGGGAAAATATGGTACAAAAAAACATAACAGACTCCAGGGCAAATAAAGAGGAAAAAACTACATCAGATTGAAAACTATTGCTGATGTGTATTAGTCTATTTAATTTTACGTTGCGAAAATTCCCTTCTATCGTAAGGTCTCATGCTTCAAGTAAGTTATGCCTCTGTTTACCTGATGATATGGTTAACAATGATAAAATACAGCTGAATTTAGAAGAACCGTAGTATTCCCTTCTTCTAGCATCAAATATCAGTCAGTAAGCAGCGAGGGGTCAGGATTTTGCCCCTCATAAAAAAAACAGAGTATAGTGAACACAAAACAGTAGGAGCAGTGGGGAAAATAAAGGTAGGGAGATTAAAGAGAGAATAAAGAGTGAGGTAAACCAACGCCAACGCAGGTAAAAAAAAAATAACTACCTCATGCCAGCGCAGTGTGTTGTGTCACGTATCTGCAAAATATGGGGGAAAAAAAAAAAAAAATCTCGAGAACGTGACATATAACGACTAAGCAGACTATGCCATTGCGTAGATCTCGTCAAACTGGACAGAAATTATTTCGGCATTTTTCTGTTTAGATCAATAGTTTAGTCGGAAAATGCCAAAAACCAAATGAGGCAAAATTTTGAGGAATTTTGCAGCCAGTATGTGTGAATTTCTTTATTTATATATATACGTAAAAATGATCTGACAAATAACTGTGTGTAATGACCGTATAAATACTTGTTATTCAATGTAATTTTCCCAGTGATGAATATTAGTGGAGATGGAGTAATATTTGTATGCATTTATAGGGTGTAAATAAGCTTACAGAGGAAAAAAAATGCTTTTAGAATCAAATATTGGCAAACAAAGACCAAATTCGTGATCGCCATCATAAGAAGCCAAATTGGGATATATTTAATTTCGCCCAAAATCTGCAGGCTATATCTTCATGGCCACACCACACCGTATGGGCCAGGAATTTTTTTTTAAACACATTTTCATTAATATCACAGTAACCATATCCGTAAGGACAAAATGGTATAGAACATAAAAGATGCAGCTCTTGAAGGCCGATCCAGAGGTAAACGCGAATTTAAAATTCATGAATAAATAAAGCCACAAAGCAATGTTTTCTAAAAAACAAAACAAAAAAAATAACTCGAGAACATACCATGTTAGGACTTTATGGACTTTACCATTGCCTAGATTTCGTCAAACTGGACAAAAAGAAGTTGAATGCTTTTTCTGTTTAGATCAATAGTTTAGTCGGAAACTACCAAAAACCAAATGAGGCAAAAATTTTGAGGAATTTTACAGACAGAAAAAGTGAATTTTTTTATTTATATATATACGTAAAGATTATTTCAGTAATAATTGTGTATAATGACGATTTAAATAATTGTTATTCAATGTAATTTCCCCAGTGATGAATATTAGTGGAGATGGAGTAATGTTTGTATGCATTTATGGCGTGTAAATAAGCTTACAGTGGGAAGAAATTGCTTTTAGAATCAAATATCGGCAAACAAAGACCAGATTCGCGATTGCCATCAGTAAAAGCCCCTATAAACCGAGTTTCATCCAAATTGGGATATATTTATTATCGGCCAAAATCTGCATATGTATGTATGGGCCCAGGAACATTTTTTGAAAATGACATTTTCATTAATATCACAGTAATCATAAACGTAAGGACAAACTGGTACAGTACATAAAATATGCGGCTTGTGAAGGCCGATACAGTGGTATACGCGAAAGTAAAATCCATGCATAAATAAAGCCACGAGTAATTTTTTTCTAAAAACTATAAAACACGATACATCTCGAGAACGTGACATGTTAAGACTAAATGGACTGTGCCATTGCGTAGATCTTGTCAAACTGGACAAAAACTATTTACGTCCTTTTTCTGTTTAGAACAATAGTTTAGTCGTCAAATGCCATAAACCAAATTAGGACAAAATTTTGGGGAATCATACAGCCAGAAAAAGTGAATAGTTTTATTTACATATATACGTTAAAATAATCTTAATAATACTCGTGTATAATGACGGTGTAAATAATTGTTATTTAATGTCATTTTCACATTGATGAATATTAGTGGAGATGGAATAATGTTTGTATGCATTTATACGTGGGAGATAACTATGATATTTTCTATTTACATATATACGTAAAGACGATCTCAGTAATATTTGTGTATAATGACGATATATATAATTGTTATTCTATATAATTTCCCCAATGATGAGTATTTGTTGATCGGGAAAAACCGTACGATGAAATTCATACTCTAACTCCCAAACCGTAAGTCCTAGACCGTTTGTACTTGAAAGACAAAAGATAGTAAATCCTACGTTGCTCAAAGTCTGTCTACGGTCATTGGGCCGACAAAAGTCGCATAAACTCGTCACAACGGAAAAACCATAAAATCCATACACGGCAACTCAAGAACCAAAAGTCACAGACCATTGGTGATGGTTTCCGCAAGACCGGCAACGGACGTACAACAAAACATGTTTTGCAAACGTTGGCCGTTAAATGTCAAATAAACGCGTCAGATCGAAAAAAACGGTCTAAATCACAGCTCACGTTCCGCTATCTATAATAATATAAGCGAAAGTGTGTGTGTCTGTGTGTGTGTGTGTGTGTGTGTGTGTGTGTGTGTGTGTGTGTGTGTGTGTGTGTGTGTTTGTGTGTGTGTGTGTGTGTGTGTGTGTGTGTGTGTGTGTGTGTGTGTCCGCTCTAGGTTCCGCCCCCGTGGCGGAATTCCATCATATGGCACAGTTTTGGAACCAGGTTGACCAGGGGAAGGTTTTAAGCCCACTTATGGGATGATCCGATCACTTTTATATATTTTTTATTTTTAGTAGCCTATTAGCGAGAATTGTGAAAAAAAGTGGGTTGCGAAAATTGAGGAAACCTTGATCAGAAACCTGGGTCAGAAAAGCCATACCTAGCTTGTTTAAGATCTACTACGTGCTGCGCACGTCGCAGATCTTAAACCTGGGTCAGAAAAGCTATAACCTAGCTTGTCTTTTATGCGGGGCGGGGCAGGGCAGGCTCAGAGGGGTTTTTCGTACAGAAAAGCAACTTACGGTCGAGATTCAAAATTTTTCACTGACAACAAAGTTGTAGAGGGCCACAAGATCTATCGGAAATGTGGCCTTAAATTTTCATTTAGACCTACATTAAGTCCGCCAAACGCCACGAAGCTCATCTGAAAACCACTATATATCAGTTTAAACTCACAGAAAAGCCACTTAAGTTCGAGATTCGATATATTTCACTGAAGACAAAGTTGTAGAGCGCTAAAAATTCTATCCGAAGTGTGCCTGCGATATTGCCGTAATACCTACATAAGGTCCGTCAGACGCCGGAATGCTCACTTCTCATACAAAATCGTTTCCAGCTTGTTTAAGATCTGCGTTATAAATATAGGAAAAATGGGTGATGGATAATGGGTGAGTGAATGGGTGGGGTGATGGGTAATGGGTGTGGGGTGATGGGTGAGTGAATGGGTGGGGGGTGATGGGTTGGGGGTGATGGGTGAGGGAATAGGTGGGAGGTGATGGGTAATGGGTGAGTGAATGGGTGTGTGGTGATGGGTAATGGGTGAGTGAATGGGTTGGGGGTGATGGGTAATGGGTGAGTGAATGGGTGGGAGGTGATGGGTAATGGGTGAGTGAATGGGTGGGAGGTGATGGGTAGTGGGTGAGTGAATGGGTGGGAGGTGATGGGTAATGGGTGAGTGAATGGGTTGGGGGTGATGTGAATGGGTTGGCTTTAATACTTACATTTCTACATCCATGATTTCAGGAAAGTGAGAAGGGGCTATCTGGAGAGTCTGTAATGAGGTGGTGGGCCGAAGGCCCACCAATAGCCCTCCGCAGGAGCTAGCCAAAAAGTCCGCCCGGAGGGCGGCTTTGCGGCTAGGCTATAATAATATAAGCGAATGTGTGTGTGTGTGTGTGTGTGTGTGTGTGTGTGTGTGTGTGTGTGTGTGTGTGTGTGTGTCCGATCTATGTTCCGTCCCCAGTGGCGCAATCCCATCATATGGCACAGTTTTGGAACCAGGTTGACCAGGGGAAGGTTTTAAGCCCACTTATGAGATGATCCAATCACTTTTTATTTATTTTTATTTTTTAGCAGCCTATTAGCGAGAATTGTGAAAAAAATGTGGGTTGCGAGAATTGAGGAAACCTTGATGTAGGGTGATGGGTAATGGGTGAGTGAATGGGTGGGGTGATAAGTAATGGGTGTGGGGTGATGGGTGAGTGAATTGGTGGGGGGTGATTGGTGATGGGTGGGGGAATACGTGGGGGGTGATGGGTAATGGGTGAGTGAATGGGTGTGTGGTGATGAGTAATGGGTGAGTGAATGGGTGGGGGGTGATGGGTAATGGGTGAGTGAATGGGTGGGGGGTGATGGGTAACGGGTGAGCGAATGGGTTGGGGGTGATGTGAATGGGTTGGCGTTAATACATACATTTCTACATCCATGATTTCACAGGAAAGTTAGAAGGGGCTATCTGGAGAGTCTGTGTTTGGTGGGCCTTTGGCCCACCAAACACAGCTGGTGGTCCGAAGGCCCACCAGTAGCCCTCCGCAGTAGCTAGCCAAAAAGTCCGCCCGACGTGCTGCGCACGTCGCAGATCTTAAACCAGGGTCAGAAAAGCCACACCTAGCTTGTTTAAGATCTCCGACGTGCTGCGCACGTCGGAGATCTTAAACCTGGGTCAGAAAAGCTATAACCTAGCTTGTCTTTTATGCGGGGCGGGGCGGGGCAGGCTCAGAGGGGTTTTTCGTACAGAAAAGCAGCTTACGGTCGAGATTAAATTTTTTTCACTGAGGACAAAGTTGTAGAGGGCCACAAGATCTATCGGAATTGTGGCCTTAAATTTTCATTTAGACCTACACTAAATCCGCCAGACGCCATGAAGTTCACCTGAAAACCACTATATTTCAGTTTAAACTCATAGAAAAGCCACTTAAGTTCGAGATTCCATAAATTTTACTGAAGACAAAGTTGTAGAGCTCTACAAACTCTATCCGAAGTGTGCCTGCGATATTGCCATAATACCTATATTAAGTCCGCCAGACGCCGGAAAGCTCACTTCTCATACAAAATCGTTTCTAGCTTGTTTAAGATCTGCGTTATAAATATAGGAAAAATAGGTTATAATATAAGAAATATATAGGTTGTGTGCATAGGTAAAAAAAAATTCTAAATAAAATAAAAATGTTGAGGAAATACAGAAAGAAAGAAAGAAAAAAAAAATGTGTAGTAAAAAAATATTGCTACAGATGTCAATAAGATAAAAAAAATAAGTTAGAATCACCAAAGAAAAAAAGGATCGAAATCGCAATATAACCTAAAAAAACATGGTAATAATAATAAAACCACAAAAAAAAAGACAAAAACTTCACATTGATAACCTCAGAAAAATAAGAACAGCAATAAAGAACAGAAAATTACGGAACACACCACCACCACCACCACATCACCACCACCATCACTACCATCCCCACCACCACCACCACCACCACCACCAGCACCACCACCGCCAGAACCACCACAACGACAATAACAACCACCACCATTAC
>JACEEZ010019919.1:299910-301020 GCA_016584305.1 Chionoecetes opilio | reverse complement strand
GTGCTTGGACTTTTCGGTTAGACTTGGAGTTAGTTTTCTTTGGACCATGGTTGTCATTCTTTCTGGAACTTTAGATTTGTACACTTGGATTGTCGGCCATATTGGTCCCATATTTGAACTTTTAAGAGTAGTAACTATACAGGTCGGAGTAGGATGGTAGGATGCTCTTCAGGATTGGCGATTCGGCGCTCCTTCCAACGAGTGTTTCCCCATGATTAATTATTATTTATTAATTAACCAATAGCTATCTATCTTTATTTCTGGATGTGTTTTTAGTTTTGTTTCCATTTTTTTCTCCTCATATATTCACCTGTATCGCTGTCTCACCTTTCTCATATATCCCTGTTGTTTTGTTGTTGTTGTGGTCTTTTTTTTTATGGTGTTTGTTTTGCTGTAATGAGACTTTTGTTCTCGTTTTTGTGTGTTTTTGATCATCGGGTGTTCCTTTGTTTCATGAGGGTGTGTGTTAGTGTGTGTGTGTGTGTGTGTGTGTGTGTGTGTGTGTGTGTGTGTGTGTGTGTGTGTGTGTGTGTTTTGTGTTGTGTGTGTGTGTGTGTGTGTGTGTGTGTGTGTGTGTGTGTGTGTGTGTGTGTGTGTGTGTGTGTTTGAGTGTGTGTGTGTGAGTTGTGTGTGTGTGTGTGTGTGTGTGTGTGTGTGTGTGTGTGTGTGTGGTGTGTGTTGTGTTGTGTGTGGTGTGTTTGTGTGTGTAAGTGTGTGTGTGTGTGTGTGGTGTACGTGTGTGTGTGTGTGTGTGTGTGTGTGTGTGTGTGTGTGTGTGTGTGTGTTGTGTGCGATGTGTGTGTTTGTGTATGTGTTTGTGTGTGTGTCTGTGTGTGTGTGTTTGTGTGTGGGTGGGTGTGTGTGTTTTAGTTGTGTTTTATAATTATATTCTGTTGATCTGTGTTTTTGTGTTTCTCTGTCACTCACGGTTCTTTTCCTCCTTCTTGCTTACCTTATTCATTTCCATGTATGCAGTTTCCTCCTGAATGATGTGTATCTTAATACTGATTATTTTCTATTATAATATATCTTTCTATATCACGTTTCCATCTTTTGTATACGTCGTCTTTTGTATATATTTATAAATCTTTATTTCTTGTAGATGTTCCT
>JACEEZ010019919.1:284910-294910 GCA_016584305.1 Chionoecetes opilio | reverse complement strand
GTAAGATCCTTAGATGTGGTTGGTCAATCATTGGGAACTTTTACGGGTAATAGAGCTTGGAGTTAGATCTGGACCATGGTTGGTCATCATCTTGGAACTTTTAAGAGTTGTACAGCTTGGAGTTAGATCTGGGCCATTATTGGTCCCCCATATTTGAACTTTTAAGAGTAGTAGACTATACAGGTCGGAGTAGGATGGTAGGATGCTCTTCAGGATTGGCGATTCGGCGCTCTTTCCAACGAGTGTTCCCCATGATTAATTAATTATTTATTAATTAACCAATAGCTATCTATCTTTATTTCTGGATGTGTTTTAGTTTGTTTCCATTTTTTCTCCCCTCATATATTCACCTGTATCGCTGTCTCACCTTTTCTCATATCCCTGTGTTTTGTTGTTGTTGTGGTCTTTTTTTTATGGCTGTTTATTTGCTGTAATGAGACTTTTGTTATCGTTTTTTGTGTTTTTGATATAGTTTTGTTCATCAGGTGTTGTGTTTTGTCATGGGTGTGTTGTTTGAGTGTGTGTGTGTGTGTGTGTGTGTGTGTGTGTGTGTGTGTGTGTGTGTGTGTGTGTGTGTGTGTGTGTGTGTGTGTGTGTGTGTGTGTGTGTGTGTGTGTGTGTGTGTGTGTGTGTGTGTGTGTGTGTGTGTGTGTGTGTGTGTGTGTGTGTGTGTGTGTGTGTTTGTGGTGTGTGTGTGTGTTGTGTGTGTGGTGAAGTGTGTGTGTGTGTGTGTGCGTGTACGTGTGTGTGTGTGTGTGTGTGTGTGTGTGTGTGTGTGTGTGTTGTGTGCGATGTGTGTGTTTGTGTATGTGTTTGTGTGTGTGTCTGTGTGTGTGTGTTTGTGTGTGGGTGGGTGTGTGTGTTTTAGTTGTGTTTTATAATTATATTTTGTTGATTTGTGTTTTTGTGTTTCTCTGTCACTCATGGTTCTTTTCCTCCTTCTTGTTTACCTTATTCATTTCCATGTATGCAGTTTCCTCCTGAATGATGTGTATCTTAATACTGATTATTTTCTATTATAATATATCTTTCTATATCACGTTTCCATCTTTTGTATACGTCGTCTTTTATATATATTTATAAATCTTTATTTCTTGTAGATGTTCCTTAAATTTGAATTCATTCCACGCCCTTCATTAATTTCTTGGTCAACACTCTTTATAGACTACCTTCTTCAATTCTTATTCAGGAATTCCTTGTCATAGTCAATCCAGATAACCCGTGGGCTGTGGCAAGCCTTCCTGGAAGGCTCTGTCTGAGATACTTGCGAACCGAAACCGCAGTTTTCAATTGCATACAAAAACCAGGCCGACATTTGTAAAAGTCTAATTATGTGTCACATATACGCCTTGATGTCAGTCTCTCGATAACCCACAACACCATCTGCATCATTCCGATTGTACGACAGATATTTACCAATCCTCTGGTTATTTCCAAAAGATCTTGGATGTAGGTCTTGGCGTGGGATATTTGTGTCTATCTTGGGACTTTTGAAGGGATATTCAAATTTATTCAGTGGTTTAATCCAAGGTACCTCGGTACAAACGGAAACCTATGCTTACCTTCAGATAAAACGACTGCCATAAAACATGAATAATCCCGTCTAACTCTTGGGATAAAATCCAATGTGTGGCACCCTTGATATTCACCTCACAAGCGTTATCTCGCAAGCGACTTGCTGCCCTCGCCACCAGCTATTTCAACTCCCAACCACAACCATTCCCTCAACCCAATACGTTTTGGGTTAAAACATTAGATATAATGCCGGATGCAAATTTCTACAACTTGATGTTGATGTGATTTTGCATCCAATTCTGTAAGATCACTTGTTTTTCTACATTTCCCGCACTGGTTGCACTAAAAATTAGATTTGCTCCGCAGTTTCAGGGATAAGAATTATTACCCAGTTTATTAAAACAAATATGTGGGGAGTGGAGTTGGATTGGTCATTGATAGGTGCACTCATATTGGAATCTGGTCCATATTTGGTCCGTCATTATCTGCAACTTTTAAGGTTTTACGAACAGCTTGGAGTGAGATCCTTAGATTGTGGTTGAGTCAATATCTTGAAACTTTACGGGTAATAGAGTTTGGAGTTAGATTGGACCATGGTTGGTCACTCATCTGGAACTTTTAAGAGTTGTACAGCTTGGAGTAGATCGGGCCATTATTGGTCCCCCATATTTGAACTGTTAGAGTAGTAGACTATACAGGTCGGAGTAGGATGGTAGGAGACGGAGCTCTTCAAAGGATTGGCCGATTCGGCGTCCTTCCAACGGGTCACCCCATGATTAAATTAATTATATATTAATTAACCAATTAGCAACTATCTTTATTTCTGGATGTGTTTTTAGTTTTGTTTCCATTTTTTTCTCCCCTCATATATTCACCTGTATCGCTGTCTCACCTTTCTCATATATCCCTGTTGTTTTGTTGTTGTTGTGGTCTTTTTTTTATGGTGTTTGTTTTGCTGTAATGAGACTTTTGTTCTCGTTTTTGTGTGTTTTTGATCATCGGGTGTTCCTTTGTTTCATGAGGGTGTGTGTTAGTGTGTGTGTGTGTGGTGTGTGTGTGTGTGTGTGTGTGTGTGTGTGTGTGTGTGTGTGATGTGTGTGTGTGTGTGTGTATGTTGTGTGTGTTTGTGTTTTGTGTGTGTGTGTGTGTGTGTGTGTGTGTGTGTGTGTGTGTGTGTGAGTGTGTGTGTGTGGTTGTGTGTGTGTGTGTGTGTGGTGTGTAGGTGTGTGTGTGTGTGTGTGTGGTGTGTGTATGTGTGTGTGTGTGTTTTGTTGTAAGTGTGTGTGTTGTCGTGTGTGCAATGTACGTGTGTGGGTGTGTGTGTGTGTTTGTGTTTGTGTGTGTGTGTTGTGTGCCGATGTGTGGTTTCTGTATGTGGTTGTGTGTGTTCTGTGTGTGGTGTTTTGTGTGGGGGGTTGGTGGTTTTAGTTGTGTTTTATAATTATATTTTGGTTGCTTTGTGTTTTGTGTTTCTCTGTCACTCACGGTTCTTTTCTCCTTTCTTGTTACCTTATTCATTCCAAGGTATGCAGTTCCTCATGAATGATGTGTATTCTTAATACAAATTATTTTCTATTATAATATATCTTTCTATATCCACGTTTCCATCATTTGTATACGTCGTCCTTTGATATTATTTAAATCTTTATTTCTTGTAGATGTTCCTTAAATTTGATTTCATTCCACGCCCTTCATTAATTTCTTGGTCAACCCCCCCCCCCCCCCCCCAACCTCTTTATAGACTACCTTCTTCAAAAATTTTTTTTTTTTTCCTTATTCCGGAATTCCTTGTCATAGTCCATCCAGTAAACCGTGGGCTGTGGCAAGTTTTCTGAAGGGCGCTCTGATGAGCTACTGCGAACGAAACCGCAAGTTTTAATTGCATACAAAAACCAGGCCGACATTCGTTAAAAGTCTACTTATTTGTCCAATATACGCCTTGAGTCAGCTTCTCGATAAACACACACCAACCATCTGCCTCATCGATGTACGCAGATATTTACCCAATCCTGGTTATTTGCCACAAGATCTTGGATGTAGGTCTGGCGTTGGGGGGGGAAAAATTTTTAATTTTGTAGTCCTATCTTGGGACTTTGGAAGGGACTATCAAAGTATTTATTCAGTGGGTTATTATCAAGGTTACGGTACAACGGAACCTATGCTTACCTCAGTAAACGACTGCATAAAATCATGAATAATCCCGTCTAAATCTTGGGACAAAATCCCAATGTGTGGCACCCTTGTATTCACCTCAACCGTCTCTCGCAAGCGACTTGCTACCCTTCGCCCCAGCTATTTCAACTCCCAACCACAACCATACCTCAACCCAATACGTTTGGGTTAATATTAGATATAATGCCGGATGCAAATTTCTACAACCTTGATGTTGATGTGATTTGCATCCAATTCTGTAATGATCATCGTTTTTCTCACATTCCCGCACTGGTGGCACTAAAAATTGATTTGCTCCCGCAGTTTCAGGGATAAGAATTATTATCCTCCAGTATAAAACAAATATGTGGGAGTTGGATCTGGTCATTGATAGGTGCATCATATTGGAATCTGGTCCATATTTGGTCCGTCATTATCTTGCAACTTTTAAGGGTAGAGCAGCTTGGAGTAAGATCCTTAGATGTGGTTGGTCAATCATCTTGGAACTTTTACGGGTAATAGAGCTTGGAGTTAGATCTGGACCATGGTTGGTCATTCATCTTGGAACTTTTAAGAGTTGTACAGCTTGGAGTTAGATCTGGGCCATTATTGGTCCCCCATATTTGAACTTTTAAGAGTAGTAGACTATACAGGTCGGAGTAGGATGGTAGGATGCTCTTCAGGATTGGCGATTCGGCGCTCCTTCCAACGAGTGTTCCCATGATTAATTATAATATTTATTAATTAACCAATAGCTATCTATCTTTATTTCTGGATGTGTTTTAGTTTTGTTTCCATTTTTTTCTCCCCTCATATATTCACCTGTATCGCTGTCTCACCTTTCTCATATATCCCTGTTGTTTTGTTGTTGTTGTGGTCTTTTTTTTATGGTGTTTGTTTTGCTGTAATGAGACTTTTGTTCTCGTTTTTGTGTGTTTTTGATCATCGGGTGTTCCTTTGTTTCATGAGGGTGTGTGTTAGTGTGTGTGTGTGTGTGTGTGTGTGTGTGTGTGTGTGTGTGTGTGTGTGTGTGTGTGTGTGTGTGTGTGTGTGTGTGGTGTGTGTGTGTGTGTGTGTGTGGTGTGTGTGTGTGTGTGTGTGTGGTGTGTGTGTGTGTGTGTGGTTGTGTGGTGTGTGTGTGTGTGTGTGTGTGTGTGTGTGTGTGTGTGTGTGTGGTGTGTGTGTGGTGTGGTTGTGTGTGTGTGTGTGTGTGTGTGTGTGTGTGTGGTGTGTGTGTCGTGTGTGTGTGTGTGTGTGTGTGTGTGTGTGTGTGTGTGTTGTGGCGATGTGTGTGTTGTGTATGTGTTTGTGTGTGTGTCTGTGTGTGTGTGTTTGTGTGTGGGTGGGTGTGTGTGTTTTAGTTGTGTTTATAATTATATTTTGTTGATTTGTGTTTTTGTGTTTCTCTGTCACTCACGGTTCTTTTCCTCCTTCTTGCTTACCTTATTCATTTCCATGTATGCAGTTTCCTCCTGAATGATGTGTATCTTAATACAGATTATTTTCTATTATAATATATCTTTCTATATCACGTTTCCATCATTTGTATACGTCGTCTTTTGTATATATTTATAAATCTTTATTTCTTGTAGATGTTCCTTAAATTTGATTTCATTCCACGCCCTTCATTAATTTCTTGGTCAACACTCTTTATAGACTACCTTCTTCAATTCTTATTCAGGAATTCCTTGTCATAGTCCATCCAGTTAACCCGTGGGCTGTGGCAAGTTTCCTGAAGGCTCTGCTGAGCTACTGCGAAACCGAAACCGCAGTTTTAATTGCATACAAAAACCAGGCCGACATTCGTAAAAGTCTACTTATTGTGTCACATATAGCCTTGATGTCAGCTCTCGATAACACACACACCATCTGCTCATCGATGTACGCAGATNCCGGGCACGGGAAAAAATAAAAGGGCCGGGGCCCCTGGACCAGTCCTCCTTGGCGGGGGCCCTTGCTTTCCCCGAAAAAAATTATGTCCAGCTTTCTTTACGGGCACCAAAAAACCCCCGAAACGTTTTTTGGGGGTGTTGTTGTGGTGTGTGTGTGTGTTGGTGGGTGTGTTGTGTGGGGTGTGTGTGTAATACATAAACGAACATGAATTTTTAAAAAGGAGGAAGGAGGAAGCAACACGAAGGAAGAGAAATCAAAAAACCAAAAACATATTTAAAGGGAGGGGTTTGTTGAAAAATTTTAACCGGGACCAAAAGAGGGGGGGAGGAGGGGTTTACATAGGAACATAGGGAACAGACACCGGGAGCCCTTTTGGTCCATAGCGAGGGATTGCTGAACTCTATACTAACTATCAACTACTTGAAAAAAAAACATTTGGAAAAGATACCATGTCCCAAAGGGATGGGAACATGGAAGTTTTAGGCAAAATGATAGGATTAAAAAATACAAACTAAAAACCCCCCTACAATACAACTAATGATACGGGGGACTAGATACAATTCGCACTACAAACTCATTTATTTACAGGGCGTCAATCGTTTTTGAATTAGTTATTGTGTGGCCCGAAAACATTTGCTGGAAAACTTTTTCCCACGTAAACGACTCAAACCATTAAAAATAATTTTTACGGAACGGTATGCAACTTTGACCGTTTTATTTTTAAAAAAATTTTATTTTTTGTTGTCACCGAGTTGGAAAGCTCGAATGGGCCTCTTGTTTAAATGACATCAAAACCTTTTTAGGTTTTTAAAGGTTTCTATCAAGTCCCCCCGGATTCTCGACCCTTAAGGGAAAAAAATTTTAAGTTTCGCAGTTCTTTCAAAAGTTTTAATTTTCGCAGAGATGGGAATTTGTTGGTTTGTTTCTTTGCATGTTTCCAATTTGCTTATCTTTTTACGAAACAGGGGGCCCAATTAAAGGGGCATATTCCAAGGCGGCCCCTCCCAAGGGCGTGTATAATTGTGTTTACTTTCGAGTTTTATTTCAAAGTTACTTTTAAAAAAACCCCAATCATTTTTGCCTTTTCGGGCAGTGGGCAATGCAAAACTGGTTTCAGATCTTTCTGATGTGACACTAAACCTTTTTCCCGCTGTACTTCAGTTAAAGGGTTTTTTTTTTTTTGCTTTGTATTTTATTTTTTGAGGTTATCGTTCCCTATATGCATTATTTTTACTTTTATGGGAAATTGAATTTAAATACCCATTTATCACCCCAAATTTTGAATTTTTGTCGAGATACTTTGTTTTAGTTGCAGTTTTCTCAGTATATGTTTTTACCCCAATTTTGGTTTCATCTGAAAATTTTGATATTTAATACAATCCGCAGTCCAGATCGTTGAATATATCAAAAAAGAGTAGGCCCCAAAACGGCCCGGGACCCCATAGTGACATCTAACCAATAATGCCTCCCCATTTTATTATCCCCTTGTTTACGTTTTAAAAGCCAATGAAACCATAAAACATAATGCCTCCTATCCCATGTCCCTTAGGGGTCAACAGTGTTTATGGGGGAACTGTACAAAGGTTTCTGAAAATAAAGGAATTACATCCGAGGGAATTTTAGCGTCCATTTTTGAAAAATGACAAAAAAACCCCGGGTTTTGTTAAGCGGGATCTCTTATTCGAAACCCAGCGGGGATTTTAGTATAAGTTTTTTTCATCGAGAAAAGACATATTTTCCCGCAATTTTTTTCTCAAATATTTTTAAAAATCACGGACGTTAGACTAATTGGGGGCGAAAATTATTTTCGGGCTCTTACCCCTTTCTTGAATATCGGTGTAACTTTAGTAATTTCCACATACTAGAATTTTTTTTTCACTAGCGATTTTTTGAAAAAAAATCTTTAAGGGGGAGCGAAATTTTGACTGACATTCGCGAAGTAGTCGGGGCGAGATTTCGTCCACCCCCAGGATTTTGCTGGAAAAAGTTTTCAGCAAATTTTTGATATTTCGTCTACTGTTATCTCTCCTTTCCCCGTCTATCCTTTCGAGCCCCGCATCCCTTTTACTGGTTTCGGTAAGGGATTTCGTTTCTTTAAAAAATACCGATTAAAGTATTCTTGAGTCGACGCCAATTTTATTATCATTTCCCAAAAATTTTATTTTTACTTTCAGTGGCCCAATACTTGTTTTGACGTTTTTTTTTATTCGAACGTATTGAAAAAAACCCTTTTTTGGGTTTGATTTGGTTCCTTTTGCAATTTTTTCTCATACTCGCGCTTTTTAGACTTAATTAGCCCTTTGCAGCGACTTTGACTATTGTATTCTCTAAATCGCAGTCGCTTTTGATCTTTTGTAACTTTATACGCTCGGCGCTTTTGCCAAGTTTTGTTGGATCTCATTATTCATCCAATGGGTCTGTTTATGTTATTCAAACTTTTTTTTACCATGGGAAAAATTTTTTCCCCCACCGTTGGAGTTTTTTGTGAATACATTACACTTTTTTCCGTTATTACCATTATAGGTCAACCATTCAACTTGTTTTATCCCCTTTTGTATCTTCGGAAATCGCTTTTTAAAATTGGCCCAAATAACCGATTTTCTGGGTTAAATTTTGAAATTTATACGCATCTGATTAGCCTTTTCACTTTTTCCCAAATGTTCACCCCATATCGCAGTAATCAATAGATCAATGTCGGAGTGAAAATAAATCTAGGATATATTATCCCTTGTAGGGTCACGGGGCCACCTGATTTAAATATCTTGTTCACCATTCAAAGCAATCGCATACCTTCCCTTTTCAGCAGAAATTTTATTCATTTTTAGAGGGGAGGTTAAAATCCCACAAATATTGTTATCGTTATTTTTGTTTCCCAACGATTTTTCTCGTCGTACAGGAGACAAAACTTCCGCATTTGATTTGGGAGGACGATATATTGTCCCAAAAAGTTAGCAATTTAACCGTTTAGCTTAAACTTTGCGTAGACTATCAAAAATTTTGTTTCTTTATCGATTTCGATTGCTTGCAAATTTTCTTTTAAAGTAAAGAAAAACACCTCCACCTGCTTTATCGTGCGAAATTTAGGAAGTCTTATGCCGGGAAGGTTTTCAGTATGAAGTTTATCTTTGGTTTACCCAACTCTCCGTAATAACTGAAAGTATCTGGCGTTCGGCCAAAGTATGCAAAATTCGTTCGCTTTAAAATAATGTTTGGTTTTTGTAGATAAAAAATTAAATTCTTGTAGTTTGGTAACCTTGCGTGAGGGTTTTTCCCGGGAGGGGGTCTACGGCCCCCTTTTTCAGGGCGCTTGATTAATTACTTTGATTAGTATTTTCGGAAAAAAGGGGCGGACCCGCGTTGTGTGGGGGAAGAAAGGGGTTTAAAGGGGAGCTGTACCGCCGTCCCTCTCGTTTTTTTATCTGTAAGAAGAAAATTTATCAAGCAGACGTCCTAATCGTGCATGGCCCCACGGGGGGTTAGGTGGGGTTTATCCCAAATAGGAGGAACCTCAACCGGATGGGATCCTGTAGAAATTATCCAGAAGTTTGCGAAATTACATTCTCCTGTGCACAAAAAGACCTAGCGGTTTTTTTTGCGCGAACGCCTTTTCGTTAAAGGGGAGGAGGAGGAGGAGGAGGAGGAGGGGAGGGGGGGAGGAGGGGAGGAAAGGGGGGAAGGAGGGTTTGATATAGGGGGAGGAAAATGAGAGGAGGAACTCAAGGACAAGAAGGTGGAGGAGGGACAAAAATTTAAAAAATGGATACAAAAGAAGGGAAAAAAGATAAAGAAGACAAAGAAGAAGCGCCCCGTTGAGATAAACAATTTGTTTTCAATGCATCCCCAAATTACTGCAGCAAACCTTTACCACAACTGCTTTTCTCTCTCTTCTCTCTCCCCCTCTTCTCTCCTCTCTTTCTTTTTTCTCTCCCCTTTTCTCCTCTCTCTCTCTCTCTCTCTAATGCAAAAGCAGAAACAAAAAAGACAAAAGGACCAAAGTCAATATCTATTTTTTTTCCCCCTCTCTTCCCCCTCCCTCCTCCACTCCCCTTCGTCCTCCCCCTCCCCCTCACACTCCTCCCCCTCTATTTTTTCTTCCTTTCCCAAAATTATTTTTTTCTTGTTACCCAAATTTCCAATAATGCGATACTAAAAATTTTTGTCCACCCTTTTCGCATTAAAACCCTTTTTACTACCTTTTTATTGTTCGGAATGCTTAACGTACATATCCCTTTCCCCTATCTAGGTTCCTTTTTTTTTTATGTCAGCAGCATCATGAGCTCCTGATACACAAGATGTTTGGTTTTCTTTGGTGAGGGGGGACTCGGGCGAGGAGGAAGGGGCGGTAATGTCACAGCAGCAAGCACAACCAGGTGGATTTCTTTATTGACTGTCCCTTCTCTTTCCTTCCCTGTTCTTATTTTCATTTTAATTTCCTATTTTT
>JACEEZ010019919.1:274910-279910 GCA_016584305.1 Chionoecetes opilio | reverse complement strand
AGTACCCCGATACTATACTACAAGTGCTTGTGGGCCCTTCGGCCCCATGTATTGATGTTTGTAGGAGTAGTTATATTATGACAACATGTGATTGCAAACTCCAATGGGTTGTTGCTGTCGTTGGTCACTGGTCAAAGTGCCTCGGGTTAGACCACGTTCCGTGTGTTTCCCAAACCCCTTTGTGTTCCAAATACAAAACTCACACACCACACAAAACGGTAAGTCCATGAGTCTACTGAGTTGGGGAATGGGGTAAGGACGTTACCCCCAGAGTTTTTCCTGTAATCTAAAACTCCTAAAAAAATTAGCCCAAAAACCCCCCTTCAAAATGATTCAATCGACATGGGACCAAGCCACTTACACCTATGATTTATTTGCGATTTTTGAGCCTACTCTCATCAAAATTGAATTTACAGTTTTCGGCTAACCCAAAACAGACAGACAGACAGACAGACACACTATATACTACTACTCCTATAGTATATTAGATAGATAGATTCGTGTGTGTGTGTGTTGTGGTGTGGTGTGTGTGTGTGTGTGTGTGTGTGTGTGTGTGTGTGGGGTGTGGTGTGTGGTTGTGTTGTGTACATTAGCCTGCGTGCCGGCCGTAACACAAAATAAAATGATAATAAAGAGGAGTAATGGTTGGTGAAGCGATAGACGGGAAAAAAGAAAACTATTTTGGGGAGAATTTTACGTGAGGTGGGAGGAGACAGGCATGGCTCGTTATCGGCTCTAAATATGGAGAAACACACTCACTTGTGTGTGTGTGTGTGTGGGGTGTCATTCACCCATGGTCTTGTTCATGCGAGTCAAACTAGCGATCGCCAGTTTCACTCTCCTGGTGCAAATTTGGAGCTCATATTACGATCTTTGGGTAATGCTGGACCTCAAAACCCCACCAGAGGTGGGCATCGAATTTTTTTTCCAATTCGCAATCGCAATTCCGCAATTCCGACCGCACCAGTCCGCAATCGCAATTCCGCAATTTTTTTTCAGATAGGCCTTTTCGCAATCACAATTCCGCAATTCCGCAATTCCGAAAACTAATGTTGACACCTAAAATTTAAAAACAAAACACCTACAATTAAAAAGAAAATGTCTATAGACTCTTAAAAACCTACAATAAAAAAAAAAAAATGTCTCAAGATTTTTATTAGTGTTTATTTTTAATACTTCTGTATTCCTATTGTTCTGTTTATTCTTGTTACTTGTCATTCACAATTAAGTCTTTGTCTCTTTTAGTGTTTTTTTTTTTTTTACTTTTACACTTCACAGTCTACTGGTAGTAATCACTAGGTGACTAGGGTATCTATATGAAAGAGGGTAACGCCATTCATGGGCCCTATGTTAAACGCTACTGGGCGCCATCTTAGCGCCAGGGCCTCTTCGTTCACCCAAGACCGGGGAAGTTCTAAAAGGCATGACCCCGCAGTATATCATGTTATACATGTATAAAAGATATACTGTCATCTTGGGAAAAATGTTTGTTCTATAAGGTTATCACAAAAAAACACAGTAAAACACATTAAATAAAGGAAATTATGAGACTCTGAAGAAATATGCATGAACTTAAAATTCACTTAAACGCATCGTCATGTAAAAACTTTGTGGGAAACATATTACAGGAAGTATCAATAGAAGCAGAATTGTATTAGCTTTCCATTGATATGTTTCGTTTCTGATAAATGTAGTAATACCTTGCAAAAATAAGCGTTAACTAAATAAATCGCCCGCGCAGGCGCTCTCTGTGATGACTGTGTTCACAAAAATCAAATATATATTGGATATATTTTCGCCTTTATTCAGCCTTTATAACAATTTTACTATGTTTTAATTTTTAACTAGTAAATTAAAGGATAATTTATAGTTTAACCCAACCAACGATTTCCTGATGGCCCCTTTTAAATATATATAACTAGCGCAAAGCCGCCCTCCGGGCGGACTTTTTGGCTAGCTCTGCGGGGGCTATTGGTGGGCCTTCGGCCCAACACCTGTGTTTGGTGGCCTGTGGCCCACCAAAAAAACGGACTCTCCAGATAGCCCCTTCTAACTTTCCTAAAAATTATGGATGTAGAAAATGTATGTATTCCTCCACCCATTCACTCACCCATTACCCTCATCCCCCACCCATACCCATCACCCCCCACCCTTTCACCCCACCCTTTACCCATCACCAACCCATTCACTCACCCATTACCCATCACCCCCACCTATTCCCTCACCCATCACCCATCACCCCCAACCCATCCCCCCCACCCATTCAATCACCCATCACCCCACACCCATTACCCATCACCCCACCCATTCACTCCCCCATTACCATCACCCTACATCAAGGTTTCCTCAATTTCGCAACCCATTTTTTTTTTCACAATTCTCGCTAAAAAGGCGGCTAAAAAAAAGAAAAAAAAAGTGATGGATCATCTCATAAGTGGGCTTAAAACCTTCCCTGGTCGACTGGTTCCAAAAATGTGCCAATGAGGTGATTGCGCCACGGGGGGGGGAAAACCTATACCACACACACACATACACACACACACAGACAGAACAGACAGACAGACACACTTTCGTTTTTATTATTATAGATTTTAACCACACACCCATTCACTCACCCATTACCCATACCCCCCACCTATTCCCTCACCCATCACCCATCACCCCCACCCATTCACTCACCCATTCATTACCATCACCCTACATCAAGGTTTCCTCAATTCTCGCAACCCATTTTTTTCACAATTCTCGCTAATAGGCTGCTAAAAAAAAGAAAAAAAAAAAAAAGTGATCGGAACATCTCGAAAGTGGGCTTAAAAACCTTCCCCTGGTCGACCTAGTTCCAAAAATGTGCCATATGATGGGTTTGGGCCACGGGGGCGGAACCTATACCACACGCACACACACACACAAACACACACAACACAAAACACAGACAGACAGACACATTTTCGCTTATATTATTACTAGCGCAAAAGCCGCCCTCCGGGCGGACTTTTGGCTAGCTCCTGCGGGGGGGCTATTGGGGGGCCTTCGGCCCACCAACCACAGACTCTCCAGATAGCCCCTTCTAACTTTCCCGAAATCATGGATGCAGAAATGTATGTATTAACGCCATACCATTTCACTTTAAACCCCAACCCATTCACTCACCCATTCCCCATCACCCCCCACCCATTCACTCACCCATTACCCATCACCCCCCACCCATTCACTCACCCATTACCCATCCCCCCCCACCCATTCACTCACCCATTACCCATCACCCCCCACCCATTCACCACCCATTACCCATCACCACACACCCATTCACTCACCCATTACCCATCACCCCTCACTTATTCCTTCACCCATCACCCATCACCCCAAACCCATTCACTCACCCATCACCCCCCACCCATTCACTCACCCATAAACCCCACACCCATTACCCATCCCCCCAACCCATTCACTCACCCTTTACCCATCACCCTACATCAAGGCTTCCTCAGTTCTCGCAACCCACTTCTTTTTCACAATTCTCGCTAATAGGCTGGTAAAAAAAGAAAAAAAAAGTGATCGGATCACCTATAAGTGGGCTTTAAAAACCTTCCCCTGGTCGACCCGGTTCCCAAAACTGTGCCATATGATGGGATTACGCCACGGGGGCGGAACCTATACCCCCACACACACACACACAAAAACACAACACACACACCATACACACACACACACACACACACACACACCACAAAACACACACACAGACGGGACACACTTTCGCTTATATTATTATAGATAGATAAGGCACATCAGAAAATCGTTGGTTGGGTAAACTATAAATGACCAAATTAAATTTACTAAATACTCAGTAGAAAAGGAATAACTTACTTGTCCAAGTGACTCAAGTTAGCTGGAAGCTTTCTCCATCTGTTTCTGGCCCCTGCCTGCTCTCACGCTCAGTGCTCTGGCTGAGGGGCTGAGTGCTGGGGAGATCATCCTGAGCCTCCAAGTCAATTCTGACACAATCCCCACTTCTAACACTTCGTATCCAGTGTATCCACACTCATACTCCTACTTCTAGGCGACGGAGATGGCGACAAAAAACTTGTCCATTTTGCTTAAATTTGCTAATTTTCAGAAGCAAAAATAGATTAATAAACGGTGTTTAGTAATTAAACGGCTATTTTTGCTTCTGTCTAATTGTAATTTCAGTAATTTCAAATTTGTCTTATATTTGCAGATTGTGTCATATTTAAATTTGCGTTTACTAAACGTAATTATATGAGCACAATCTGCAAAATATACGGGCAAATTTGAAATTTCTGAAATTACAAATTTGACAGAAGCAAAAATAGCCGTTTATTTACTAAACGCCGTTTATTAAGCCTATTGTTATCCTATATATAAGTTAATAAACCCGTTTATTAACCACAATAACACTGGTTAGTGGTTACTAACCACTAAAACCCCTGCCAGTAACCCGTGTTATTGTCTAATTTGTACAATCTTAGTACTTCACTAACACAAAAAAACAGTATATGTAGGATAAATCAGTAATCACACACACGGCGCAGCGTTAGTGAGCGTACACGCTCTCAATCCCAAGTCCCAGAACGCACTGCTGAGTGAGTGACTGTGCTACACTAGCTACAACACTAGCTAGCGATGCTTGGACGTGCTTGCTTGGTCTTGGTACGAAAAACCGTTTTTCTCGCAATTGAAAACTTATTGGTTTCTGCGACAAAAACACAAGAAGCTTGGTAGGGGCCGAAATACTAATCAGACCAAAACATTGCAAACAATATCACAAAGCAGTATAACACACATTTCAGCAAGTGTTATTGGAGTGGTCTTCGTAATCCAAGACGGTGCTTTGGGCGACAAAACAAGGCTCATTGGCAGTTGGCAGTGTCGTCCCACCATATTTGGGGGACTTATGTTCGCACGGGCACTTGCCATTTTGAAGGTGGTGATCGTCACAATTATTGCGATTGCGTTTCAAAATTTTGGCGGTCCGCAAC
>JACEEZ010019919.1:259910-269910 GCA_016584305.1 Chionoecetes opilio | reverse complement strand
AGTTAGGATTTTCATTGAAAATCCTTGTTGATGTGTCTGGTAATGTGTTAATAATAACCGGAAAACAACAGTGGGATCTACAAGATCATAAGCTTCCTAAAGTTTACAAAAAGCAGCGGCGAGGAGAGGCGTTACGTGGCTGCGTTTGAAAACTATAATAAAACTGACAGGAAATGATTTGGGAATCACTTAGTATTACAAAATTACTGAGAATTCTACGAACTTTCAAATGCTAAACATTAACCAGTCAACAACAAAAGCTTCGCATATGAGGCTATGGATGGGCAGGGTGGTGAAAGGTCTGAGGGTCATTATGGACTGGATGATTCGGAAGTTTGTAGGGTGGGTGGTGACATGATGTTTTCCGTCGCTGGGACATAAATGTTCCGGGAGTTAGGCGGTTAACTGATGGAACAGGGACAGGAGTAGCCGAGTTTTGGGGCAAAGGACTTGTACATTTGACGGGCAGCTCTAATGGTGTGGTGGAGATCTATTTTGATTCAATCTATATATTCTAGTGACAATATCAGCGGCGGGGAACAGTGGGGGTTGGTGGGGGAGAGAGGGATAGGTGGGAGGAAGAAGTAGGGTCAAGAGAGGGCGGGGGGGGATAGTGACTGTTATATCACAAGCCGCTAGTTCAGGGGTAAGTGTGAGGTTGCAGGGGAGAGTGTAGCGTTGTTTATGTAGGACCAGAGCTTTAATCTTGGAGCACGAGACACTGGCTAGCTGTTGTTGGCCAGCCTGAGGTGTGTAGTTTGTTCCTGGGTGGTAGATTGCCTTGGCGGCCTTAATATCTCTAATTACACTGTCCTTGGCTCTCCTAAATACCTGTCGAAAGCCGTGGGCCTCTGACATACGAGCCTCTTGATGCGGGGCGCTATCCACCGGGCGTTACAACTGCCACAATAGAGCTCTGATAAAGGAAGTGGGATGGAAGGCTTTGGTGGTCGTACCTATGCTGCACATTTACCTGGGGACGTCATCGGTATTGAGTCACCTTAGTGATGGGTTGTGCACAAAAGCCACCGAGAGATCTCCCTGATGTATGTTATGTATGCAGGTGGTGTATGTATGTATTATGTTTGAAAATCTGTATGCACGGGCGCTAGGGTGTGTTCAATAACATTAGTATATTCGATCTATATGTAACTGAAGAAAACACTGAAACACAGATTGAATAAAAAAGAAATGATGGAACCGGTTGCGCCTTGGTTAAATAAAAAATCGTTGTCAATCCTCTCGGTTGCGGCCTCATCCCCTGAAGCAGGATGGTGGAACACTCGTGCCTGATTGCTAAAAACTGCATCAGCGTGACATCATCAAATGGCAAAACGGGCTTATGTGCAACGAATAACTTAAGTACGCCTAAAAATATAAATAATTTTGGGAGTGCCACCTTGAGGAGTGATGAGTAGTGCAATGACCACACACACACCACTCACACACACAACACATACACCACACACACACACAAACAGTATTGTTCGGGCCGTTACTATTCCCCTTGAACAACGGGATGTGGTGTGTTCGGGTGAGTGCGGGTCCCAGCTCAAACAAAAAATTCAATGAAGGTTTACAAACTTCGGATCACGTTTTCCAGCGCCATGATCTAAGCCATGGGGTGAATTACACACACATGAAACATATTGTTTTGAATGAAATGGAAATCGGATCTGGTGTCCGAGAGAGAGACGAGAGAGAGAAAGAGAGAGAGAGAGAGAGAGAGAGAGAGATGAACGGAGAGGAGAGGAAGAGAGACGAGAGAGAGAGATGGAGAGAGAGAGAGAGAGAGAGATGAGAGGGGAGAGAGAGAGAGAGAGAGAGAGAGAGAGAGAGAGAGAGAAGAGAGAGAGAGAGAGAGAGGAGAGAGAGTAGAGAGAGGAGAGAGGAGAAGAGAGAGAAGAGACAGGAGACGGAGACGTGAGAGAGAGAGAGAGAGAGAGAAGAGAAAAAAAAAATAAACATTCAAAACGGATGTTAAGACGAAAAAATAAATGTTTAGGAGTAAGGAAGACAAAGAAGAAAAAAGAAGGACGAAAATTAAAGCGTTGCGATTAAATATACATAATAGAATAGAAGAGGAAATAAAGCAAAGAGGGAAAGAAGGAAGGAAGAAGGACGAAAGGGAAAAAAAAGTAAATTAAATGAGGTGGTGAGAGAGGGAGGAAGAGATTGAGGAAGGGAGGGAAGTAAGGAAAAGAAGATCCAGTGAGGCTTGTCGATTCGTTGCTTCCGGAGACGAAAAAAAGGCATTGCTTCAGCAGCAGTTAAAAAGAGAGAGAGAGAGAGAGAGAGAGAGAGAGAGAGAGAGAGAGAGAGAGAGAGAGAGAGAGAGAGAGGGAGAGAGGAGAAGAGAGAGGAGAGGAGAGAGAGAGAGAGAGACGAGAGAAGAGGAGAGAGAGAGAGAGAGAGAAGAGAGAGAGAGAGAGAGAGAGGAGTAGAGGAGCGAGAGAGAGAGAGAGAGAGAGAGAGAGAGAGAGAGAGATGGAGAGAGAGAGAGAGAGAGAGAGAGAGAGAGAGGAGAGAGAGAGAGAGAGAGAGAGAGAGAGAGAGAGATATCACTGCAGTTCACACAGAACCAACAGCTGGCAAAAGCAGCTCTGAGGTCGCGTACCCTTAAGAATGAAACCAATCACGGAAATGGCTCTCACGTTCCAAACATATGACAGTCAATCAATGTTGTCTTACTTTCATGTTTTCTTTGAACGCGCTAAACATCTTTGCATCCCACGACTCGCGCTGCCAGGTTATTGCACTCACTTGTCATGCCGCTCTGAAAGATTCCACGAGGTCGACTTGCACCATAAGGCTTCGACATACACCTTAAGGCATCGACACACACATTAAGGCATCGACATAAGCTCCCTATACCTGTCGTTCAAGCGTCAAGCGTACCCTCGCATCTAGAGCAAACAGTTAACTTATTTTAGACATTTGGAAACCTTTCCAGTATTTTTCAAAGTCTCGCTCGATCAAATCCAATCAAAGGTTCCGCTTGTAATGTTTGTTATTTTGTCTCTCCCTGTCCTACATTTGCGTCCGTCAGAATAATTGAAATCGTCGCAGCCACCCAATGCCGTGCACATTCTAATTCGGTAATACTTTCAGCGAGGAAAGGCGCGGCCAGAACTGCAAACGTTTCTGAAATTAATCTTCTTATATTTATTTCATGCCAATGATTTGCTTGTCCGAGCGGAAGTATATCAATATTTCGCTGACGATTGCTCGTGCCTTTCACCAGTTATGGGGGGAGGGGGGGGGAGGAGAGCTGCCGTGCTCGTGCCTCACCAGTGTATGGGGGGGGAGAGAGCTGCCGTGCTGTGCCTTCACCATGTAGTATGGGGGGGGGAGAGAGAGAGTGCCGTGCTCGTTGCCTTCACAGTGTATGGGGGGGAGAGAGAGAGCTGCCGTGCTCGTGCCTGCACCAGGATGGGGGGGGGGGGAGAGAAGCTGCCGTGCCTCGTGCCTTCACCAGTGTATGGGGGGGGGGAGGGAGAGAGATGCCGTGCTCGTGCCTTCAACAGGTGTTGGGGGGGGGGGGGGGGGGGAGAGCTCCGTGATCGTGCCATCACCAGTGTATGGGGGGGGAGAGAGCTGCCGTGCTCGTGCATTCACCAGTGTATGGGGGGGAGAGAGCTGCCGTGGCTCGGGCCTTCACCAGTGTTAGGGGGGGGGGGCGGGGGGAGAGAGCTCGCCGTGCTCGTGCCTTACAGTGTATGGGGGGGGGGGAGAGAGCTGCCGTGCTCGTGCCTTCACCAGTGTATGGGGGGGGAGAGAGAGAGCATGCCGTGTCGTGCCTTCACAGTGTTGGGGGGGGGGAGAGAGCTGCCGTGCTCGTGCCTTCACCAGTGGATGGGGGGGGGAGAGAGGAAGCTGCCGTCGCTCCGTGCCTTCACCAGTGTGATGGGGGGGGGGAGAGAGCTGCCGTGCTCGTTGCTTAACCTGTATGGGGGGGGGAGGGAGAGAGCGCGTGCTGCGTGCCTTCACCAGTTGTATGGGGGGGGGGGGGGGGGGGGGAGAGAGCTGCCGTGCCGTAGCTATTCAACAGTGCTGTATGGGGGGGGAGAGGAGGCCTTTTTGGCCGTCTCGTGCCTGACCAGGTTAGGGGGGGGGGGAGAGAGCTGCCGTTGCTCGTGCCTGCACCAGTGTATGGGGGGAGGGAGAGAGCTGCCGTGCCTCGTGCTTCACCAGTGTATGGGGGGGGAGAGAGCTGCCGTGCTCGTGCCTTCACAGTGTATGGGGGGGGAGAGAGCTGCCGTGCTCGTTGCCTTCACCAGTGTAGGGGGGGGAGAGAGCGCCGTGCTCGTGCCTTCACCAGTGTATGGGGGGGGGGGAGAGAGCTGCCGTGCTCGTGCCTTACAGCGTAGGGGGTGGTGAGGGGAGCTGCCGTGCCTCGTGCCTTCACCAGTGTATGGGGGGGGGGAGATGGGAGAGAGAGGAGCTGCCGGGCTCGTGCCTTCACCAGGTATGGGGGGGGGGGGAGGGAGCTGCCGTGCTCGTGCCTTCACCAGTTTATGGGGGGGGGAGGGAGCTGCCGTGCTCGTGCCTCACCAGGGTATGGGGGGGGGGAGAGAGAGAGAGCTGCCGTGCTCGTGCCTTCACCAGGTAATGGGGGGGTGGAGGGAGCTGCCGTGATCGTGCCTTCACCAAGTGTTATGGGGGGGGGAGAGAGAGAGCTGCCGTGCTCGTGCCTTTACCCAGTGTAGGGGGGGGGAGCTGCCGTGCTCGTGCCTTCACCAGTGGATGGGGGGGGGGGGGGAGGGGAGCTGCCGTGGCTCGTGCTTCACCAGTGTATGGGGGGGGGGAGGGAGCCTGCCGTGCTCGTTGCCTTCACCAGTTGTATGGGGTGGGGGGGGGAGCTGCCGTGCTCGTGCCTTCACCAGTGTATGGGGGGGGGGATGAGAGAGCTGCCTTGCTCGTGCCTCCACCAGTGTATGGGGGGGGGGGAGAGAGCTGCCGTGCTCGTGCCTTCACCAGTGTAGGGGGGGGAGAGAGAGCTGCCGTGCTCGTGCCTTGACCCAGTGTATGTGGGGGAGGGGGGGAGTGCCGTGCTCGTGCCTTCAACCAGTGTAGGGGGGGGGGAGCTGCGTGCATCGTGCCTTCACCAGTGTATGGGGGGGATGAGCTGCCGTGTCGTGCCTTCACCAGTGTATGGGGGGGGGACAGAGGAGCTGCCGTGCTCGTGCCTTCACCAGTGTATGGGGGGGGAGGAGAAGAGGAGAGCTGCCGTGCTCGTGCCTCACCATGTGTATGGGGGGGGGGAGCGGAGATGCCGTGCTCGTGCCTCACCAGTGTATGGGGGGGGGAGAGAGCGCCGTGCCTCGTGACTTCACCAGGGTATGGGGGGGGGAGAGGAGTTGCGTGCTCGTGCCTTCACCAGTGTATGGGGGGGGGGGGGGAGAGAGCTGTCCGTGCTCGTGCCTTCACCCGTGTATGGGGGGGTGGGGGGAGCTGCCGTGCTCGTGCCTTCACCAGTGTATGGAGGGGGGAGGGAGCTGCCGTGCTCGTGCCTTCACCAGTGTATGGGGGGGGGGAGGGAAGCGCAAGTTGCTGTGCCTTCACCAGTTGTATGGGGGGGGGGGAGGGAGCTGCCGTGCCTCGTGCATTCACAGTGTATGGGGTGGGGGGAGAGAGCTGCCGTGCTCGTGCCTTCACCAGGTATGGGGGGGGGGGGAGCTGCCGTGCTCGTGCCTTCACCAGGTATGGGGGGTGGGGAAGGGAGCTGCGCGCTCGTGCCTTACAGTGTTATGGGGGGGAGGGAGAGAAGCTGCCGTGCTCGTGCCTTCACCAGTGTATGGGTGGGGGGAGAGAAGCTGCCGTGCTAGTGCCTTCACCAGTGTATGGGGGGGGGGGAGTGCCGTGCTCGTGCCTTCACCAGTGTATGGGGGGGGGGGGGGGAGCTGCCGTGCTCGTTGCCTTCACCAGTGTATGGGGGGGGGCAGGGAGCTGCGTGCTCGTGCCTTCCACAGGGTATGGGGGGGAGAGAGAGCTGCCGTGCTCGTGCCTTCACCAGTGTATTGGGGGGGGCGAGGAGAGAGCTGCCGTGCTCGTGCTTCACCAGTGATATGGGGGGGGGAGGGAGGAGAGAGAGCTGCGTGCTCGTGCCTTCACCAGTGTATGGGGCGGGAGAGAGAGCTCGCCGGTGCTCGTGCCTTCACCAGTGTTATGGGGGGGGAGAGGAGAGCTTGCCGTTGCTCGTGCCTCTTTCACCAGTGTATGGGGGGTGGATGAGAGAGCTGCCGTGCTCGTGCCTTCACAGTGTATGGGGGGGGGGGGGGGGGGAGGGAGCTGCCGTGCGCGTGCCTTCAACCATGTATGGGGGGGGGGAGGAGAGAGCTGCCGGGCATCGTGCCTTCCACCAGTGTATGGGGGGGAGGGAGAGAGAAGAGCTGGCCGGGATCGTGACTGCACCATGTATGGTGGGAGGGAGAGAGAGCTGCCGTGCTCGTGCCTTCACAGGTTTAGGGGGGGGAGGAGAGGCCGTGCTCGTGCCTTACCAGTGTATGGGGGGGGGAGAGAGAGAGCTGTCGTGCTGTGCTTCACAGTGTATGGGGGGGGCGAGAGAGAGCTGCCGTGCTCGTGCCTTCACCATTGTATGGGGGGTGAGAGAGCTGCCGTGCTCGTGCCTCACCAGTGTATCGGGGGGGGGGAGTGAGAGAGAGGAGAGAGAGAGAGAGAGAGAGGTCAGAGGATGAGAGAAGAAGAGAGAGAGAGAGAGAGAGCGAGAGAGAGAGCATGAGAGAGACGAGAGAGAGGAGAGAGATAGATAGAGAGGAGAGAGGGAGAGGGAGAGAACTAGAGAGAGAGAGAGAGATCCGTATATTCCAATGTTAAAGGGAGATATCACCATTACCACCAATTACGTACAATAAAAGCATGGCAAAAAAGGGAAAACTGGAGTACCAATACGTTAGTCATAAAATTTATGATAAGGGTAATGAAATGAACAAAAATCACAATATCAATAGCAGCGACAATGACATAATAATTAAAGCAACAATAATGATACTATTACCACTACTACAACTACTACTACTACTACTACAACTATTACTAGTACTACAACTATTACTACTACTACAACTATTACCACTACTACAACTATTACTACTACTACAACTATTACCACTACTACAACTATTACTACTACTACAACTATTACTACTACTACAACTATTACTACTACTACAACTATTACTACAACTATTACTACTACTACAACTATTACCACTACTACAACTATTACTACTACTACAACTATTACTACTACTACAACTATTACTACTACTACAACTATTACTACTACTACAACTATTACTACTACTACAACTATTACTACTACTACAACTATTACCACTACTACAACTATTACTACTACTACAACTATTACTACTACTACAACTATTACCACTACTACAACTATTACCACTACTACAACTATTACTACTACTACAACTATTACTACTACTACAACTATTACTACTACTACAGCTATTACCACTACTACAACTATTACCACTACTACAACTATTACCACTACTACAACTATTACTACTACTACAACTATTACTACTTCTACAACTATTACCACTACTACAACTATTACCACTACTACAACTATTACCTCCTTATTACGCTCCTGTGCTCCCGAACCCTTTTCTATATTTCTACCTCCATAACTCTCTCTCTCTCTCTCTCTCTCTCTCTCTCTCTCTCTCTCTCTCTCTCTCTCTCTCTCTCTCTCTCTCTCTCTCTCTCTCTCTCTCTCTCTCTCTCTCTCTCTCTCTCTCTCTCTCTCTCTCTCTCTCTCTCTCTCTTCAGATATGCAAACATTTTTCTTCCATGCCTCTGTTTTCAGTGATCTGGTTTTGTTATTGTTCGTATTCCTCCTCCTCTTCCTCTTCCTCTTCCTCTTCCTCTTCCTCATACTCCTTTTTTTCTAAATCTCAAAGGATGTAGAAAGAAAGGAGTAGCAGGAATGCAGGAAAGAGGAACAATAGGAACAATTACAAAACCAGATCACTGAAATCATTTTACACAATAATAAAAATTAAAAAAAAATTCTTTCAATTTCCTCTTCAATTTTAATACTTTAGCTTTATACCTACCTTGTTTACTACTTTTTTCCTTCGAATTTTATTTTTAAATTACAATGCCTATTCGTTATCCAGACTATATTTACCTCATGTGGTGTGGCGATGAATATTTTTGGACACACGCACGCACACACACATGCACGCACACAACACACACACACACACACACACACACACACACACACACACACACACACACACACACACACACACACACACACACACACACACACACACACACACTGAGGAGAGTACGAGTGTGTTGTCTACCCTTTCAGGTTCTCAAGGTCACAACTCCCCGGGTTACATCCCGCACCTGTGTATCTTCTGCGAGGTAAACAGGCGCTGTTATCCTATGCGAGTGAGCAGAGACAAGCCCAAAGTGTCTCCACCCGGCTAGGTTTATCCCATCCCTTAGTTATGAGTCTATATCGTTAACCATAAAAAAAACACTAGGAAATGATCAACTGGATAACAATAATAATAACAATGATAACGAAAACTAATAAAAACAATGATAATACAGTGGCAGTGTAAGTATTAGTATTAATATTAGGAAAAACAGTAACATAGAGAGAGAGAGAGAGAGAGAGAGCGGTCACGTCCTGCCTTCCCTGTCTTTTTACAGCCTTTTCGCCGCCTGTCACATTTTTGCCGTGAAGGCGGTGGTGCGATGTTCCGGTTTTTAAATTTTGGAACTTCACGCGGACCCGCCTTCCCATCTTCCCATCAGCCCTCCCCTCTCCTCATCCTCCCCTTCCCCTCAGTCCCCTTCCTCCTCATCGCCTCTTACGTCCCTTCCCTCACATCCTTGTCTTCCATACTTTTTCACCTTTACATAATATTTCCTCTCCTCTTTGTCATCCTCTTAACGATCTTCCCTTCCTCTTTTTATCAGTGTCTCTTTCCAGATCCTCTTCGTAATGTCTCTCCTTCCTTCCTTCCTTCCTTCCTTCCTTCCTTCCTTCCTATATCTTATACGTCTTCCTTCTTTTATGGTCTTTCAACTTTTTTTTTTACTTTTTCTTTTCCTCTTGCTCTCCTCCTCTCCTCACTCTTCCTGTTACCACCGTACTCTCTCTTCCTCCTCTTTTTATCCCTCTCTTACTGCCACCATCCCTCGCTCTCCCCTTTCCTTCTCTTTCCTAATTGACTTACTCACTTTCCAACCCACCACCACCACCCCCACCCCCCACCACCCCCACCACCACCACCCCACCCCTTTCTCCTGTGCCTTGTGTTCCTCCACTAAAGTAAAGTAGAATTTACGGACCTAAACATGATACTTTAAAATGTTATTTCATTGTGTGTGTGTTTTGCGGTGTGCGTTGGTGTGCGTTTTTGCGTGTGCGTTGTGGGGCGTGGGGCGTGTGCGTGTGGGGTGTGCGTGTGTGGTGGCTGTGGGGTGGTTTTGCGTGTGGGGGTGCGGTGTGTGCGTGTGTGTGTGTGCGTGTGCGGTGTGCGGTGTGCGTGTGCGTGGGGGGTGGTGTGTGTTGTGTGTGGGGGGTGTTGGGTGTGTGTGTGTGTGTGTGTGTTTTTGTGGTGTGGGTTGTGTGTGTGTGTTTTGGGACATGATTATAAAAAATGATTATGATTTGATTTGATATTTTCCGGAATAATTTTTTGATTATGATTGATAATTATGATGTCGTTTTTTCCTTTATGATTGTGATTGATTATATTATTTCGCTTTGTATTTTTATTTTGATTAGATTTTTCTATTATTGCTTGATTATGTTAGATTATAATTATAATCAAATTTTATTTGATTATTTCTACACAGTAATTTTATTATAAGGTCATTTTTTTGTTCAGTTTTACATTAGTCAACAGTGTTTTTTATTGCAATTGACACTAGCTTAAAGGAAAAACGGGGACATCAAATTGCATTCTTGTTTTTT
>JACEEZ010019919.1:226853-249353 GCA_016584305.1 Chionoecetes opilio | reverse complement strand
TCTCCGTCGGATACTGCCTGGTGTATGATGCACAGTTTCTTGGCGGGTGCCTGTGGCGTTTCCATGTTAACGGACATTCCAGGCCTCCTACGTTAAAGTTCCACAGCTACCACGACACCGGATTCTGGTCCCGATTCTTCTCTACATCACCAGCCTTCAACAATAGCTTCGAGAGGTAGTCGGCTGCTACTCTACCTCTCCACTCCAAAAACCCGACTTTCTCTGAACGCACGACCTGCGGGCCGGCTGGTCTTCCGGCAGTGGTGGTCTCCTCGAGGGTCTCCAACGTCGCCAGTCGATCGTCCGGTCCGTCTCTCGCCGATGAAATACGACACCTGAAAAAGAATTTTTTTTTAAATTATATGTATGTATATTTATATAATTATATAATATACAGTTTGGAAAAGGGGGATAACTCCCATAAAGCTGCCACTGCCACAATGCTATCACATGTTTTCTAACTCTAGGCATTTATACCTTCCCAAAAAACACTATTAGCATTCTCGCCCTAATTTGATACCGACCAACCCCCCAGGCTGATCGCCTATTACTAACTACACCGATTAATATCCTTTCCATGTCTTTACGTTCTACTTAAATATCATCCCTATTCTGTATTTACTTTAGCAAGAGAGAACTGCACCGCTCGCCAAACAACTAAATCTTTCACCCTATCAGTCATCAAGCTTCACGTCGTCTGTTTCGTATCAACACGTGTGTGTTATACCTACCTAAGTCCCCGTGGTCTGCCTGGTGTTATACCTACCTAAGCCCCCGTGGTCTGCCTGGTGTTATACCTACCTAAGCCCCCGTGGTCTGCCTGGTGCTATACCTACCTAAGCCCCCGTGGTCTGCCTGGTGTTACACCTACCTAAGCCCCAGTGGTCTGCCTGGTGTTATACCTACCTCAGCCCCCGTGGTCTGCCTGGTGCTATACCTACCTAAGCCCCCGTGGTCTGCCTGGTGTTACATCTACCTAAGCCCCCGTGGTCTGCCTGGTGTTAAACAACCGCACTTTCCCTACACTAGAATCCTGGATTGATCGGAGTGCTGTATATATATATATAATATATCAAATATATATAATACTATATATATATATATATATATATAATAATAATATAATAATNGGGAAACTTTATGGGGAGGGGGAGGGTCCCACGGGTGGGGAGGGAACAGGCAGACGAGGGGGCCCACGGGGGGGGGGGGTTTTTTGGAGGGAGGGGAGGGCCCTAAGGGAGGGGAGGGTTTTAATGAGGGGGGGGACCCTTTGGGGGGGGGAGGGTTTTTAATGAGGGGGGGGATGGGAAGGGGGGGAATTTTTAAATGGGACAAGGGGGGGGGGCCCGGGGTGGGGGGGGAAACTTTAATCGGACGGGGGGAGGCGCCTACGTGTAAGGGAAAAAACGGGGGGGGGCGCCTGACGTGGGGGGGAAAGGGAACTTTAATGCAGGACGAGGGGAGGCGCCTGACGTGTAGGGAGGGAACTTTAATGCAGGACGAGGGGAGGCGCCTGACGTGTAGGGGAGGGAACTTTAATGCAGGACGAGGGGAGGCGCCTGACGTGAGGGGAGGGAACTTTAATGCAGGACGAGGGGAGGCGCCTGACGTGTAGGGGAGGGAACTTTAAGGGCAGGACGAGGGGAGGCGCCTGACGTGTAGGGGAGGGAACTTTAATGCAGGACGAGGGGAGGCCCTGACGTGAAAGGGGAGGGAACTTTAATGCAGGACGAGGGGAGGCGCCTGACGTGTAGGGAGGGAACTTTAATGGAGGACGAGGGGAGGCGCCTGACGTGTAGGGGAGGGAACTTTAATGCAGGACGAGGGGAGGCGCCTGACGTGTAGGGAGGGAACTTTAATGCAGGACGAGGGAGGGCGCCTGACGTGTAGGGAGGAACTTTAAATGCAGGACGAGGGGAGGCGCCTGACGTGTGGGGGAGGGAACTTTAATGCGGACGAGGGAGGCGCCTGACGTTGTAGGGAGGGAACTTTAATGCAGGACGAGGGGAGGCGCCTGACGTGTAGGGAGGAACTTTAATGCAGGACGAGGGGAGGCCGCCTGACGTGTAGGGAGGGAACTTTAATGCAGGACGAGGGGGGCGCCTGACGTGTAGGGGAGGGAACTTTAATGCGGGACGAGGGGAGGCGCCTGACGTGTAGGGAGGGAACTTTAATGCAGGACGAGGGAGGCGCCTGACGTGTAGGGGAGGGAATTTTAAAATGCAGGACGAGGGGAGGCGCCTGACGTGTAGGGGAGGGAACTTTAATGCAGGACGAGGGGAGGCGCCTGACGTGTGGGGGAGGGAACTTTAATGCAGGACGAGGGGAGGCGCCTGACGGTAGGGGAGGGAATTTTAAATGCAGGACGAGGGGAGGCGCCTGACGTTAGGGGGGGGAAACTTTAATGGCAGGACAAGGGGAGGCGCCTGACGTGTAGGGAGGGAACTTTAATGCAGGACAGGGGGGGGCGCCTGACGTGTAGGGAGGGAACTTTTAATGCAGGACGAGGGGAGGCGCCTGACGTGTAGGGGAGGGAACTTTAATGCAGGACGAGGGAGGCGCCTGACGTGTAGGGGAGGGAACTTTAATGCAGGACGAGGGGAGGCGCCTGACGTGTAGGGGAGGGAACTTTAATGCAGGACGAGGGGAGGCGCCTGACGTGTAGGGGAGGGAATTTTAAAATGCAGACGAGGGGAGGCGCCTGACTGTAGGGGAGGGAACTTTAATGCAGGAAGGGGAGGCGCCTGACGTGTAGGGGGGGGAAAACTTTAATGCCAGGAACGGGGGGAGGCGCCTGACGTGTAGGGGAGGGAACTTTAATGCAGGACGAGGGGAGGCCCTGACGTGTAGGGAGGAACTTTAATGCAGGACGAGGGATGCGCCTGACGTGTAGGGGAGGGAACTTTAATGCAGGACGAGGGGAGGCGCCTGACGTGTAGGGAGGGAACTTTAATGCAGGACGAGGGGAGGCGCCTGACGGGGTGGGGAGGGAACTTTAATGCAGGACGGGGGGAGGCGCCTGCGTGTAGGGGAGGGACTTTAATGCAGGACGAGGGGAGGCGCCGGGCGTGTAGGGAAGGGAACTTTAATGCAGGACGAGGGAGGCGCCTGACGTGTAGGGAGGGAACTTTAATGCAGGACGAGGGGAGGCGCCTGACTTTGTAGGGAGGGAACTTTAATGCAGGACGAGGGGAGGCGCTGACGTGTAGGGGAGGGAACTTTAATGGGGGAAAGAGGGGAGCGCCTGACGTGTGGGGGAGGGAACTTTAATGGGGGAAGAGGGGAGGCCTGACGTGTGGGGAGGGAACTTTAATGCAGGACGAGGGGAGGGCGCCTGACGTTAGGGAGGGAACTTTAATGCAGGACAGGGGAGGCCCCCTGACGTGTAGGGGAGGGAACTTTAATGCAGGACGAGGGGGGGCGCCTGACGTGTAGGGAGGGAACTTTAATGCAGGACGAGGGGAGGCGCCTGACGTGTGGGGGAGGGAACTTTAAGGGAGGACGAGGGGAGGCGCCTGACGTGTAGGGGAGGGAACTTTAATGGAGGACGAGGGGAGGCGCCTGACGTGTAGGGGAGGGAACTTTAATGCAGGACGAGGGGAGGCGCCTGACGTGTAGGGGAGGGAACTTTAATGCAGGACGAGGGGAGATGCGGTGCGCACACTCCATTCTGCCTTTTGGTTGATCAAGGTCGTCCACGAGATTTGGACCTCAAATACTATAATGACTATACCCAGTATGCAACTGAACGCATAGCTGATTTGGAAAGGTGCCGTACAGAATATTTGAACCTGTATTTTTGCCCCGCATCTCTCTTTGCCTTCTTGCCTGTAACCAGTGAGGGTATTTGTGAGGTGGTGCTAACTCAGGCCAATGCTTCTCAGGCCTCATCGTTGTGTCCTTACACCCACTTGATTTCACGACCATTCTTTCACAAAAGTTTCTTCGGACATCACTATTTCTTCTTTACACAAAAAGTCTATGTGTCTGTAGTTTGTCCCGAAGGAGCAGTGTATCAGAAAGTTTCCGGTCATTTCGCAATTCTTATGGCTTGCTATTTGCGCTCTAACTATTTGAATACCTTTCCTGAAAAACAGCAGGAAGCAGTGTAGCTAAACTGTAGCTAATTTCACTGCTATACTTTTCCCTATTGACAGCTTGAAGTATATATATTTCTCAAGCATTAAATATGTCACTAATACCATTTCTGAGCTTACTTTCTCTAATTTCTCAGAATTGGAAACAGCCGTACAGGACTCTTTACCTGTCTACCTTAACCCAGCTGTTCATTTTCCTTCCTGGTTTATGCCCATCATAATCATCATCATCATAGTAATTTCCCACTTTGTTTGTGTTGTTCACGTCTACCACAACTTACCCAAAAGAAAGTATATGTTATCTCATACTCTTTGGACTTTAGTGACACGTATGGGCTAACATTGATATGTTAAGTTTCGTATTCCTCTCTCTCTCTCTCTCTCTCTCTCCTCTCTCTCTCTCTCTCTCTCTCTCTCTCTCTCTCTCTCTCTTTTCCTCTCTCTCTCTCTCCCTCTCTCTCTCTCTCTCTCTCTCTTGGTGTAATAATTAATCAGGAAATAAAATAAATGTAACTTTTAAGGATGTGAAAGGACAAGCTGGATTATTTTTTTTTCATAGTTGTTGTTAAAAAAAATATCATTACAGTGACAGGCTTTTGTCACGACGGAAAAAACTCCTTTGCTTCAAAATACAGGCAAGTATATTTAATAAATAATTAATTTAAATAAGAAAACAAATATGTCGTCAATCAGGTAACAACGTGACATAGAATCACCAAAATAAATAGATTCCCAGTTTTTTGTTCAGAAAGAAAGTCAATCATGAAAATATTAAAATTTACTCGTTTACTTTAAAATCAATTTATATTTCCTTCAAAATTTCCTTTAGTTTCCATACTATCTACTGAATACACAATTGAATTACGATAAAAAGAATATATTATTCTATACGTTGATTTCACGGCAAAAAAGTCCCGTGATCCTGGGTTAGATAGTTGACCTGACACAACTACATGAGGTCAATTTATTCGGGTCAAGGCGCCTCAAGGGTGGGCGTGAGGCGGGCGGGGTGGCGGCTTCTGCGGGCGTGGTGGTGGGCGGCTGGGTTGTCATGGTTATGGGCGTAGAGTCACGGTGGGCGTAATAATCGCGGTAGTGGGCGCAATAATCGCGGTAGTGGGCGCAATAATCGCGGTAGTGGGCGCAATAATCGCGGTAGTGGGCTGGAGGATAGTCGCGGTGGGCGTAATAGTCTTGATGGTAGGCGGGAGTATAGTCAAGGTAGTGGGCGGGAGGAAAGTCATGATGGGCGTAATAGTCTTGATGGTACGCAGAAGAGTCGTCACGGTAGTGGACGGGAGGATAGTTGCGGTAATGGGTGGGAGGATAGTTTGGTAATGGGTGGGAGGATAGTTTGCTGTGGTGGGCGGTATTGCGGGCGGTGTTTTGGGCAGGAGGATGCAATTGGCGGCGTCTTGTGGAGGGGCGGTGATGGGCGGGAGGGTGAGCGGTGGTGTGGACAGAAGACGGTTCCGTGTTACGGGAGGGATGGCTGGTGATGCCCTGGGCGGGAGGGTGTTCGGTGTTGCGGGCGGGATGGCTGGTGATGCCCTGGGCTGGAGGGTGTTCGGTGTTACGGGCGGGATGGGCTGGTGATGCCCTGGGCTGGGGGGTGTTCGGTGTTACGGGCGGGATGGCTGGTGATGCCTGGGCTGGAGGGTGTTCGGTGTTACGGGCGGGATGGCTGGTGATGCCCTGGGCGGGAGGGTGTTCGGTGTTGCGGGCGGATGGCTGGTGATGCCCTGGGCTGGAGGGTGTTCGGTGTTACGGGCGGGAAGCCGTGTGTGGGCGGCGTGTTGAGTGTGCCTCGCTGAGGAAGGAAAGTCCTCGGCGTTGAGGGCGCGCTTTGGGTGGGCTTTTCGACAGTAATGGGGACGTGATTTTTTGGCGGTGGTGTGGGTGGTGGTTGGCGTGGTGGTTGGGGCGACGGTGTAAGTGCGGGTTTGGGTAATGGTTGGGGTGGTGGTTGAGGGGTGGTTGGCGTGGTGGTGGTTGGGACTGTGGTGGTTGAGAACGGTGGCGGGGGTAGTGGTTGGGGTGGGGGTTTGGTTGGGGGATGGGGGCTTGGGGTGTATTGTGGGTGATGCTGCGCAGAGGATTTTGGGCCTTGCCGCGGGGGCCAAGGAGTGCCCGCGCGCCGGCCACTTGGTGCCGCGGACCCTTAAGAAACGACGCTGCTGGAGGCGGGGTCCTGGAGAGGCGGGCACCGTCACCGCCACTTCAGGAAACTCTTTCTTGAGCTTCCGGGATGTTGGCACCGCCCGAGGCCTATCACGTGGCGTCGCTGGTGTGGCGCCACTGCCACCTGCGCCTCCACCACCTCCGCCTCGTGCAGCAATGCCTTGAGACATCCACCGCGTCGGTAACCTGCGGGGAGGCCCCCCGCACCGTGACAGTGGCGGTCACGGTGTCCCGCGGCGATGGCACCTTCACTACAACACCGGGAAAGTCCTCTTTCACCTTCTTCAGTGTGGCGCGCCGGGCCCGACGAGGCAGCGCCGCATGTGGGGCGCCGCGGCCACCGCCACCTCCACCTTCTCCATTTTCCCAAAAGGTTTCTCACGCTTTCCTCCGCACTCTTCTTGGCGCGCCGTGCGTTCTTCTCGGCCCTGCTGCTGTGTCCACGCCGCTTCGGTGACGGCGGGCAGCGCCTTGGGGCCTTCCTGGCCTGTGGCGGCGCGGCCTGCTGCGCGGGGCCCTGCTGTTGCTGCTGCGCGGCCTTCTGCTGTGTGCACGCCCCCGCCTCGGTGACGGCGGGCAGTGCCTTGGCCTTCCTGGGGCGGGTCCTCTTGTCGCGGGCCAGCGTCCAGGCCTCGGAGGTGGCGTCCAGCGCCTCGCCGTGGACGTACATCACGTCGGACACGAGGCCCTGAGCAACCTCGGCCTGGCGCACCTTGGCCCTTGGTTTTTTCTTTTTCTTTAGTTTAGAAGGTTTTTCTTCTTTCTTCACCTCTTCCTTTGCTTCCTAGTGTCCTTCTTCCTGCACCTCGCTGGCAATGGCGATGGCGATGTTTCCTTCCTTTGCTTCCTGCTCAGTGTTTTTGTTTTCTTCCGTTATTGAATCGTGTTCTATTTTTTCTGTTTCTTCTACGACATATGTGCACATGTCCTCAATTATCTCTCTGGGTTGTTTTTCTTCTACGATTTTCTCTTCGATAATTACTACTGATTCCTTGGTTTCCTCAGTTTTAGCGTAAACTTCCACGTCATCTGTTTTCCGGTTGGATTTCTTCTTCTTCGTCAGCTGTCGCCACAGCCGCCGAAAGACGTACACACAGCCGCAACAAGTTTTGGGCTCCTTATCGTTGTCCATAACGTTGATACTTGAATTGCCTTGGAAACATCACGGGCCTCCAATCTTACTTTCTTTTCAGATTCTGTCAAACATGCACCCTCGCAATATTAAGGATCTTTTTTGTAAAACAAGAAGAGCTTGGAGTTAGCGGCGGTGGGTTCCAAGATGAGGATGGTGGTGACGGGAGTCGAGGTGAGCCTGGAGTTGAGAAGAATAGAACTTTGGGGTGGTAAAGCGCAATTCCCTTCATATATCCATTAAAAATGACCGTACGTGTGTGTACAGATCCCTTTTTTTTCTCAATCCCGTACGCCTGATAACTACACTACAGGGTGTGGCGAGACCATTTCTCATCTTAGCGCTAGGGTTTACCTTTACACCAGACGTACATTCATACAATAAACACACACACACACCCCCCAAAAAAAAACACACACACACACACACACACACACACACACACGCTAGCTCGCGTGGACAAGACCATGGGTGAATAACACACACACACACACACACACACACACACACACACATACACACATGCTAGCTCGCGTGGACAAGACCACGGGTGAATAACACACACACACATACATACATACAACAACTCTACATACTGGGCGCTAGAGCTTGAATCTCGCGCCTCTCCGCACACCTAGCCCTGCGGAGCTTCTCAGTCCTATTTTCCCTCTTATTGACCAATAGAACATAAGAACATAAGAACATAAGAACATAAGAATATAAGGAAGCCACAAGAGGCCGTGAGACCTACACGTAGTAGTCTTGTCACGTAATACTACCTACATCCACCTTTCATCCCCATCCATGAAATTATCTAGCCTCCTTTTAAAGCTCCCTAATGACTCCGCACTAACTACATGACGACTGAGTCCATTCCAATAATTTATCACCCTATTTGTGAACCAGTTTTTCTTTATTTTTTTTTTAAATCTACGCTTTGCCAGTTTGAATCCGTTACTTATTATTCTACCCTGATTACTAGCCGTAAGGACCTTTCCTACAGCTCCATTATTGTATCCTTAATACAACTTAAAAACTTCTATCAGATCGCGTCTAACCCTACGCCTTTCGAGTGAGTGTAAATTTAATAGCTTCACTCTCTTCTCATAACTAAAGTTACGCATCCAATGTATCATTTTGGCCTTCCTTATCTACACTAATTCTAACAAGGCTGTATCCATCCTGTAATACAGAGACCAAAACTGAACCGCAGAGTCTAGGTGAGGTCTGACTAGAGCCAAATAATGCTTTAGAATAACCTCAGCACTTTTACTTTTAACATTCCTGGTAATGAATCCCAACACCCTATTAGCTCTATTTCTAGAACCAGTGTAATGCCGTGGTGTTGCTGTGCTATTGGATGAAAAGGAGCTGTCGGGTGCGCGTCCATAAAGGAAGTTTTCGCTGCCCTCACTAATAAAAGTACCCTTACTCATAGGAACATAATAACATTAGAAAATTAGTAAGCTACAAGAGGCCGTGAGACCTACACGTGGTAGTTCCTGTTACTTAATACTACCTACTTCCACCTTTCATCCCCATCCATGAAATTGTCTAGCCTCCTTTTAAAGCTCCCTATTGACCTCGCACTAACTACCTGACGACCATTCCAATCATTTACCACTCTATTTGTGAACCAGTTTTTCCGCATTTTCTTTTTAAATCCACGCTTTTCCAGGTTGAATCCGTTACTTCTTGTTCTATCCTTATTACTAGCCGTAAGAACTTTTCCTACATCTCCTTTATTGAATCCCTTTAACCACTTGAAACCTTCTATCAGATCGCGTCTTACTCTGCGCCTTTCGAGTGCGTGTAAATTTAATAGCTGCAATCTATTCTCATAACTAAAGTTACGCATCACCTGTATCATTTTGGTCATCCTCCTCTGCCCTGCTTCTAAAAAGGTAGATGAAAGGGGCTAGATGTTAATATTCTAAAGATGGTATGGATGCAATGCCTCGAGTATCAGACATGGCATGATTATAAAAATGATTATATTTGATTTTTTATTTTTTCATCCGGAATAATTTTTGATTATGATTTGATTATGATTATTTCGCTTTATGTATTTGTGATTATGATTAGATTTTTTCTATTATTGCTTGATTATGATTAGATTATGATTATAATCACATTTTATTGTGATTATTTGTACACAGTAATGATTATTATTAAGGTCTTTTTTTGTTCAGTTAACATTAGTCAACATGTTTTTTATTGCAATTGGGCACTAGCTTAAAGGAATGTGTGACTTGTCAACAAATGCAAATCAACAACTTCACACACCTCACTCTTACCCGATTTGCTGACAATACCATTGGATATTAGGAAAAACTGAGACCACTATCGGCTTCCTGAGGAAATTTGCATCGCATTAGTATACATTTATCACTGTAATGTAAGTACAAGTATTCGAAAACAAGGGTTAAGTAAAACAGTGCATAACATTTTCTCCCACTTGTTTGGCTTCATCATCTCATAATCAGGGTCAAAATAGTCATTTGATCTTTGTTTTGCTTATATCTCAGCCGCCGCGTCGCCTTTTTCATGGGGCAAGCGACGGGGGAACGTTTTCTGCGGGGATACAGCAAGAGAAAAGTGACCGCTTGCAAGCGAATTTATCTTGCTCCCCCGCAGAAAACGCCTTTAGTGTCATGCTTTGCAAACATGCTTTTGGGCCTGGAACATATACTGTATATATGAAATTGCTAATTTATTTAGGAGAAATAGAATTGCTACATGGAAAATACAATGAAAATCATAATAATCACATTTTAATCTTGATTATTATGAAGAAAAATATGATTATGATTTGATTATGATTAAAGCTGCACTTCATATTTGATTATGATTTGATTATGATTATAAACCCGTTGCTTAACTTTTGATTATGATTTGATTATATTATGTAATCACAGCCTTTATTATGATTTTTTTTATTAATAATCATAACCATGCCCCTGTCTTGGCGAGTACTATTCATGTTGATTTTTTAACTTTTTTTCCCGTGTTTTGTGACAGCCATGATTTAGATTCGCGGCGCACCAGATGTTGCAGTGGTGCGTGGCTGAGTGGTTCGTATGTACCAGGCCATCATGTGACTCGCGGGTTCGATTCAGCACCACCCCGGACGACTGGATCCAGTGAGTACCAAGCTTTTCATGGCATTGCTGTTGAATGTCGCGGCCACATGTAAAAGGGCCACATTTATATTATTACAATGTTGGAATTTCGTCCACATTCAAATTCATTCACGTTGTCGCAAACCTTCATAGCGAAATTTAATGGAGTATTTACTCATATTTTTCTGGCTGGATGTTTAAAAGAATCTTACAATACGAATGTCCGAAAAAAAGCCCTTTTAATGAGTAATAGAACAAAACATTTCGAACGTTGAAAACGAAGTGTGTCTATGTGATTATTACGTATGCGTCCCCTTGACTTATATCCCACTATGAACCTTGTGGCATATACCAAACACACAAGGACATAAATAAACTTACCCCTCAATATTCCCATGAGAAAGGTGACACAAGATTACTAGTACAAAACCATCGCAAAAAGAAATATCCTGATTCCTAGCCACTGTCGATCAAGGGACTCTACCCAAAATTTCGAGAGTTCTAAAATGACCCCCTATACCCTTCCCTTCCTTGCCCACTCAGATGAGGGTTAGACACCATCAGCGTGGCGTGGGGAAGCAGAATAGTGTGTGTGTCCCTCCTCTCTACTGCCAAGCAGCGGGACATATCCAATGAAACACAAAGGGGGGGGCGAGGGGGAGCAGCCTCATTGTAACATGACGGCCAAAAAAATTATTTTATTATTATTTATTATTATTATTATTATTATTATTATTTTATTATTATTATTATTATTTCTCTCTCTCTCTCTCTCTCTCTCTCTCTCTCTCCTTCTCTCTCTTTTCTCTCTCTCTCTCTCTCTCTCTCTCTCTCTCGCGCGCGCGCGCAGGATAACGAGGTAACGAGGTGGGCGTTTCACAAAGCTGGCTGGTCCAGGGTGTGCACTCATTTCTGGGTTGCCTCGAGTGTTCTAGCTATCACACATCCGTGCATAGCCTTCACCAAGGAATTTTACGCTGCTCAATCATTTCCTTGTGTGACTTCCCAGTACACACGCACGCACACACAACAGCCATCCCTTGACATGTACTGTATAAGATTTTTCATGTGAAATCCTTTGTCCTTCCCCCACACACCCGTCCACCATGAGAGCAGCAACACAGATCGGTGGTCCTCTCCACCTTGTCCTGCTCGCCGTCCTGACCTGGCAGGCCGCAGCGGAAGTCACTCACAGGATACCTGACACAAGTCCCCTTCCAAGCTAAAGAACGAACTCTCCAGCTCCCTGGTCGTCAATCACTCGCCATCCTGCAGCTGATGCAAAGCTACTCGAACGCGTCGTTCGGTGAGTGGCAGTGTCTCCTATGAGCGAGCCTTGTCGTGTATATTGTTTATTCTATCATGATGGTTTAAGGTCATGGCTGCTGCACGCACTGTGAACTTGGGACCTAAATTGACCGTGCAGCTGTTGTCTGACAAATGGTCCTTCATCTCACTGTATTACTTGTAGGCGACAACCACCGCGCCATTCATCATCATTGTCCTGCATCGCATACTTAACCAGGCTGAAGGAAAACAAAGGTTTCTTTAATCGTAATATAATAATATAATCACAATATCAATGATTACGAAAAATATTATAATGATAACAATACCAATTAAATACATGATAATAAAAATAATAAGATTATAACAAAAAGTTACAATGAAATAAATCGTTATAATAATAATAATGATAATGCTAACAATAATTATCACTATCATCATTATTATTTTCTTTGGTGCGATCATCACTATTATCACTATTTCGTTTGAGTGCACAATACAAAATCTTTACATTCATATTGGAATAACTATCATTATATCATCAGACATCAGATCACCTTAAGAACAGAAATAGCGGTTCTGAAATGAAGGTGAACATAGAGCATTCATTCCTTAGTGTTATGTAGCGGGATGTCGTTAATGCCCCCCCCCCCCCTCTCTCTCTCTCTCTTTTCTCTCTCTCTCTCGTCCTCTCTCTCCTCTCTCTCTCCTCTTCTCTCCTCTCTCTCTCAAACTCTCTCTCAATTCCCCTCTCTCTCTCTCTCTCTCTCTCTCCTCTCTCTCTCCCCTCTCTCTCTCTCTCTCTCTCTCTCTCTCTCTCTCTCTCTCTCTCTCTCTCTCTCTCTCTCTCTCTCTCTCTCTCTCTCTCTCTTACTCTTTCTCTCTCTCTCTCTCACTCTCTCTCACTCTTTCTCTCTCACACAGTCTCTCTCCCTCTTTCTTTCTAATGGACAGGCAAGAGAATGAAGTTGGTGCAAGTGTTGTAGGGAGGAGAGAGCAAGAGGAAAGTGATGTAAGTTATAGAGACAAAGGCTTGGGAAGACCCGAACGAGTGGGAAAAAGGGCGAGGCTAGGGAAAGGACAATACTGATGTTGTAACTATAGGACTGTTGCTGCCGCTGCTTTTTTAAATACTACTGTCACTTGTTTACTATACTACTCTACTACTACTACTACCCACCCACTACTACTACCCACTTACTTCTACTCTAATTTACACTACTACTACTACTTTCTTAAAAATAATTTTTAATTTAATACAATATTTTTAAATAAAACAATAAAAAAAAATACATAAAGTCAAGAAAACCCTATACCTATTCACAAATTCTTCCGGGTATGTTTTTCTATACAATTACCCATAATAAATACCAATTATACAAACTATAAGAGAAATAGGGTAAAAATAAAAAAAATGGGTGGAAATAAAAATTACATTGAGTTTCTTCAAAAATTATGAATTGGACATGTGATTCAATTAACAAATTTGGGGAAAAGGACAAGTGATCATTTTTTGAAAAAATTTAAAATTTCATTTTTTCTTAATTTTGTTTGGATATTGGTTCCTTCCAATTTGCCTGAAAGGGGATATTTTTTGGAAAAAGCACTAATTTTTTTTTCATTGTTTTAAAATTACCCCAAAGGATATCCCCTCTTGCCCTTTTTTTTCAAATTAAATAGAATGCCCAAGTTTTAAAAATACTTTACAAGAAAAAAAATATTTTAATCCGACAATTTGGCTTTAAAAAACAAACATCAACAACAGATGCAGTAATGCTGGTCAAAGACATTGCAAATACATATACTGCAGGGAAGGGCAAGATGTTTGCAGCTTTTATCGATCTTTCTAAGGCATTTGATAGAGTGAATCACTGTAAGCTTTGAAAAATATTTCACCTGACATTGTGTTACTTTTAATGCATTATTATAGTTAATCATTAAAACACTCAATCCTAAACTCCAAAACTTTTAATTTCGATACATTTTGCAAGATTTATTTATTAGCCTTTTCGACGGGGCAGCATTCGAGATTATTTTTGTACAAAATTTCGCGCGTTAGAAACGAAACGAATATGGAAAACGAAATTTTGTAAAAGTAAAAACGGATTATTTTTTGGAGTAATCCAGCCACGCGTGGTACACGAGCACCACGGGAATACATGGCATACCACACTATCAGTTATAGTGGTAGTGGCTGGAGTATTCCAGCCACGCGTGGTACACGAGCACCACGCAAGTCACCACGCTGACACAGTCCAAGACGTGGTCCCAAACGTTCGACTCCTCCTCCTCCTCGTCGGTTGAAGGAGGAGACTCACGCTCGCTGATACGTTCCTCCTCATCGATCTGAGGGGAATATTCGCCATGGTTATACCACTCTTCCTCCTCGATCGGAGGGGAATATTCGTCCTCGAGGGCCGAGTAGTACTCGTCCTCGGTATCACTGTCATCCTCCTCTTGGCTGGGGTTCTGCACTTGGCTTAGGTTGGCGTAGCAGTGTTCCACCCACTTGAAGTATCCCCGCACGCTGTAACGGGGATCCTTCGCCACCTCGATGCAACGCCCGTACCGCAGCGTCAGGTTCTGCAGGTAGTCGACGCACGTGATGAATCCGACGTCGTCCTGCCTGACGCCGGGAGGGTATCCGTCCCCGATCTCATACTCGATCTCCACATCGAGATAATACTCGGGGCGGACAGATGGCACCTCTGGCGGACAGTCGCCGCTGGAGGAGTCTCCCTCACCGTGCTGGGGGCTGCCCGGGGGTGCCGCGTCACAGCCGGTGTGGTCATCCTCCTGTGTCAGGCTGGACTCCTGCTCGTCCTCGCTGCTTGGAAGGTGTTGACCGTTGTCAACACCTTCATCCTCCTGTGTCAGGCTGGACTCCTCGTCCTCGCTGCTCGGAAGGTGTTGACCGTTGTCAACACCAATCCGCTGCCCATTGCAGAACAGTGACGCGAAAGTCAGTTCCTGTCCTGCAGTGGACTGCAGCTTTCCTCCCTCGAGGCTGAAGTTCAGGACCGCTGTGTCCCCCACCGCTGTGGTCTTCAGCCCCCGGAGAAGGTCCCCGAGGGTCATGTCAGAGGTCAAGACGGGGGTGCCGCCAGCCAGGCAGCGCACCCTGACGGGGGTGTCCCCGTCTTTCCTGTCCAAGTGGCTGACCTTCACCACCACCGCCTGGGTGCAGGTGTGCCGCACCGCGCCCTCGGGGGCATCACCCTGCCGGTCCCCCTGGGTGAAGGTGAACGAGGCGATCTCCCGCCTGCTGCTCCCCCAGCACCCGCAGCGTCGCCTCTCGTAGGACAGGGTGACGGCGTCCACGGTGGCGCCGCCGCCCTGCACGGCGAGGGTTGAGCTCACCTTGAGTCTAGATTTTTTCTGACCCATTTTTGGTTATTTCCCGAAATTAAAAGGTTTGTAACGAAAATGTTTGGTTTATTTTCCCACCTTTCAAGACTTTTGCAAATTTAGATCTTTGGGAGATTTTAATGTTTTTACTTCAGAAATGTGATAAGAGGGAGACTATTATACTACTGTTACTACTACTACTACTACTACTACTACTACTACTACTACTACTACTACTATTACTACTACTACTACTACTACTACTGTTATTACTACTACTACTACTACTGTTATTACTACTACTACTTACTACTACTACTACTACTACACTACTACTACTATTTTATTACTACTAACTACTACTACTTACTACTGTTATTACTACTACTACTATACTACTACTACTACTACTACTACTACTACTGTTTATTACTACTACTACCTATCTACTACTATTACTACTACTACTACTACTATTATACTACTACTACTACTACTACTACTACTACTACTACTACTACTACTACTATACTACTACATTACTACTACTACTATACTACTACTACTACTACTACTACTACTACTACTACTACTACTATCTACTACTACTACTATTACTACTACTCTACTACTAACTTACTACTACTACTACTACTACTACTACACTACTACTACTACTACTACAACTACTACTACTACTATTACTACTACTTACTACTACTACTACTACTACTACTTATTACTACTACTACTACTACTACTACTTACTCTACTACTACATACACTATTATTACTACTACTACTGTTACTACTACTACTACTACTACTACTACTACTGTTATTACTACTACTTACTACTACTACTACTATATACTTACTACTACTACCTACATACTACTACTACTACTACTACTACTACTACTACTTACTACTACTACTACTACTACTACTACTACTATACTACTACTGTTATTACTACTACTACTACTATTACTACTACTACTACTACTACTACTACTACTACTATATATTACTACTACTACTACTTTTTCTACTACTACTACTACTACTACTACTACTGTATTACTACTACTACTACTACACTACTACACTACTACTACATTATCTACTACTACTATTACTAGACTACTACTACTATACTACTACTACCACTATATACAATAATATCTATTTTATCTGACTGATGGAGTATCTATCGTATATACATGAAAATATAATTATTACAAATACGATCTACTACTTATACTAGGAGCAGTTTATTACGAGTAATATACAAATCTGAGGGGAAAGAAGGTATTTTTTTTGATGGTGAATGAAGTGAGTAGTTTGATATACGATTGAAGGGAAAAAAGTAGTATTTTGAATTATGGGAAATATAAATAAGGGAGAGTTTTTTTAAAGAGTTTATATAATCTGAGGGGAAAGAAGGTAGATTTTTTGTGTGAGGGATAATGAGGAATTATGATACTGATATATAAGATGTGAGGGGAAAGAAAGTAGTTTTTTATGGGAAATAAAGTAAGGGGAGTTCTTTAGTTGTATTATATCTGAGGGGAAAGAAGGTAGATTTTATTGTGTGAGGGAATTAATAGAGGGGAATAATGATACTGATATATAAGATGTGAGGGGAAAGAAAGGTAGTTTTTTTGTGAGGAAATAAAGTAAGGGGAGTTTATGAGTAGTATTATATCTGAGGGAAAAGAAGGTAGATTTATTTGTGTGAGGGAATTAATAGAGGGGAATTATGATACTGTATATAAGATGTGAGGGAAAGAAAGGTAGTTTTTTTATGGGAAATAAAGTAAGGGACTTTAAGAGTAGTATTATATCTGAGGGGAAAAAGCTAGATTTTATTTGTGTGAGGGAGTTAAATGAGGGGAATTATGATACTGATATATAAGATGTGAGGGGAAAGAAAGGTAGTTTTTTTATGGGTAAATAAAGTAAGGGGACTTTAGGAGTAGTATTATATCTGAGGGGAAAGAAGGTAGATTTTATTGTGTGAGGAATTGAATAGAGGGGAATGAATGATGTCTGTATTATAAGTCTGTTACGTTTCCTTCGAAGATAATCCGGTCATTTCTTTGAATGGAAATCAGTAAATTTATGGTAAACACACACAACACACGGAACACACCCACACGGTACAGGATTATAACTATTTGCTGCTAGGGAATAAAGAGGGGAAGAGAAGTGATAGAAGGAGAAGAGACGACAATGCGTATGGCAGAAGGTCACCAGAAAGGGACAACACACACAACACACACACACACCCAACATTCATGTACAGTTTATAATATTCTTCTGTCCTTAAAGAAAAGGAAACGAAAAGAGAAAGAAATTAATGAAACACCACAGAACAGGCCAACTCTCTCACAGAACACACGACAGCGACACACAGGACACACAAAAAAAGGGGGGGGGAAAAAAAAAGGGGGAAAAAGGGGGATTTTTGGGGTTAGTGTTTTTGTTATATAGATTGAGGGGAAAAAAGAGAGAGGGAAAAAAGAAGGGGAGTTTTTAGGAAAAGAGGGGAAAGAAGGGTAATTTTAAAAAAAAGAGGTTTTAAAACTGTTTAAGATCAAAAAAAAAGGGGGTTTTTTAGGAAAAAGAAGGGGGTTTTTTTTAAATTTTAACAAAGGGGGAAAAAAGAATTTTTTTTTTGGGGGAAAATTTAATGAGGAATTTTAACTGAAAATTTTAAATGTAAAAAGGGGGGTTTTTTTTTGGGGAAAATAAAAAAGGATTTAAAGTTTTTTTTGGGGGGGAAAAAGGGAGTTTTTTGGTGGGGATTTTGGGGGGTTTTAAAAGGAATAGGGGGGGGAAAAAGGTTTTTTTTTATGTAAAAAAAGGGGGGGTTTTGAGAGTATTTTACAAAAAAAGGTGTTTTATTTGTGGGGGTTAATAGAGGGGAAAAAAGGCGAAATAAAGTAAAAAAAGGGTATTTTTTGTGGGGAAAAAAATTTGGGGGGATTTGGGGAAGGTTTTAAATTCGGGGGGGAAAGGTTGTTTTTTTTTGGGGGGAATTTAAGGGGGAAATTGTAATTGGGAAGTCTTTTCGTTAACCCCCGTCACTTTCACCCGCGTCCCCTGGATTAAAGGTTCAAAATTTTTTTAGGGCCCCCAAACCCACCCCACCAAAAAAACTTATGGTAAAAAGGTTTTATTTTAAAACAATCGCACCCTTTTGGGGGGGAAGGAAGAGAGGGGAGAAAAAAGAAAAGGGGAAAGGGGAGGAAAAAGGAGGAAAAAAAATTTTTTAAATAAAAATCTCCCCAAAAACCGCACTCTTTAAAATTTTTTTTTTTTCTTCAATTTCTTCATTTTCTTATAAATCCGTTTTTTAAATAAAAAAAAACCCCCCAAAAACGGACACCAACCGGAAAAAAACCCCAAAAAGGCACCCCCCCCCCCAAAAAAAAAAGAAAAACGGGAAAAAAAAAATTTTTTTAAAAAAGAAAAGGGCCCGGGAAAAGGGGGGGGGGGAAAAAAAGGGGGGGAAAAAAGGGGAAAAGGGGGGAAAGAGGGGAAGGGGGGAAAATAGAAAAAGTTTGAAAAAAAAGGGGGGAAAAGAAAAATGATTTGATATTAAAGGGAAAGGGGGAAAAGGGGAAAAGAAAAAAAGTAGGGGGGGGAAAAAAAGGGGAGGGGGGAAAAGAGAGTATGTTTTGGGGGGGAAACGGGGGGGGGGAAAAAACAAAAATAAAAAAAAAAAAAGCCGAACCCTTAAAATGTTTTTTTTTTCCTAAATCAAAACTAGATTTGAGAAAAATGGGAAGAAAGGTTCCCCTAAACCCCCAAAAGGGAAGGGGGGGAAAGAAGTGTAAGAATATAGAAAAGGGGGGGAAAAGGGGAGGAAAGGAAAGTGACGTGGTAAATACTTTTTTTTGGGGAAAAAAGGAAAAAGATAGGTCTTAAATGTTTTGTTTTTTAATGTGTAAAAAATGGGGGGTTTAAAGGGGTTCCCCACCCCTTTTTTCGGGGCGCGAAAATAGAACTCCTTAAACTGGGATTGTGATTTGAACCCGTAACCCCTTCAACCTCCTCAGGTGGGAAAAAACCCCGAGGGTGGTCTAATGTTAATGAACCACAGGTAAGGTAAAATTAAAAAAAAAAATCGGGGGTTTTTGGGATTTTGGGGTTTTTTTGGGCCAGTAAGCCCAGGGGTTTTGCGGGGGTTTTCCTGGCGCTTTATTAGCCCCGAAACAGGCCCCCCCCCTTAATCAGGTGGGCTTTTCCAAAGTAGGAGGGGTGCCTTAAATCCCCCCCCGGGGGAGCAGTTGGTATTTTAAAACCCCATGGTGGCCAACCTTGCGGTTTTTCTGCCCCACCCGGGGCACGTCAAATTCTATTGACCTTTTTCCCGGGGGGGCCCTTTTTAGCTGGGGGGGCCCTTTTTTAAAACCGATCCTTTTCATTTTTACGAAAGGGGGTAAGTTTCAAGGGGAAAAAAAATTTTACCCGGTAAACGGGGGAAAAGGGGTTTTTGTAGAAAAATTTTTCGAGGGATTTTAATTTTTTATTTTTTTTTTTAAAAAACTGGGGAGGGGTTTTTTCCAACTTTTTTAAAATTTTGTGAAAAGTATTTTTTTTCTTCTTACCCTTTTCCCTTTTTTAAACCGGGTTTTTAGTTTACTTGGGGGTTCTTTAAAATTTTTCGGGGTATTTTAAATCCTTTGGTTTTAAAAAATTTTCGGAATCTTACCCTTTTCGTTTTTAGGGGGGAAAATTAAGTTCTTTGACCCCTTTTCCCTCGTTTTTTTGAAATTTGGGAAATTTTTGAACTTTCGCGATTTTTTCTGGGTTTTTATTTCCTTTTTTTTAGGTGACCAAATGCCCTTTTTTAATGGGGGAAAAACAACAGTTAAAAGATGGGAAACTTTTCAAAAAAAAACTAAAGTTGCCCTAAACCCAACCCAATTTTATTTGATTTTTACACCTCTAAAATTTTGGGTTTTTCGTTGAGATCTTTCGAGTTTAACGCCAAAATCTTTTCTTTATCAACACTTTTAGTTGGAAACGTTTTAAAAATTTGGGGGGGGTTATTACCCATATGTGGGACATTTTGGGGGGTTAAAAAATTTTCCCTGTTTTTGCCTTTTTTGTGTTTTTGTTTTTATGTTGGGTAGTTTGTGGCTTTTTTTTGGGGCTAGCAAAATTTTTCCTCATTGATTCCCCGAACTTTTTTTAAGAAGTAAGAAAATTTTTGGGAACCCCCCAAAGGGGGGGGAAAAAAGAATTTTTTTTAAAAATAAATTTGTTTGGGGTTTAAAGGCCCAAAGAAAAAAGGGGATAAGGGGTTTTTAAAAGTTTAAAAGAAATTAAGGGGTTTTTAAAAAGGGGAAAAAGGGAAGAGGGGTTTGGGGTTTTTAAAAAAAACGGGAAAATGAGAGGAAAAGGGGGGAAAGGAAAAAAAAAAGGGGGGAAATAAGGGGTTTTTAAAAGGTTCCCCCAAAAAAAAAAAAACAAATTCAAAACCTTTTTTTTTTAAAAAATAAATTGAAAAATTTTGGGGAAAAAAAAAAAAAAACCCCCCCCCCCCAAACCCCCCCAAAACCCCCAACCCCCAAAAAACCCCGGAAAAACCCCCCCAAAATTGCGAAAAAGGGGGAAAATTAATTTTTCAAAAAAAGGGAAAAAATTTTTTTTTGTTTTCCTTTTCCCCTTTTTTTTTTTTCTTTTTTTTTTTTTCTCCCTTTTTTTTTTGGGGGGATTTCCCTGTATTTTTTTTGGGGGGGGTTTTTTTTTTTTCCCTTCTGCCCGGGGGCTTTCCCTTTTTCCCCCCCCTTTTTTTTTCCCCCCTTTTTCCCCCTCCTTTTTCCCTTTTTATTTTTTAAAAACCCCCCCCCTTTTTTTCTAAAACCCTTTTTTTTTTCCCCCCCCCCCTTTTTTTTTTTTTTTTTTCCCTTTTTTTTTTTTTTTTTGGGGCCCCCTTTTTTTTTTTTTTTCTCATTTTTTTCTTCTTTTTTTTTCGTTTTTTTTTTTTTTCCCTTTTTTCTTTATTTTCCCCCTTTTTCCCCCCAAAAAAACCCCCCCTTTTTTTTTTCCCCCTTTTTTTTTAAAAAAATTTTCCCCAAATTTTTTGGGGGGTTTTTTTGGGAAATTTTGGGAAAACCCCCCCAAAACCAAAAATTTAAAAAAACCACAACACACACACACACACACAACACAACACAAACACACAAAACACAACACCCCACACACACACACACCACACACACACACACACACACAACACACACCAACACACACCAAACCCGAAAATTTAGCAGAAAAGAAAAGAAGTTAAAACCGAGTGAGTAAAAAAACACAATAAAATGTCAAACTGTCAAACAACTCTCTCTCTTCTCTTCTCTCTCCCCTTCCTCTCTCTCTCTCTTTTCTCTCTCTCCTCTCTCTCTCTCCTCTCTCTCTCTCTCTCTCTCTCCTCTCTCTCTCTCTCTCTTTTCATTTTCTTTGTTTTATATACATTCACCATTTATGTTATATTTTTTGGGTGTGATGTATCTCTCTCTCCTCTTCCCCTTCTCTCTCTCTCTCCCCTCTCTCTTCTCTCTCTCTCTCTCTCCTCTCTCTCTCTCCCCTCTCTTCTCTCTCTCATTTTCTCTCCCTCTCCTCATTTCTCTCTCTCTCTCCCCCTCTCTCTCTCTCTCTTTTCTCTCTCTCTCTCTCTCTCTCTCTCTCTCTCTCTCTCATTTTGTCTCCGTCTCCCTCATTTTCTCTCCCTCCCTCATTATCTCCTCTTCTCTCTCTCCTCTCTCATTTTTTTCCCGTCTCCCTCATTTTCTCTCCTTTTCTCATCTCTCCTCTCTCTCTCTCTCTCTCTCTCTCTTCTCTCTCTCTCCTCTCTCTCTCTCTCTCCCCTCTCTCTCTCTCTCTTCTCTCTCTCTCTCTCTCTCTCTCTGCTTCTCTCTCTCTCTCTCTCTCCTCTCTCTCTCTCTCTCTCCTTCCTTTCTTTACATCCAAAATATATATACATTATCACGACCAGATAGTGTGTGTGTGACTGTGTGTGTGTGTGAATGTATGTGTGGTGTGGCATCCCCCCCCCCCCCCCCCACACACACACACACATAACACACACCACACCACACAAACACAAACACCACAAAACACACACCACACACAAAAACCACACACCACACACACACACACACACACACACACACCCCGCGGTAACGACACACGGAAACAAATCTTGAAATATTACAGAGGCAAAACGAAAGACGTGGAAAAATGCAGGGGGAAAAAAAACTCTGAAAAATAATAAAAATAATAAAAATGCGAAAGCCCGAGCGGGATACTTGGCAAA
>JACEEZ010019919.1:106853-221853 GCA_016584305.1 Chionoecetes opilio | reverse complement strand
TAAAGAACCTTACTTAGAATAATAATAGAACTAAAGAACCTTACTTAGAATAATAATAGAACTAAAGAACCTTACTTAGAATAATAATAGAACTAAAGAACCTTACTTAGAATAATAATAGAACTAAAGAACCTTACTTAGAATAATAATAGAACTAAAGAACCTTACTTAGAACAATAATAGAACTAAAGAACCTTACTTAGAAATTATTTGAGAAATCAGTCAGCTAGAGTAAGATGGGGAAAATCTGCTGCTAATTACCGTTATATCAATCAAGGTGTCAGGCAAGGAGGCATATTGTCGCCATTTCTTTTCAAACTTTATATTGATGAAAGGATAACTTCTATATCTTCAAAGGACATTGGTTGTAAATATGGATATATGAGAGTCAATTTAATGGCTTATGCTGATGATTTAATTGTTCTTGCAGATACTTCAGAGACTTTAGGTATATTATATGCTGAGATTAAGGAAAAGTTAGAAACATTGAATTTATTAATTAATCAAGTAAAGACGAAATGCTGTATATTTTCAAAGGATAGAAGAAAAATGAAACCAAATTTATTGATCTGTGTGGAGATAGAATAGCACTGGTGGATAATTACAAGTATTTAGGTTACTGTAGCCAGAAAAATCTGAGTGATGAGAAAGATATAGATTTCAGGTTAACTAGTTTTTACGCAAAATTCAATTATATATATATATAGAGAGAGAGAAATTTCAAGAATGTTTCCAGTCAGACTCTCATGTTCCTATTCAATTAATTTTGCTTGCCAGAGTAAAGTCTGGCCTTATGGCAGACTGCTAGGATGAAAATTAAATCTTGCTATAAGACATTCCAGACAGCTTACCACAATGCCTTGAAAAAAGTGTTTGCTCTGCCACGCTACCACAGTAACCATGGGATGGCTCAACAGACGAGTAATTTGTTGTTCCAACATTACAATGCATTTGTACAGGCGAGATATTTTAAGAGACTTTTGGCCATCAATAACTCCCTCATTATATGGTGTTTGCCCTTTTTAAAGAACGGGTATACACTGCCTTCAATATAATTATTATTTAGAGATTTTTATAACATAAATTTGATAGAATATGACCTGCAAACCATCAAAGCTAGAATTACGTCGGTACAAAATCATGAACCTGGCCGTCTGAACCACTATGCACCAAACATTTAAGCTTGTATAACTGCAGGTATCTGCTTGTATGTGGAATTTTAGATAATGTGTGAATTATTTTAATTTTGAATGATTGTTTTAATCTTTTTAGATGGACCTGAAGTCCTTTGAGCTTCACATTATTTATTTTGTCATTTTATATGTACAGTAAAATTTGATTTATTAATAAGTTTTACTTGCGTAATTTTATATTATGCATCAATAATTGAATCTCTGTATATTAGTATATACGAAATATAGGAATAATGACGACGACGACGACGACGACGACGACGACGACTACTACTACTACTACTACTACTACTACTACTACTACTACTACTACTCCTGCCTCTTTCCTCTGAGTGGCAGGGTGAACGACTCCTCCGTCCCATCCTCTGAATCCTGGTGATCTTCAGCCTGGCCCAGGAACATCTGCTCCTGCAGCTCAAGACGTCTGACCTTTTCATCTTTCTGCTTCTGCTTCTTCAGCTTAGCCTCCTCTTCCAACTGCTTTCTCTTTGCTGCTTTCACTTGTCTATGCATCTCATTCTTGTCTACCCCTGTCATCATCATTGCACTCTCCTCCCCAACTTTGATCCTCTGGTAGTACAGCCACTCCAGGTCTAAAGTAGGGACTTTGCTGACCAGGGGGCAGTCACACTGCACGTGTGCTCTCGCGTGGCACAGCTGGGGGTTGGAGCAGTGGGATTCCTGGTCCTTGCAGAGGAAGATCGTGTGAAGGCAGGCCGTTATGTCAAACAGCCTGTCCATATTCTGCTCCACGAATTCCTTTACTGCTTTAGTTGCTCTGTCTCTCACCACTTCACTAACCTTCTTCCAAAAATTATCTATCCTTCTGGTCACGGACCGGTCAATAACAACCACTGGAGGTGCAAACTGGGCGTTTGATTTCTTCCACTGGGCAAGCACCATGGGGGTCAGATCCTTCGCAATGTCTCTCACTGGGTACTCCCGCTTGTCAACACCCTCCCGGATGCCGCTGAGTTCTTGGAGAAGGATTCCCCTCTTCATCACGCCGCGATACGTAGGCACCTCACTCTCAGCAAACTCTCGTCCACCGCCAACAAAGGCGGCCAACTTGGATCCAGAGCTCTGTCTAGTTGCGGGCTTCGACCCACTTGGCTTACAAGGAGAAGCCATCCTGAAAAAGACGATCAAGAATTGATGATAGGTGCAAATGAAGCCGTTACTTTAGCGGGGCTAAGCTATGTTTTGCATATAAATATAAAAATCCATTTTTGCATAGCAAGAAGTGCTCAAACCAAAAAGTTGAAAAGGACAAACCACCCTTAAAATTCAATTTTACATAAGAAAACACCCTGCCAAATACGAAATAATCTATATTTCATTTTTCATTGGACCTACGGCGTACCCTAACGTACACGGCTCAGGGGCAGACAGCAGTGATATGAGCAGGTGACAGACAGCAGGTGGCAATAAGCAGTGATTTGAGCAGGTGACAGACAGCAGTGATTTGAGCAGGTGAGAGACAGCAGGTGGCAGTAAATAGCAGTTATTTGAGCAGGTGACAGACAGCAGGTGGCAGTAAATAGCAGTGATTTGAGCAGGTGACAAGACAGCAGTGATTTGAGCAGTGATTTGAGCAGGTGACAGACAGCAGTGATTTGAGCAGGTGAGAGACAGCAGGTGGCAGCAAGCAGTGATTTGAGCAGGTGACAGACAGCAGGTGGCAGTAAGCAGTGATTTGAGCAGGTGACAGACAGCAGGTGGCAGTAAATAGCAGTTATTTGAGCAGGTGACAAGACAGCAGTGATTTGAGCAGGTGACAGACCAGTGATTTGAGCAGGTGACAGACAGCAGTGATTTGAGCAGGTGACAGACAGCAGTGATTTGAGCAGGTGGCAGTAACAGTGATTTGAGCAGGTGACAGACAGCAGTGATTTGAGCAGGTGACAGACAGCAGTGATTTGAGCAGGTGACAGACAGCAGGTGGCAGTAAGCAGTGATTTGAGCAGGTGACAGACAGCAGTGATTTGAGCAGGTGACAGACCAGTGATTTGAGCAGGTGACAGACAGCAGTGATTTTAGCAGGTGACAGACAGCAGTGATTTGAGCAGGTGACAGACAGCAGTGATTTGAGCAGGTGACAGACATCAGTTATTTTAGCAGGTGACAGACAGCAGTGATTTGAGCAGGTGACAGACAGCAGTGATTTGAGCAGGTGGCAAACAACAGTGATTTGAGCAGGTGACAGACAGCAGTGATTTTAGCAGGTGGCAGACAGCAGTGATTTTAGCAGGTGGCAGTAAGCAGTGATTTGAGCAGGTGACAGACAGCAGTGATTTGAGCAGGTGGCAGTAAGCAGTGATTTGAGCAGGTGACAGACAGCAGTGATTTGATCAGGTGACAGACAGCAGTGATTTGAGCAGGTGGCAGTAAGCAGTGATTTGAGCAGGTGACAGACAGCAGTGATTTGAGCACGTGACAGCTAGCAGGTGGCGGGAAGCAGTGATTTGAGCAGGTGACAGTAAGCAGTGATTTGAGCAGGTGACAGACAGCAGTGATTTGAGCAGGTGACAGACAACAGTGATATGAGCAGGTGACAGACAGCAGTGATTTGAGCAGGTGGCAGACAACAGTGATATGAGCAGGTGACAGACAGCAGTGATTTGAGCAGGTGGCAGACAACAGTGATTTGAGCAGGTGACAGACAGCAGTGATTTGAGCAGGTGGCAGACAACAGTGATTTGAGCAGGTGACAGACAGCAGTGATTTGAGCAGGCGGCAGACAACAGTGATTTGAGCAGGTGGCAGTAAGCAGTGATTTGAGCAGGTGGCAGTGAGCAGTGATTTGAGCAGGTGACAGACAGCAGTGATTTGAGCAGGTGACAGACAGCAGATGGCAGTAAGCAGTGATTTGAGCAGGTGACAGTGAGCAGGTGACAGTAAGCAGTGATTTGAGCAGGTGACAGACAGCAGTGATTTGAGCAGGTGACAGCTAGCAGGTGGCGGGAAGCAGTGATTTGAGCAGGTGGCAGTAAGCAGTGATTTGAGCAGGTGACAGACAGCAGTGATTTGAGCAGGTGACAGCTAGCAGGTGGCGGGAAGCAGTGATTTGAGCAGGTGACAGTAAGCAGTGATTTGAGCAGGTGACAGACAGCAGTGATTTGAGCAGGTGACAGCTAGCAGGTGGCGGGAAGCAGTGATTTGAGCAGGTGGCAGTAAGCAGTGATTTGAGCAGGTGGCAGACAACAGTGATTTGAGCAGGTGACAGACAGCTGCAGTGATTTGAGCAGGTGGCAGACAACAGTGATTTGAGCAGGTGGCAGTAAGCAGTAATTTGACCAGGTGACAGACAGCAGTGATATGAGCAGGTGACAGACTGCAGTGATTTGATCAGGTGTCAGACAGCAGATGGCAGTAAGCAGTGATTTGAGCAGGTGGCAGTAAGCAGTGATTTGAGCAGGTAACAGAGACAACAGGGGGCAGACAGCAATATATTAGAGTAGTTCTCGTTTAGATATTCAATAAGGAGGAAATACGCACTAGTTACATATCGTTTTTGCCTTCGTTATGACTCGTGTTAAGAAGATACATTTAATTCTTCCCGCGCATTGCTTCTTCTTTTGACTTCCTTATTATCACCCGTTTGTTTTCTATTATTTCCTCTATTCGCCTTGTTTTTTTCCACTTCAATTACATAATTACAATTTATATTTCTTTTTTTTTACCAATGACATGACTCGCACACTCGTATTTTCTTATATTTTGCCATATTTCAAATTTCTAAATTTACCGCGTCAAATTTATATGAAAAGAAACGAGGCGACGACTGGACGAGGCAACATGGCAGCCGTAGGCAGACGTAGGATAGTGGCAGGTCAGTATTTTCTATTTTACGCCTTATTTACAAGTCACAGGTACATATTGAGTAGCTTTAGTGAAGGATTACTATCTTAAGATGTCTGAGGTGGTATGAGGTAAGGTGTTTAAAGCGTAGAATAGCCATACTGGGATGTTTTGTAATGTCTACGCGGTGCTGGATTTTCTGGAAGTGTCGGTAGGGGTGTTACAGGGAGTTTCGTACACAAGTTGTTAAGTACCCAGGTTTTGTTAGTTGTTTCGTACACTGATTGTGAGTTTTTTCGTACATACCTGGTGTCGAATCTTAACTAGTAATCAAGTTCAACTCTGAGCTGAGTGTACGAAACAACTATGGTTTTATATAGACTACGAAACAACTTTTTTGGTGTACGAATCTACTGGTGTACGAAACAACTTGTGTACGAACTGACTGCACCCCGTCGGTATGATTCTGGTGTTAGATGGTATGGTAAAATTCTAGTGTTTGCCCATACTCTCCCACTTATAGCGCATTTTCGTGACGTTCACCGCCCTGGTTCAGTCCAGTCCGGACCGGGTCAGGGTGGACTGATGGTCGCGAAAATACATCGAGACTGGCCCCGTCCCATTCGTGGTTCCTATTGGCTGGGGGATCGAGTGGGCGGTACTGAACTGAACTGTGGAGGCGGCAGGCGTCCATCTTGTCAATATCCTTTTTGTCGTCCGCCTTTTAACCTGTGCTGAAGACTACAACTACCACGTCTGTGATACTTTAGTCTTATGGTCGGCCTTCATGGTGTTTCATGTCTTATCAGCACCACGAGAAGCTCCTGGTCGCCTTCCCCGCTGACTGTAGTGCGCATGCGCCAGTTCTCCCCACACTGGTCCAAGGTGGTCCTGGTATGTGGGTCGGACCAGCCTGGACTGGGCTGAACCGTTCTAGACTGCCTCGCAAAAACAGTGACCGCCCGGGACTAGCCCAGTCCAGACCGGGCCAGAGCGGTCACGAAAATACGCTATTACCCCAAACAAGGTTGGGGACCTGTGGAAATGCGGGGTTTTCTGGTGAGGAACAAATTATGCGTCGGAAACACGTAATTTAAGAGTTGTTTAGGGGGGTAAAACTCCCTAGATCTAGGGTAATTTCCTTATATCTAGAGAAATATGCCTAACCAAAATTAACCTAACCTAGCGGGGGGCTTGACTCACTGATAACCTAACCTAACCAAATCTAACCTAAGCTATCCTAACCAAATCTAACCTAACCTAATCAAATCTAACTTAACCTAACCAAAATTATAACCTAACCTACCCAAATATAACCTACCCCAACCTAACCAAATCTAACCTAACCTCCTAGCGGGGGGTTGGGGGAGGGGGGGTTCTCGACACTTCGGTCATCATTCTGTGAGGATCGTCAGGTTCAAACGTCTCTGGACTCGGAAGAAATCCAATGAATTTTCCAAAGATCTAGGGAGTTATTTCAACACCCATAACTCAAAAAATATGTGGTTGCAACGCATATTTTGTACCCCAGCCAAATATCCCGAATTCCCCCAGGTCCCCCAGCTTGTTTAGTGGGCGAGGGGGAGTATGGGCAAACACTAGAATAATACCGATGGTACTCTTGTCTGTTGTGATGAAGGGCGCGGCGCGTAGTGTGTACTCGTAGTAATGGATACAAGATCATTGGTAAGCGATTTCGGTCACACGAAGCGAAGCACTTTTTCTTTAATAGAGTTGTTAATATATGAAACTCTTCCTGCACAAGTAGTTAATAGTACATAACTCGGTTGAGGTGTTTGAGAACAAACAGATAAACACTTAGCATCAACTGCCCAACTCGATTACTTCAGCCCTATGTAAACTCTTTTTTGTAGCGTTAGCTTTATTTTAGAATATGTCTCCTTCAATCTTTCCTATAAAATTCCATGGCAGTTTGGTAAATTTTTACGATAGGACCAAACTTCCCTACACAATTGGGAGCATGGTTTTTGTTTACCTTATTGTATTCTAAGAGACATTTTCTCTGAGCTTTCCGTCGCAAATCAATAGTTTCAGAGATATAGAACATTTTAGGTAGGAGGAGGAATACGTCTCTTTGTTTACAAAATGCCTCCCTCTTCCTCTTCTTGTGACCTGCATCGCTTTTGTTTCGGAGTAAGTTTTCCGTGCGCACCCGTGGCTACCTTACCTACCTTACCTAACCTAACCTTACCTTACCTAACCTTACCTAACCTAACCTAACCTAACCTAACCTAACCTAACCTTACCTTACCTTACCTTACCTTACCTTACCTTACCTTACCTTACCTTTAACCTCCTAACTGGGTCCAATAATAAAAAAGTTTAATAAAATACCAAACCCCGAGATTAACCTATAGCCACGGGTGCGCATGGAAAACTTACTCCGAAACAAAAGCGATGCAGGTCACAAGAAGAGGAAGAGGGAGGCACTTTGTAAACAAGGAGACGTATTCCTCCCCCCACCTAAAATGTTCTATATCTCAGAAACTATTGATTTATGACGGAAAGCTCAAGGAGAAAATGTCTCTTAGAATACAATAAGGTAAACAAAAACCATGCTCCCAATTGTGCAGGGAAGTTTGGTCCTATCGTAAAATAATACCGGCAGTTTTTCTATACTGTATGGTGTTTTTTTTCTCACTTTTTTCCTGCCGGTCTCGGCCGGAGGGAGAGGTGGGTGGGGAGGAGCCTTCAACTTTACTATTCTTTTACCTCTTAACACGTAGAAACTATAGTGGTAGAAAGTAGTCACACAGACAGCCTCGTTTGGCCCAGTAGGGCTGTTGCTGTTTGTTCTTCCTTTGTATTCCTTTGTATTCCTCCTTTCCTTCCTCTCCCTCTTCCTCTTTCTACACACACTCCCTCTAATATGACTGTCACTACTGTATCATGTATGTGTGTGTGTAAGTAAGTAAGCGAGAGAGAGAGAGTAGTATGTGTGTTTGTGTGTATTGCACTGTCATCTATCACTTCCTTATTCCACAGGCCTGGACGATGCCCTTGGCAGGCGGCACGCGTCTTCATCCTCCGTCGCCGCCACAGCCACGTCAGCCAGCCCTGAGGTAAGCTATATCAAGTATAGGCGTCCAGCCTCTGGCCCCTTTGCTTTTTGCTCAGTTCTTGCGGCTGGAACGTGGCAGCGAGCTCAAAGCGCTTTTAAAATATAGGGGAAAAGAAAAAGAGGGGTCACTTTCAAAAGGTAGCAAAGAACATCACATCAGTGTTCAGGTATTCAATTGCATTTGATCAAATCATGAGACAGATTGGTCCAAAAATAAAAAGTTTGTTGCACAGACCCCCATGGATTTTGACAGCACTACTTGCATGTCAAATTTCAGCCCAATCCGACAATATTTAGGAGTAGTTATTCAATTTTTGGCTCACGAATGGGTCCACTCCCCTTACGCGAATGGGTCTTATGGTAAGTGGCAGCGACCGAAGCGAGCTGCCAATTCTTCCCTTCTACTTCCTCGCGACCACGCCTAGAAAACAGTGAAGAAAAATAGATCTCACCGTGCTGACGGACTTCGTATAATGGCTGTCTCACCGCCACCACCGCCGCTGCCACACTCACTATCACTCAGCCGCCGGTGACCCATTGTTTTGTATGTGCTATATGGCCAAACAGACGCCATTGGACGCGTCATACAGATCCTGGAGACAAATAGTGCAACTCAACCAACCAAGAATCAACAACTCCATTTAACTCTAACTATTGTTTTGTCTATGTGTTAACTATTGTTTTGTCATGTGTTGCACTCGCTCCTCTCCCTCCGCTACCTATCTATTTTGTTTGCTATTTATTGCTCGCGCTCCTCTGCCTCCGCTACTTTACCTTTCTTGGTATTCCTCGCAGACAGTGAGTTAAGTCCGGTGTAAATAAGCATTTACCTCCCACCTGCTCTTTATTCAGTGAAACGTGAACCTCTTGCGGGGCCGCCTCTGTGACGGTGGGCTGCGTGTCTCGAGGCCTGGGTGGTGGTGGTGGTGGCTACCGTAGATAGCACTAAAGTCGCCAGGACAACGTTTTTTTCGATTTATAGTCGTGTGGTGGCGTTAATACTTACATTTCTACATCCATGATTTCAGGAAAGTTAGAAAGGGCTATCTGGAGAGTCTGTGTCATTTTGTGTCTTCATCTGTGTCATGTTATGGCTATAAATGAACAAATCATTGTAGGTCGCCAACCGAGTGGCGACCTACACTAAGATCGCCAGCTAGTGTTTATGTTCAGAGTGTCCTCCCGCCGTCGTCGTCGCCCGAAAAAAAAAGAGTAGCGAAATTTGAAACCGTATGTACTTGCAGATACAAAGCATAAAACGACACTGAAACAGGGTAGATTATACAGTCATTATAATTATAAACTACTGTGTATCATCTTCAGTGGCATATAAAAATCACTAGTGATGCTATAATTCGTAATATATGTCGCCTGGCGACATTAGTGCAGGTGGCGACTAAAGTGTTATCTACAGTAGTATTTAGGGGGGTGGGGGTGGACGCAGCATTCCTTTGTCCATGTTCGCCGAGAGCTGCTTGCTGTGTGCTTCAGGGGACGGATCGCTTTGTCCCGCTGGCATCACCTTCTTGTATTGCGCTTTGGATGAGCTTGTCGAGTGAGCGTCGGTCGGAATGAGGGAAAGTAGGAAGTTTAGAGGGACGCCAAAGCAGGAAGGAATGCACTTGTATTATGGTTGCCTACACTCTTCTTAGAGATCTTTGTTTACACTCGTCCCTAACACCTGTCTGCCCCTCCAGCCCTTCCTGTGCCTTGGTTCCCGACGCCTGGATATGTGATTCTCCTTCTCTCCCCACTTCCTCCTCCTATTCTCCCTCCTGCTCCGTTTTCATTCCCCAATTTCTCAGTTTTATTATCCTGCATGAAAACAAAGCGCAAACGATTCAACAGTATCTGCGGGGCCTGCGGGATTACATGTAAAAAAGAAAAAAAAAATTGAATTACTTGTTCATACGTATGTTCTTTTAGGATGTCAGAAACTATATTTGTAGGGAAACTGAGTACTACATATTAATTAATTTTGTGTTGAAGGCGCACTTTTGCTTAAAATATTTGAAAGAATAACTTTAGCTTTAAACTGTGTCTCTCCATTAAAGTAATCGTCCAGACCATTTCTTTTCATCATTCCTGATTTAATGCAATCAAATCATAGCCATTAACGAGTATATCAACAATACGTCGTCACTTTTTGTATCCAGTCAGCCGTTTTTAAATAATCCGCAATCAAAATCTGAAAATTCCCCGAGCTCTCAAAACACACTCAAGATTTGCAGACGCTCAGGCTCAGGCTCCGTGACGTAGCATCAGGGAGGATCCTCTTCCCGCGCTTGATCAGAGGCACGTAAACACAGAGATAAATATAATAGTACTTGAAGATATTTGGGTGTTTCTGATAGATTTTTTTTGCTATATGCCACATGCATGCATCCTTTATGGGTGCAGCATGCTTCCTTCCCACACACACGCCTGCACACCGACACCCTTCCCACACACACGCCTGCACACACGCCTCCTTCCCACACACACGCTTGCATACACGCCTCCTTCCCACACACACGCCTGCACACACGCCTCCGTCCCACACACACGCCTGCACACCGACACCCTTCCCACACTCACGCCTGCACACACGCCTCCGTCCCACACACACGCCTTCACACCGACACCCTTCCCACACTCACGCCTGCACACACGCCTCCGTCCCACACACACGCCTGCACACCGACACCCTTCCCACACACGCCTGCACACACGCCTCCTTCCCCCACACACGCCTGCACACACGCTTCCTTCCTACACACACGCCTGCACACCGACACCCTTCCCACACACGCCTGCACACACGCCTCCTTCCCACACACACGCTTGCATACACGCCTCCTTCCCACACACACGCCTGCACACACGCCTCCTTCCCACACACACGCCTGCAGACACGCTTCCTTCCCACACACACGCCTGCACACCGACACCCTTCCCACACAGACGCCTGCACACACGCCTCCTTCCCACACACACGCCTGCACACACGCCTCCTTCCCACACACACGCCTGCACACACGCCTCCTTCCCACACACACGCTTCCTTCCCCCACACACGCCTGCACACCGACACCCTTCCCACACACACGCCTCCTTCCCACACACACGTCTGCACACCGACACCCTTCTTACACACACGCCTGCACACACGCCTCCTTCCCACACACACGCCCTCCACACACGTGTGTGTATGTGTGTGTGTGTGCAGGAAGGGTGTTGGTGCGCAGGCGTGTGTGTGGGAAGGAGGCGTGTGTGTGGGAAGAGTGTCGGTCACAGCGACAGATTTACTGTCTGACACCGAAGTACAATCGCTCATCATAACATTTGCCGACAGGTGTCAGACAGAGTGTCTGCGGGCGTCCCTGTTCTGACGTCATCAATAACAGTCGTAGCCCTGTTGGAGGGAAGATTTTTTTTTTCGCGCGCTTTTTACAAAAGTCGTGTTTTTACGGAAATAAGGCCTGGAAATAAATTATTTTTGGTGGATTAGGTGTTTTGAATGTACATTCAACATAATTAGGCAAAAAAAAAATGGGTCTGGGCGATTACTTTAAGCTTTCCGGTCAAATTCCATGGGATTTTTTTTATACTGCATGGTGGTTTTTCTGCACTGTTTTTCTGCTGTTTTCGGCCGGAGGAGAGTGGTGCGGGAGTAGTCTTCAACTTTGCTATTATTTTGCATCAAATTCGAAGAAACTATAGTGGTAGAAAGGAGTCACACAGGCAGCCTCATTTTGCCAAGCAGGACTGTTGCTGTCTGTTCTTCCTTTGCATTCCTCCTCCTCTTCCTCAACCATGAGAACCTTTTTGAACTCGATGCTTATGTCAAAGTAATTGGATTTTCATATTGCCACGTGAGTAATCTTAGTAACATCTCCGTGGTTGAAGCAGAGTTAGTGGTAACATATCATAGCACACTACATTCCTTTCATTCTATTCTATGACATTTCCATGAACTGTCTATTCTCTATTAGATTAGGGTTGCCATACATCCGGATTTTCCCGGACATGTCCGGAATTTACGTGTCAAAATCAGCGTCCGGGGGGAATTTTGAACATTTTCGAAATGTCCGGAATTTCAGCATCCATTACCAATTTTTCATAAAAATAGAAATTTTTAAAACTATTGACGAGAGAGAAGGGGGGGCGGAGGCAGTGGCGTAGCTATGGGGGGCACATACCCCCCCATGAGAATCCAATGGCCCCCCATGATAATCTGGTGCCCCCCATGATAATCCGGTGCCCCCCATGAGAATCCGGTGCCCCCCATGAGAATCCGGTGCCCCCCATGAGAATCCGGTGCCCCCATGAGAATCCGGTGCCCCCCATGAGAATCCGGTGCCCCCCATGAGAATCCGATGCCCCCCATGAGAATCCGGTGCCCCCATGAGAATCCGGTGCCCCCCATGAGAATCCGGTGCCCCCCATGAGAATCCGGTGCCCCCCATGATAATCCGGTGCCCCCCATGATAATCCGGTGCCCCCCATGAGAATCCGGTGCCCCCCATGAGAATCCGGTGCCCCCCATGAGAATCCGGTGCCCCCCATGAGAATCCGATGCCCCCATGAGAATCCGGTGCCCCCCATGAGAATCCGGTGCCCCCCATGAGAATCCGGTGCCCCCCATGAGAATCCGGTGCCCCCATGAGAATCCGGTGCCCCCCATGAGAATCCGGTGCCCCCATGAGAATCCGGTGCCCTCCATGAGAATCCGGTGCCCCCCATGAGAATCCGGTGCCCCCCATGAGAATCCGGTGCCCCCCATGAGAATCCGGTGCCCCCCATGAGAATCCGGTGCCCCCCATGAGAATCCGGTGCCCCCATGAGAATCCGGTGCCCCCCATGAGAATCCGGTGCCCCCCATGAGAATCCGGTGCCCCCCATGAGAATCCGGTGCCCCCCATGAGAATCCGGTGACCCCCACTGGCCATGGCTGCCGTATTCTGTATAATGCTCTAATACCCACCACCGATCTGATCTTAGAATATACCCTTATATCCTTCTATGTGGCATCAGAATGCCTCCGTTTGCCTAGTGCCTCCATTGATAGATACCTAGCTACACCACTGCTTACAAAGCAATCCAGTCCTTTAACAACCCTCAAACTACGTAGCAAAAAAAAAAAAAAAAAAGATTATATACCTATAATTATCAGTTGCGACGTTGTTAACGAGTTCGAAGCACTAACGAACACTATCAATATAAGCTTTACAAAAATACTACAAAACTATACCAACACTTACTAACTCCCATTTAAGATCTGGATAACGTTACAGGTCAAGAATTATTGGTCAAAAGTCAACAGATCAGGGCGTGGTTAGGAAATAGGGAAAGGTTTAGTGTTTGGAAGCAGTGTTGAGTTCCTTGAGTATTCCGGCACGAGCGTCAGTCGAGAGCGAGTCAGCAAGGGGGCAGGACGTGTGTGCAGGCAGCTGGGAGGAGGAAGAGGATGATTTTTGGCCAAACAACGCTGTATTTTGTTGCTTTACTTATTTCTGCAGCGTAAGGTAGTTGAGAGAGAAAGGGAGGGAGTGGGAGAGAGAGAGTGAGAAGAATGAGTGAACAGTGGCGGATCTAGGGGGCTACGGCCACCCCTGAAAATTAATCTCATTGGCCACCCCAGATCGGAGTCAGAGGTCTAATGAAAATTCAACCATTTCTTTTCAATAGTTATGCCATGGCCACCCCACACTAGATCTGTGTCCAACCTTGGCCACCCTAGTCACCATGTAGTACTGGCGGCGCTACTGTGAGAGGGAGAGGGAGGCAAGGAGGGAGTGAGAGCTGACGTGTGATTTGAGGTTGTTTAGTCCTCCCTGCAAAGTCATGGTGGCTGATGGCTGTTATCTTTCTACCTTATAACGTCAGATCGGCTATAGCCAGTGGCGCAGCTATGTGGCCGTCAAAGGGCCAAAGTGTGTGTTGGGCGGGGTCATGGGTGTCAGCGGAGGCGTCCCGAATTTTGGCTGTTCAGATATAGTAAAAGGTAAAGATGGGAGCATACGCTAAGCCGCGCTGGGCATTCGGTGCTCATCTCCGTGGCATTAGCCCTTTTATATAGCCCTAGTAATATTAGTAAGTAACATGACCTTTTCTGCATCTTTTTGGAGCCTTTGATCTGACCTTTGACCTCAATTTTCCACAGATGTTCCTGACCCGCATTGAACCTGACCAAGGGGTGAACAGCCTGCAGGATGGAGGACCGCTACACCACACCAAGACCAAGATTAACACCATGACTACCATGACACCAAGATGACCTCTGTCAACCCTCCACCACACGAGGCAAGTGTTCAAGCCAGTGTTACCGTAACCAATGGCCTGGTGAGAGTCCTGGTAATGGTCTAATGGGTAGTTAATTGGTATTTAAAAGCACCTCATGGTATAGGATATATTTATTATTATTTTTTTTTTTTTAAGCATCATTTTTTTTTTTAAGGCCTGGCTCATTAACTTGTCCTTTTAATTGTGTTTTTTCATTGTTTTTGTTGTCATAGTTATTGTCATTTGCTTCGTTGACTTAATGATAACAATTTAACAGGCTAAGTGAAGGAGGCTAATTAGTGAAGATTAAATGCTAGTTCAGGGATACCACAGTTTCTCTCTCTCTCTCTCTCTCTCTCTCTCTCTCTCTCTCTCTCTCTCTCTCTCTCTTCTCTCTCTCTCTCTCTCTCTCTCTCTCTCTCTCTCCCCCCCCCTCTCTCTCTCTCTCCTCTCTCCTCTCTCCTCCTCTTCTCTCTCTCTCTCTCTCTCTCTCTCTCTCTCTCTCTCTCTCTCCTCTCTCTCTCCTCTCTCTCTCTCTCTCTCTCCTCTCTCTCTCTCTCTCTCTCTCTCTCTCATGAATACTTCATAACACTTCCACTACTTATACTCTCTTACAAACTACTAATTATTACTTAACAGACTAATAAGTGTACCTTCTCTCATGGCTTCAATGCAATGGTAGTTCAGTATTTATTTATCGCTATTTTGTCTGTATCTATTAACTATCTATTGACTTTGCCTATTAACTATATTATTACATATTATCTATCAACTTTTGTCTATCAATTTACTGTATTGTCATCAACTTTGTGTGGATCAACGCACTCCACCTCTGCGACATCAAAGCACCTCTCTGACGGGCTCCAGCTAGCCCGGGGTCCTCCCCTGCTGGAGGCCCGATAGACACAAACAAAAAATCAACTTTGCATTATAATCGACCATGAAACAAACTCCACTATTTACACTACTCAGATTTATTGGTATTTGTGTATTATCTATCTAGTTTTCTACAGTACTAATAGAAGAGATATATTAAGATACTAGCTGCAAAGCCGCCCTCCGGGCGGACTTTTTCGCTAGCTCCTGCGGAAAGCTATTGGTGGGCCTTCGGCCCACCACCTGGTGGACTCCGACTCTCCAGATAACCCCTTTTAACTTTCCTGAAATCATGGATGTAGAAATGTATGTATTAACGCCAACCCATTCACATCACCCCCCACCTATTCCCTCACCCATCACCCCCCACCCATTCACTCACCCATCACCCCACACCCATTACCCATCACCCCACCCATTCACTCACCCATTACCCATCACCCTACATCAAGGTTTCCTCAATTCTCGCAACCCACTTTTTTTTCTCACAATTCTCGCTAATAGAGGCTGCTAAAAAAGAAAAAAAAAAAGTGATCGGATCATCCCATAAATGGGCTTAAAACCTTCCCCTGTTCAACCTGGTTCCAAAACTGTGCCATATGATAGGATTGCGCCACTGGGGACGGAACCTAGAGCGGACACACACACACACACACACACACACACACACACACACACTTTCGCTTATATTATTATAGATTGAATAGGTATATAGATAGTACGAACAGGGAATACCGTAGATAACAGTTGAGTCGCCAGGACAACTTTTTTTTCTGTTTACAGACGTGTGGTGGCGTTAATACTTACATTTCGATATCCATGATTTCAGGAAAGTTAGAAGGGGCTATCTGGCGAGTCTGTGTCATTTTGTGTCTTCATCTGTGTCATAGTATGGCTATAAATGAACAAAGTACAAAAATATCTACAAAGTGGCTACCAACAGTAGAGTCGCCATCTAGTGTTTATTTACTGAGTGTCGTACCGCGGTCGTCGTCGCCCGAAAAAAAAATGCGTAGCGAAATTTGAAACCGTCTATACCTGCAGCTACAAAGCATAAAACAACGCTGAAACAGGGTAGATTATACAGTCATGATATAAACTACTGTGTATCATCTTCAGTGGCACATAAAAATCAGTAGTGATGCTATAATTCGTAATATATGGCGCCTGGCGACATCACTGCAGGTGGCGACTTTACTGTTATCTACGGTAGGGAAGGGGCTGATAACTATGTAACAAGGTGGAGGCAGCGAGGAGTCGAACTGGCTACCACACCCGTGTTAATTTTCAATCTTTGATATAAATACTTTTTTGCTTCAAAACTAAATATATATATATATATAAATTTACTTTTTCTGCTTTAAAATAATAATTAATGTGAATTATGAGAAGTTACTTATTTTCACTTTTACTTATGGTAGTGTGATGAAAGGTTTTATAGTGTGGGTTTATAATGTTTTATAATGTGTAAGTCTTGACACACTTTGCATAGACTGTGTGTGTGGTGTGTGTGTGTGTGTGTGTGGTAACAGGAACTTTTTTGCAGGCTTTGCGGCAGTGCGTGATCAAGATGAGTCGACTGTAATCACCACCACCACCACCACCACTCCCTCTAATGGTAATTATGTCGTTAACTCTGTATGTAAGACTTGTTTTGCCTGTGTTTTGTATGGTAAATCAGCCGTTGTGTGTTAGTAAGAGTTCGTTGGACTCCCCACTCAGTTGCTTGTTTAAATTATTTATTTATTTTAGTTTTTGGTTCTTTAAAATGAATGTGCTTTATATATGGACGCTTTTCGAGGTATCTTATTTTTTTTTTGTTTTACAGAAATTAGTTAGTAAACTATTATTTCAAATACAATATTTCTTTTTCTCATTTTCAAGTTTCATTGTTTCAATACAAATTTCTTAGATTTTTAATCTATTAAAAGTTTCAAGATTATTTATAATAGAGCAATTCTACTATTTTTTGATTAAATTAAATGATTTTCCTAACAAGGCTTACACAAAACTTAGGTGTTCTTAAAACTGAACCAAAACTTTATATATTTGAACAAAACTTAGTAGTGGAAGTGAGTGTGTGTGTAGTAGTGTAGTAAAACATTTTTAACGAGGCGAAAAATCCATTCTATCTTAAGGTCTCGTGCTTAAAATGATGCCTGTTTACCTGATATGGTTAACTATGCTAAAGTACAGCTGAAATTAAGAAAAAGCATAGTATTCCCTTCTCCTGGCATCAAATATCAGTCAGAAAGCAGCAAGGGTTCAGGATTTTTCGCCTAGTTAAATAATTAGTATAGCTGCTTTTAATTTTTTTATTAACCGTATTTCTTTTCCTAGTATATAATGGATTTCTTATAATCCCTCATCTCCAAGTTCTCAGTTCAAAGTAGTCTTCTCGCCCCCATCTTTCATTATTAGTTTCTTTTATTTCAATTTACATGTTTAATCTATTTTAAAGTTTCAAGGTTTATAATATTTTGCTTAGTCAGTATTAGTAATTATAATATTTCCTATTCTTAAAACTTTACACCATAGCAAAAGTTGTGGGTGGAAATGTATATTGGTCTTTATTGCTCACTTAAATCAGTGAAATAACACATTGTAAAATCCAGATAATAAATACGTATAGGAAATATATTTTCATAAAGGTTAATTCTATTGGTTTTATTATTTTTCAAAGCTTACACCAAACTTAGCAGTTCTCGAAATCAGGAACTTAATATATATGAACAAAACAAGTTAATGGGTGGAAGTGTTTTTATTGGTAGTGGTTTAAAATTGTTTTTATTAATGTTTTTATGATAATTTCTCTTTTAATCCCTTGTCTGTCAAGCCTCTTAACATTCTCCTCACCCCTCACTACCCCTCCCAAGTCTCTCAGCTAACACCTTGGCCCCTTCCCTTCCCCTAATGTGTTCAGTCTTTACTGCTCACTTAAATCATAGTGAAATAACACCAGATAGAAAATGTAGGATGAGTAAAAGTTAGAAAGAAAATATAAATTTTTTATTCAAGTGTTAACAAGGATGATTCTACACAGTATTAGCCTTGGCCTCTATTTAGTGTTGAGGCAGGCAGACATTAGTTCTCATCAGTCATTACTAATTGTACCAACACTTAACACCTTCATTCACAGACACAGGTTGTGTGAAGCAGACAGACACAGACAGACAGGGGTTGTGAGGCAGGCAGGCAGGGGTTGTGAGGCAGGCAGGCAGACAGACAGACGGGTTGTGAGGCAGGCAGGCACACAGACATGGGTTGTGAGGCAGGCAGACAGACGGGTTGTGAGGCAGGCAGGCAGATGGGTTGTGAGGCAGGCAGACAGGGGTTGTGAGGCAGGCAGGCAGACAGACAGACATGGGTTGTGAGGCAGGCAGGCAGACAGACAGGGGTTGTGAGGCAGGCAGGCAGGCAGGCAAACAGACAGACAGGGGTTGTGAGGCAGACAGACAGACAGGGGTTGTGAGGCAGGCAGGCAGACAGGGGTTGTGAGGCAGGCAGGCAGGGGTTGTGAGGCAGCCAGGCAGACAGGGGTTGTGAGGCAGGCAGACAGACAGACAGACAGGGGTTGTGAGGCAGGCAGGCAGGGGTTGTGAGGCAGCCCAGCAGACAGGGGTTGTGAGCAGGCAGCAGACAGGACAGACAGACAGGGGTTGTGAGGCAGGCAGACAGACAGACAGGGTTGAGGCAGACAGACAGATAACAGGCCCGGGGTTGTGAGGCAGGCAGCAGACAGACAGGGGTTGTGAGGCAGGCAGACACAGACAGGGTTGTGAGGCAGGCAGGCAGACACAGCAGACGGGTTGTGAGGCAGGCAGACACAGACGGGGTTGTGAGGCAGGCAGACACAGACAGGGGTTGTGAGGCAGGCAGACACAGACAGGGGTTGTGAGGCAGGCAGACACAGACAGGGGTTGTGAGGCAGGAGCAGACACAGACAGGGGTTGTGAGGCAGGCAACAGACAGACAGGGTGTGAGGCAGGCAGAGACAGACAGACAGGGGTTGTGAGGCAGGCAGACAGACAGACAGAGGGGTTGTGAGGCAGGCAGACAGACACACAGGCAGGGGTTGTGAGGCAGCAGACAGGCAGGGGGGCAGACAGACACAGGCAGGGTTGTGAGGCAGGCAGACAGACACACACGGCAGGGGTTGTGAGCGCAGGACAGACAGACATGACACAGGCAGGGGTTGTGAGGCAGCAGACAGACAGACACAGGCAGGGGTTGTGAGCAGGCAGACAGACAGACAACACAGGCAGGGTTGTGAGGCAGGCAGACAGACAGGACACAGGCAGGGGTTGTGAGACAGACAGACACAGGCAGGGGTTGTGGTGCAGCAGACAGACACAGGCAGGGGTTGTAGGCAGGCAGACAGACAGACACAGGCAGGGGTTGTGAGGGAGCAGACAGACAACAAGGCAGGGGTTGTGAGGCAGGAGACAGACAGACACAGGCAGGGGTTGTGATGCAGACAGACAGACACAGGCAGGGGTTGTGATGCAGGCAGACAGACAGACACAGGCAGGGGTTGTGAGGCAGGCAGACAGACAGACCAGGCAGGGGTTGTGAGCAGGCACAGGCAGGGGGTTGTGGTGCAGACAGACAGACACAGGCAGGGGTTGTGAGCAGCGACAACAGGACAGACACAGGCAGGGGTTGTGAGGCAGCAGACAGACAGACCAGGCAGGGGTTGTGATGCAGCAGACAGACACAGGCAGGGGTTGTGGTGCAGGCAGACAGACACAGGCAGGGGTTGTGATGCAGACAGACAGACACACAGCAGGGGTTGTGAGGCAGGCAGACAGACAGACACAGGCAGGGGTTGTGATGCAGGCAGACAGACAGACACAGGCAGGGGTTGTGGTGCGCAGACAGACAGACACAGGCAGGGGTTGTGTGCAGGCAGCAGACCAGACACAGGCAGGGGTTGTGAGCAGGCAGACAGACAGACACAGGCAGGGGTTGTGATGCAGGCAGACAGACAGACACAGGCAGGGGTTGTGATGCAGGCAGACAGACAGACACAGGCAGGGGTTGTGAGGCAGGCAGACAGACACAGGCAGGGGTTGTGATGCAGCAGACAGACAGACACAGGCAGGGGTTGTGAGGCAGGCAGACAGACAGACACAGGCAGGGGTTGTGATGCAGGCAGACAGACAGACAGACACAGGCAGGGGTTGTGATGCAGGCAGACAGACAGACACAGGCAGGGGTTGTGATGCAGGCAGACAGACAGACACAGGCAGGGGTTGTGAGGCAGGCAGACAGACAGACACAGGCAGGGGTTGTGATGCAGCAGACATACATACACAGGCAGGGTGTGATGCAGGCAGACATACATACACAGGCAGGGGTTGTGATGCAGGCAGACAGACAGACACAGGCAGGGGTTGTGATGCAGGCAGACAGACATACACAGGTAGGGGTTGTGAGGCAGGCAGACAGACATAGGCAGGGGTTGTGATGCAGGCAGACAGACAGACACAGACATAGGCAGGGGTTGTGATGCAAGCAGACAGACAGACAGACAGACATAGGCAGGGGTTGTGATGCAGGCAGACAGACAGACAGACAAAGGCAGGGGTTGTGATGCAGGCAGACAGACAGACAGACATAGGCAGGGGTTGTGAGGCAGGCAGAGACAGACAGACATAGGCAGGGGTTGTGAGGCAGACAGACAGACATAAGCAGGGGTTGTGAGGCAGACAGACAGACACGTCCTTTGTCACAACACCACAGAGATTCACACTAATCTTAACTCGTTTCATTACTGCCTTAAATTGTTATTCTTTCAGTAGTGTTGTAGTCACGTGGGGAATAGCCAAAAACACCAAAATTGACTCATGAAATTCTTATTAACTAGATTTTGGTTTCATTAGGTATTGCCTTAAATTAACAAGTATATTTTTCTTTCAGTGTTGTTTCCATGATTGATTTAATGCCTAAAAAGGTGAATGTGCCGGACATCAGAGGTCATGGCACTATGGCAAAGCATATAAAGGGTCAGGGTTAAAGAATAATAGTGAAACGATGAGGGAAGGGGAAAGAGAGGAATGTTACAGCAGGATGGTTAGATCAGATGTAGGATGTGGATTTGTTGGAGGAAGGAGGTTAAATTTTCCAGAGAGAAGGAGGGGGATTCCGGGAGAATGTCCGCAAGACAGGGAGGTCGGGAAAGGGAGGACAAATGAGGGAAGGAACTGGAACGGGCAGGAGTAAGATGGGGGCAGGATATTAGGACATGTTGGACCGTGAGAGGAACTTGACAGGGTGTGCAGAGGGTTGGGGAGGAGCGTGACATGAGATAGGAGTGTGTGAAGTTGGTATGGCCTATGCGTAAGCGTGCGAGAGGTTGTTTCCATGAGAGGAATATAGAAGAATGGACATCAGAGACTCAACATCCAGTTCTGACCACACACAATTCCCGCCTCCACCTAACAGCCGTTGTGCAAGTATGCATGCACCAGCCACACTCGCTGCCGTACATATATACCATAATGTAATGCTGAGAACTTTTATATACTCGCCGCACGTTAAGTTGGCGAAAATGGGGCCCCTTCACTGCCCCTTTCCGAAGGCATGGGATTGGCTCAGGTGTTGGGTGTTGGTGCTTTAGGGTGGAACTTGGAGTAAGGCATTCGGAAAGAGGAAGTGAAGGGGCCCTATTTTTGCCAATTTAACGTGCGGCGACTATAGTTTAATAGGGCGTGATTGGGTTTGTGGTGTGTAAACAGTGAATTTGTAGGAAGGAAGGAAAAATGGGAGGCTGTGGTGTGGAATTTATTGATTACAGAATGAATGGAAGACAAATTAGATGAATGTACTTTATAATACACAAATAACTGAAATGATTCATAGTTTCCAGGACAACTTTGGAGCTGTTCGCTGTGAGGCTGTCTACAAGGGAACTGGACTTTCAAGCTGGAAAAGCGTACATTTAAAATGGAAATAGGGTGAAACTGGTTCACAAATAGGGTGGAGTTCTAGTGATGACCAGTGGAGGTGAAGTAGACAGGTGGGCAGCCACTGCAGGTTTATTTAGGAGCGAGCAAGAGGTACAGGACGTATGGTAACAGTTTGGTGGTCACGGCTGAACTCCCTAACTTTGGTCCCGGTGGTGCCGAGGTAAGCTACTATAAGCCCAGCGGGCTAACAACCCAACCCTCTCGTTAACACCCTAACACCCCCCCTCCATTGCAGTGAAACCCCTAAGTGCAAAAAAACAGACAAACATGTGAAACTGCAGGAGGGGACAAACTGCAATAACAAAAATAAGATGACCCCAAGGTTACAGTATATAGTCCACGAGGTGCTCAGGAGCACGTCTCGTGCGCTGCGGTCTGGCCGGAGGCTGGGGGGGCAAGGGAGGCCCCTCACCCCGTACGCCTTCAGCAACTGCACCCCGGGCAGCATCCTCTCTTCCCGGAGGAGCCGGCTGCCCCGCGTCAATCACAGACGGTCGGAGATGTCGCCGGTTCCTGAGTGACGCCCGCCCGCTGCCGTGAAGCCGTACCAGGTACTGCCTCGGAGCCGGGGCGTCAACCACAGTGCCGATGCGGTCCCACCTTCCTGTCTCCTGGTTCTGTAAGCTTACCTGTTGGCCCAGGGCGAGGGGGGTTAGGTCGTGAGCCGTCCTGTCGAACCTGGCTGACATATCGGCCCCAGTGCGCGCCATGGCCCGCTCACGATCCCGCAGCATCCTCGTCTACCGCCCGCTAACACGGTAGCGCTCAGTGGCGGCGGGCACAGAGTCTCGCAGCTGCCGCCCCATGAGCAGCTGGGCGGGGGAGATACCGGTGTCTTGAAGTGGGGTATTAAGGTACTGTAGGATGGCTGTAGCAGCTGCGTCAGAGTCAAGGGACCCCCCATGGCCGGTGTTACCACTCAGGAGCCTCTTGGCTGACTTAACAGCAGCCTCGGCGCGCCCGTTGGACTGCGGGTAGTGGGCAGACGAGACCCGCAGCTGCACACGCCATGCAGATAGGAAAGTTCTGGTCTCCTCACTCACGAGGTTTGTGCCCCCGTCACACGACAGGACCTCCGGGATGCCAAACCTCCGGAACCACCTCCTGAAAGTGGATACGAGCCTGGTGCTGGTAGAGCTCGTAGGCAGGTGCTCCACCTCCAACCAACCAGTCAGCCTATCAGCATAGGCAACATACATCTGCCCGGCTAGCTGGAACAGGTCCACCACCGCCTGCTGGAAGGGGTACTTGGGTGGCGGTGTGGGCAGTAGGGGCTCCGCGGGGGACGACGGGGCGTTGACCTCGCATACCTGACACTGCCGCCGTTTCTGTTAGACCTCAGCGTCGATGCCCAGCCAATAGACGGATTGCCTGGCACGGCGCAGCATGGAGTCCCTGCCCTGGTGGCCTGAGTAGAGGTTGATAAGAACCACGCGCCGCGGGGATGACAACACGCAGGTGCCCTTCCTCGGTTGCGTACATCACGATGTCCCCGTGGCATGACAGATGCCGCCTCATCCGGTAGTAGGGGCGTAGCGGCAGCAGCTCCCCATCCTTCTGGGTAGCCCAGTCCCCAGCGGAAACACGTGCATGGAGAAGCCGGTAATCCTCATCCCGACAGACCTCCTCCTCCACCTTGCGGAGGTCCACAATGACTCCTTCCTCGTTCTCCAAGGCACAGGTCGTGGCTGCTACTACCCCTGCGCATGTGACCTCATCGTCTGCCAGATCAGTTTCATCAGGCCCACCACGCAGCACAGGTGCGTGAAAGTGCATCAGCTGCGCGGTTTGCCTCTCCTTTCAAGTATTTCACGCGGAAGGAGTACATGAGTTTTCTCCTTCAGATTGAAGACGCGAGGGTTGGAGATGTCCTTCAGCTCCTTATCCTGGAAGATTTTAGTGAGTGCGCGGTGGTCCGTGACGAACGTGAGGTTAGGGCAGCCGAGGAGGAACAGCCGCGCCTTCCTCAAGCACCAGGTGATGGCGAGGGCCTCGCCCTCTAGCGTCGAGTAGTGCTGCTCTGCCGACGTCAGGTGGCGGCTGCCACACAGTGCCAACTTCCACCCACCCTTGCAGCACAAAGGAGTCTCTGGTGACACGCACTGGCAGCATTGCTGCATGACGACAAAGCTGATGCCCAGCCTGCTGTAGTCTGTGAACACTGCTGTTGGCCGTGTGATGTCGTAATACTGAAGGCCCTCCGCCGCGAGCCTGCCGATGGTTTCCCTTCGTGTTTTTGAAGATGGATTGTAACTGGCTGTCCCAATAGACTACCTTACCTGACGGTTTCCTCAACAGCTCCCTGAATGGTTCCATGAGGGGGGCAGTGCTGAGAAACGGGGCTACTTGGTTTACCAGCCCAAACCAAGACCTGATGTCTGTCAACGATGGGCGAGGAGGCATCTGAAACTTCGTGATACTGCACATCAGATCCTGGCTGGGGCGGTAATCCTCCCAGTCGAGCAGGTAACCCGCAAACAACACATTCCGCCTGCAGAAACGAAACTTGTCAGGGCGTAGGGTGATTCCACTTTCGGCACACGTACACAGGAACCGGTAGGTGTGCCAGAAAGCGTCAGCAATACTGTGGTCGTAAAGCAATGTGTCGTCCACACATTTCAGCTTCCGAGGAACGCCCGCAGTTACGTCGTCGAACCGCTTGGTGAAAGCATCTTGCGCTGCGCAGTGCCCCATGGGTGTGCGTTGGTAGCGGAAACGACCCCAGGGGGTGATGAAAGTCGTTAGTTTCCTGCTCTCCTCGTCCAGGGGTATCTGATGGTAACCAGAGTAGGCGTCCGCGACTGTTTTGAAAGTGTGCTTGGGCACACTGGTGATTGTGTCAACGGGGGGGCGGTGTGGTGAGTTTCCCGCAGGCTTGCCTGGTTGAGGCCGCTGAAAGTCTACCGTCCTGCGCGCGCCCCGTCCTTCTTGGGGAACACCATCCGTGGGCTCCCATGCAGGTACGGGCTCGACGATGCCCCTCCTGACGTCCTCCTGGAGTTGCTTAAGTACCTCATCGAAGAAGTGGTGGGGGAAACTGACGCTGGGAATGCACGCGTGAGGCCGGGCATCGGGGCGCAGGTGGATGTGGTGAGAAGGCCCCCTCATCTTCGGCAGAGGTGCGCGATCCACAGCAAACGCCGTGCGCCCGAAGTGTTCCAGGAACCAACGCTCTAGACGGTCCACGTTGTCCTCCGTAAGTGCGTATGGAGGCGTGGCGGGGCGGGACGGAAGCTGTGGCTCCTCCATCTGGATCAAGGTGCCCACCGTGGCTTGTACGCTGGGGAAGTCACGCGGCCCAGCGCCTTACATACCCGGAGTGACAAGAACAGGTGTTGAACGCCCTCGGCGAAGTATAGGCGTACCTGAGTAGAACGCCCGCTCAAGCTGAAGGTGAGCACGCTACTTCCCAGCACCCGTAAGCACCCGCCAGCCAGGTGTCTGATGCTTACGGTGGTGTCTTGCAGGCTGTGTAGAGTTATGCCGAGGGCCTGCATGAGCTGGCGACCCGCCATGCACACCTGGGCTCCAGTGTCCGCAATAGCCATGACCGAGCGCCCCTCTCTGCTGCCTGGTGCCCCCATGAAAACTTCCAGCCGTGGCTGACTGGTCAAGTGTGCTTCAGCCATCACGGCGCTGGTTACCGCGTAAGTCCTCGTTCGCCTCTTTGTAGATTTGCAGGCTCTCTGGAAGTGGCCCGCCTTGCCACAAGCGTGACAGGTAGCATTACTCGCCGGACAGGGCGTCCTGGCGGTCGGGTGGCGGCCGCCATAGTTACCATAGGGGCCCGCCGCTCGGGTCGCAGCAATGACGTCGTCGCTGGTGGTGACGTCATCCGTGAAGTCAGCGGCAGCTAACGTCTCGCACAAGGGGCCTGTAGCGTCCCTCTGCGCAGCCTCATACGCCACACAGTATGTCCTCAAGCTATCCACGTCCTTGAAGTTATCACAGGACTGAAACACGACGGTTCACGTAGCCCAACCACAAGCTTACGTAACAGCATGTATTCACTGATGCCACTGTGACAAGCGGGGCACTGGAACGCACAGTCCAAAGCCTTTTGTGAGCACCTGGTAAAGTACGCCCTCACTGGCTCCCCAGGCCCTTGCACTGCCCCAAAAAATCCGCCCAACACATCGCTTGGTTGCACTCACGTAACACGAGTTTACCAATGGCGTCCAGTGCCGCTGCAGAAGACAAGGCGTCCCACACTTCCCGTGAATTACTGGCGTCCAATGCCTTCTGGACAGCGGGTACACACAGCAGACGAACGTAGCACACGCCTTGTTTGTCCATTACCTCGTTAAGGGAGAGCCAATCTTCCACAGAGCGACGCCACGTACGGAAGTCAGCTGAGGACATATTCTGGTCGCACTTGTCCATAGCGCTGATGTTGAGGGCCCTAGGGCCCCTGTCCATGCCCCTTGAGGTCGAGGTGTCTCGGTGCCGGACTGTAAAGGCGCTGTCGGGCAAGACGAGGGTGGGCGGAGGAGCCGCCGGGCCGGCCCTGTGACGCCAGGGGCCCGGTGAAAGCCGTGGACGTGTGGGTGGTGCCGGTGTCATTCCACCGTAGGTCGTAACGCACTGCGCCAAGTTCTAGTGATGACCAGTGGAGGTGAAGTAGACAGGTGGGCAGCCACTGCAGGTTTATTTAGGAGCGAGCAAGAGGTACAGGACGTATGGTAACAGTTTGGTGGTCACGGCTGAACTCCCTAACCTTGGTCCCGGTGGTGCCGAGGTAAGCTACTATAAGCCCAGCGGGCTAACAACCCAACCCTCTCGTTAACACCCTAACAGGTGGTAAATGATTGGAATGGATTCAGTCGTGGGGTAGTTAGTGCGGAGTCAATAGGGAGCTGGGAGTTTTAAAAGGAGGCTGGAAGCTTTAAAAGGAGGCTACACAGTGTTATGGATGGGGATGAAAGGTGGGTGTAGGTAGTGTTAAAGTAACAGGAACTACCACTAGGTCTCCCAGCCTCTTGTAGCTTCCTTATGTCAGAAGTCTATCTATGTTTATTAAAGTATTAATGCTATAAAGTCTATGTTTATTAAAGTATTAATGCTATAAAGTCTATGTTTATCAAAGTATTAATGCTATAAAGTCTATGTTTATTAAAGTATTAATGCTATAAAGTCTATGTTTATCAAAGTATTAATGCTATAAAGTCTGTTTATCAAAGTATAACAATAGGAGGGACTCCATCAGGACCGTAAGCCTTCCAAGGATCTAGGCCAGAAAGGGCAAAGAAAACATCATTATGAAGGATCTTAATAACAGGCATAATATAGTCAGAGGGTGGAGCAGGAGGAACAAGCCCTTCATCAACCAGTTTTGAGCAAAGGTTTTAGTGAAGAGTTCAGCTATAGAAATGGATGAGCCATCCGGGTGAAGCATAGGAAGCAGGCCTGAAAGTTGAGAGTATGTTGAAAGAAAGTTGCGAGTTAAACCAAGGTTGACCTCAGTTATGTGCTCTGCACAAAGAGATGAGTCTCTGACATGGAAGCAGTAATCATTAGATGGAAAATCAGAGTAGTACTGCCTTAGGTCTTCCCACTTACCTGAGTTGAAATGCCAAAAGCACCTCCGCTTAGGTGGGTCCCGAGGCGGCACCGGAGCGATAGGACAGGTTACAGAAATAAGATTGTGATCGGAGGAACCCAATGGAGAGAATAGTTTCACAGAGTAAGCAGAAGGGTTAGTAGTTAGGAAAAGATCAAGAATGTTGGGCATGTCTCCAAGGCGGTCAGGAGTACGGGTAGGGTGCTGCACCAGCTGCTCTAGGTCTTGGAGGATAGAAAAGCTGTAGGCTTGTTCACCAGATTGGTCAGTGAAAGAAGATGATAGGGCCAATGCTGGTGGTGAACATTGAAATTCCCAAGAATGGACATTTCTGCTGAAGGAAAATGAGATGAGATGTGCTCCACTTTTGATGTTAAATATATGAGGGCCTCCGCATCGAAAAAGGGTCAAGCGACACCACGGCCGTTTTGCTGATTTCACCATATAGCACTATTTACGCCCTTCCTCTACCAGTTGGAAGTGAAGAAGACCCCCTTACCACACTGGCAATAGAGTTGAAAGTCGTATTCAGTACAACATTGCTGTATCCGAAAGGGCGTCAGGTGCCTTGGCTCAGGCATTTGTCCACATCGAAAGGGTATCATCTCCCGTTCAGCGAGTGAGGCTGGTTGTGGGAGAGCTAGTGGTGGTGGGGTTTAAGCGGGGTAGGGAGTTCAGCCAATCAGCGCGCACTAGGCGCGTGACGTTCTGCGCTTGGTGCATGACGTGGCGCGCTGTGAGTGGCCTGGAGCCGCTCGCCATCTTTGTATCCCTTTAGTTGTGTTTACAAACAGGACGCGTCGTAAGGATCTTGTAACTTTTTGCCTTATACTCGTCATAATTCGTGGATTACCTGCATAATAGTGATACTACGATGGCATCTAAGGATGGTGATCATGATGAGTGTGTTGCTGGTCCTTCTGGATCACAGAAAAGTATGAAAAAGCGGCTCTTTTAAGGTGGTGTTAGAGCCGATGCGTGCAGTGATGAAGATCAGTTTGATGATCCATGTTATCTGCCTGAAGAAAAAAGTGTTTCTGATGATAGTGATGATTCTGATTCCTCGGGAAGTGATGGTGATGGTAGTGATGATGCGGAAGGTGACGGTGAGGGTGCGGGTAGTGCTGGTGGTGATGATGCGGAAGGTGACGGTGAGGGTGCGGGTAGTGCTGGTGGTGATGGTGGTGGTGACGCAACAGGTTGTCGTGGCAGGAGGAAGCGTGACACCAGTACGCACGTAGAAAAGAAAGGACGGGTTAGGGTGCGTAATGTGGAAAAGTGGGCCCAGGAGGTTGCTAAGAAAAAACGTAACCTTGGCCGTGAATATGTGAGTTACGGCACGAAAAAAGTGATGGAACCACGCAAGGTAGGCCCTCCCTGCAAAGATGGTTGCTTTGACAAGTTGGGGAGGCAGGTTATTGACCAGAATTTTAGTGATTTCTGGGCAATTGGTAATTATAACCAGCAAAATGCATATCTCCAGTCCATGATACACAACGTTGCTAAGAAAAGGAAGCGTACCACAGCAGAGGTGAGCAGTAGGACCACGAACTACGTTTACCATGTACGTCTGCAGCACAGTGACTTCAAGGTGTGCAAGACTGCCTTCGCTTCCATTCATGGCCTGGGGAAAAAGAAGATGCAGATCTTGTTGGAGAAGAGGAGGCAGTCACCATCTGGCACCCCCGTTTTGGATAAACGTGGGTTACAACCATCACCAAGAGCCATCACTGGAACCAGGCTTGATCGTGTTCATGAACACATCCGGTCCTTGCCAGTAACCAGCAGCCACTACAGCCGTTTGACTACACCACATCGACAGTACCTGGAGGAGGGCAGCAGTATTGGGGAGCTCCACAATGCCTACATTTTCTGGATGAACCAGAATTACCCTGGTGAATGTAAGGTGACACAGAGGTTCTACCACACCATCTTCACCAGGGATTATAACATCGTGTTTAAACCTCCTAAGACTGATGTCTGTGTCACCTGTGAGAGGTTAGACATGTTAATAAGGAATGGCAGGAGTGAGGGCGAAGACGTCTCCACCCACGAAGAACATCTCCGGTAACACAAGGAGGAAGCTCAAGTCCCTCGTAGGCTCCTGCAAGAGGTAGAAACAGCCCCAATAGCAGCTGAGGACGACCAACTACGAGTGGTGGCCATGGACCTCACAGCAAACTCTGCCATGCCCACGTCTTCGTGCAGGTGTGGCCTTCTACAAGAGGAAGCTGTGGGTCTATAACTTCTGCATATACGACATCAGCCTGCAAGAGGCCACCATGTTTGTCTGGGATGAGACAGTCGCAGGGCGTGGTTCTGAGGTCGCCATCTGCTTGCTGAAGTGGCTGAAGATAAAGGCTGACGCAGGACATGACTTTGCAACTCTACGTGTGTTCTGTGACAACTGTGCAGGCCAGAACAAGAACATCTACGTCATCCTTATGGCCCTGCAACAGATACATAAGAAGCGTCTGTTCAGGATTGAGTTTGTTTTCCTGAAACCTGGCCACTCCTACATGCCCTGCGACCGGACCTTCGGCAACATTGAAAAGAAGATAAAGAGTCGGTGTGTGCCAAGCCCCAAGGACTACATGGACCTCATTGCATCGGCTGTGACAAGAAGGTTCCCTGTTTGTGGCCATGAAGAGGGAGGACTTTTTCGACATAAAGACACTGGCATCCAAAATCACCAACCGGCACACCCTGGATTGCCACAGCCTGTCAACTTGTTGTCGACGTTCATTATCCAGAGGGCTTCTACATCAAGAATGATTACAACTATGCAGAGACCCCAGACAACGTCACCAAGGCTCGGTTGATGAAGAGCAGAGCCAGGTATTCAAGGCAGGCCTTTGACCTGTCAGAGGTGGCACTGTCCCTCAGGTACACCCACGACAGAGTCCTCAAGAAGGCTAAGTGCACCGACCTCAGGAATCTACTGCCCTTACTTGAGTCCTCTGCCCAAGAGTGGCTCGAGGGTGTCCTCCAGCGCCAGGAGGCACTCGAGCGTGAGGAACACAATGTGGCATTGGACAGCGGGAATCAGAGGATGACCCAGATAATGACACTAGGGACTACATAGTGCCAGTGTCAGCAGCCACAAGAAGATAGTGTCACACCTCACCTGCCCTGACCACCCCTGTTGACGACCCCTGGCCTGTTTATTGGACAACGGATTATGGATAACGATTGTGGCACTGGCACTTTACTGCATTCGTCACTACGGATGGGTGAATGTGTGCATTAACTTTGTGAGGATGAGAAAGAGTGATTTTGTATGTGAGGGAAGAGGTAGAATGGTTGAGTGGCTGTAGTATTGCTATTATTATTATTATGCTGTTTTGCTCACCGTCATTAATTTTCTACTATTAGTACCAATGTTAATATTGGTATTAATGTTATAATATGTGACAGGAGAAGCATTCAGAGTTCAGCAAAAGTGAACACTATGCAACTGTAATAAACATAATATCGAGTATATTATTATATATTATTTTTCAACATTTCCAATATTTTTCATGAAATTCATAATCTTCAAGTGACGAGCTTCATTTTGATACCAAAATGAGCACTGTACGTCAATTAGAAACGAAGTTTCAAGGTTTATAATATTTTGCTTAGTCAGTATTAGTAATTATAATATTTCCTATTCTTAAAACTTTACACCATAGCAAAAGTTGTGGGTGGAAATGTATATTGGTCTTTATTGCTCACTTAAATCAGTGAAATAACACATTGTAAAATCCAGATAATAAATACGTATAGGAAATATATTTTCATAAAGGTTAATTCTATTGGTTTTATTATTTTTCAAAGCTTACACCAAACTTAGCAGTTCTCGAAATCAGGAACTTAATATATATGAACAAAACAAGTTAATGGGTGGAAGTGTTTTTATTGGTAGTGGTTTAAAATTGTTTTTATTAATGTTTTTATGATAATTTCTCTTTTAATCCCTTGTCTGTCAAGCCTCTTAACATTCTCCTCACCCCTCACTACCCCTCCCAAGTCTCTCAGCTAACACCTTGGCCCCTTCCCTTCCCCTAATGTGTTCAGTCTTTACTGCTCACTTAAATCATAGTGAAATAACACCAGATAGAAAATGTAGGATGAGTAAAAGTTAGAAAGAAAATATAAATTTTTTATTCAAGTGTTAACAAGGATGATTCTACACAGTATTAGCCTTGGCCTCTATTTAGTGTTGAGGCAGGCAGACATTAGTTCTCATCAGTCATTACTAATTGTACCAACACTTAACACCTTCATTCACAGACACAGGTTGTGTGAAGCAGACAGACACAGACAGACAGGGGTTGTGAGGCAGGCAGGCAGGCAGACAGACAGACAGGCAGGGGTTGTGAGGCAGGCAGGCAGACAGACAGACGGGTTGTGAGGCAGGCAGGCACACAGACATGGGTTGTGAGGCAGGCAGACAGACGGGTTGTGAGGCAGGCAGGCAGATGGGTTGTGAGGCAGGCAGACAGGGGTTGTGAGGCAGGCAGGCAGACAGACAGACAGACATGGGTTGTGAGGCAGGCAGGCAGACAGACAGGGGTTGTGAGGCAGGCAGGCAGGCAGGCAAACAGACAGACAGGGGTTGTGAGGCAGACAGACAGACAGGGGTTGTGAGGCAGGCAGGCAGACAGACAGGGGTTGTGAGGCAGACAGACAGGGGTTGTGAGGCAGGCAGGCAGGCAGACAGACAGACAGACAGACAGGGGTTGTGAGGCAGGCAGGCAGACAGACAGGGGTTGTGAGGCAGACAGACAGGGGTTGTGAGGCAGGCAGGCAGGCAGACAGACAGGATTATAACATCGTGTTTAAACCTCCTAAGACTGATGTCTGTGTCACCTGTGAGAGGTTAGACATGTTAATAAGGAATGGCAGGAGTGAGGGCGAAGACGTCTCCACCCACGAAGAACATCTCCGGTAACACAAGGAGGAAGCTCAAGTCCCTCGTAGGCTCCTGCAAGAGGTAGAAACAGCCCCAATAGCAGCTGAGGACGACCAACTACGAGTGGTGGCCATGGACCTCACAGCAAACTCTGCCATGCCCACGTCTTCGTGCAGGTGTGGCCTTCTACAAGAGGAAGCTGTGGGTCTATAACTTCTGCATATACGACATCAGCCTGCAAGAGGCCACCATGTTTGTCTGGGATGAGACAGTCGCAGGGCGTGGTTCTGAGGTCGCCATCTGCTTGCTGAAGTGGCTGAAGATAAAGGCTGACGCAGGACATGACTTTGCAACTCTACGTGTGTTCTGTGACAACTGTGCAGGCCAGAACAAGAACATCTACGTCATCCTTATGGCCCTGCAACAGATACATAAGAAGCGTCTGTTCAGGATTGAGTTTGTTTTCCTGAAACCTGGCCACTCCTACATGCCCTGCGACCGGACCTTCGGCAACATTGAAAAGAAGATAAAGAGTCGGTGTGTGCCAAGCCCCAAGGACTACATGGACCTCATTGCATCGGCTGTGACAAGAAGGTTCCCTGTTGTGGCCATGAAGAGGGAGGACTTTTTCGACATAAAGACACTGGCATCCAAAATCACCAACCGGCACACCCCTGGATTTGCCACAGCCTGTCAACTTGTTGTCGACGTTCATTATCCAGAGGGCTTCTACATCAAGAATGATTACAACTATGCAGAGACCCCAGACAACGTCACCAAGGCTCGGTTGATGAAGAGCAGAGCCAGGTATTCAAGGCAGGCCTTTGACCTGTCAGAGGTGGCACTGTCCCTCAGGTACACCCACGACAGAGTCCTCAAGAAGGCTAAGTGCACCGACCTCAGGAATCTACTGCCCTTACTTGAGTCCTCTGCCCAAGAGTGGCTCGAGGGTGTCCTCCAGCGCCAGGAGGCACTCGAGCGTGAGGAACACAATGTGGCATTGGACAGCGGGGAATCAGAGGATGACCCAGATAATGACACTAGGGACTACATAGTGCCAGTGTCAGCAGCCACAAGAAGATAGTGTCACACCTCACCTGCCCTGACCACCCCTGTTGACGACCCCTGGCCTGTTTATTGGACAACGGATTATGGATAACGATTGTGGCACTGGCACTTTACTGCATTCGTCACTACGGATGGGTGAATGTGTGCATTAACTTTGTGAGGATGAGAAAGAGTGATTTTGTATGTGAGGGAAGAGGTAGAATGGTTGAGTGGCTGTAGTATTGCTATTATTATTATTATGCTGTTTTGCTCACCGTCATTAATTTTCTACTATTAGTACCAATGTTAATATTGGTATTAATGTTATAATATGTGACAGGAGAAGCATTCAGAGTTCAGCAAAAGTGAACAATATGCAACATTATTAAAACATAATATCGAGTATATTATTATATATTATTTTTCAACATTTCCAATATTTTTCATGAAATTCATAATCTTCAAGTGACGAGCTTCATTTTGATACCAAAATGAGCACTGTACGTCAATTAGAAACGAAGTTACAGTTGCCACCACTTTGTTGAACTTTGATCGCTCCTCCTGTAAAATTTTATTTTTGGCGCTTAACCCCCTTTCAATGCGGAGGCCCTCATATAATCAAAGAATTTTACATAGTCTGAAGAGTTAGGCGAGAGATATACAGCACAGATAAATTTAGTAAGAGTTACATTGAAGCGAAGTCGAAGCCAGATGGTAGAAAATTTGGAAGATTCAAGACCGTGGGCACGAGAGCAAGTGATGTCGTTGCGCACATATACGCAACAGCCAGCTTTGTATTGAAAATGAGAATAGAGAAGGTAATAGACATATAGAGACAGAAAAGGGACTGCTGCCAGTGCTCACAGACAGTAACACACTGCTCACCACCACCCATTGCCACACAGGACACACTCCTACAACCACACTTGTCCACAAAACACAACACCTCATAAGTCGATCTTCACGTGCCTGGCAATATACATCTTTGTCTTGAAACACTTGCCACAAACATCACACTTGAACTCCCTCAAGCCAGTGTGTGTCAGGGTGTGTGTGGTGAGGATAGACCAGTTTAAATCTTTTCCCACACTACACATTCATAATTCTTATCGCCACTGTGTGTCAGGGAGTGTCGGGTGAGGTTAGACTTAACATTAAATTTTTCCCCACACTCACGACATTCATATTTCTTGACACCGCTGTGTGTACTTAGGTTGTACATGTGGTTCATGTGGATCTTCACGTGGCTGGCAATATCCCTCTTTGTCTTGAAATACTTGCCGCAAACATCACACTTGAACTCCCTCAAGCCAGTGTGTGTCAAGGCATGTGTGGTGAGGTTAGAGTTGCAAGTAAATCTTTTCCCACACTCTAGACATTTATAATTCTTTACACCACTGTGTCTCAGCGTGTGTCTGGTGAGTTGAGACTTCAGAGTAAATATTTTCCCACACTCTAGACATTCATGATTTTTAACACCAGTGTGTGTCAGGGTGTGTTGGGTGAGGCTCCATTTAACATTAAATCTTTTCCCACACTCTAGACATTCATAATTCTTGACACCACTGTGTATCAGTGTCGGATGAGGTCAGACTTTTTATTACATCTTTTCCCACACTCATAACATTCATGATTTTTAACACCACTGTGTATCAGGGTGTGTTTGGTGAGGTCAGACTTCTGAGTAAATTTTTTCCCACACTAAGCATTCATGATTCTTGACACCACTGTGTAACGGAATGTTTCTCAAGGTCACTCTTCCATCTGAATGATTTACTACATTGTGAGCAATAAAACTGCCTCACTCTTTCATGGCCTGAGCTGCCTGCCTCCAGGTGATTCTTGCCATCACTCCTGTCATGTGGATTACATACTTAAATTTCATGACATTATATCTCTTCAGACATATTTGTTTGTTCATAAAGCTCTCCATAGGCATCCAGTAAATAATGATTTTAAATACCTCTCCCACAATACTGATACCCGAAGGCCCAGAGATCTCAGACTCCCATTATGCAGGACAACACATGTACAACAAAACGTCCTTTTTAGAGCAGCAAAACTGTGGAACCAACTCCCAGATGACATGAAAAACATCCCAACCCTCAATTCATTCAAATACAAAACTAAGCTCAAGATATTCGAAAATTACCAGCAAGATAGTTAACTAGTTAATACCTCTATCATACTAACATTGTTTCTGTTATCATTATTGTTATTGCCATCACTGTTCTCATTATTAATATATATTGCAATATTACGTTATCATTATGTTTATTCTTATCAATATTTTGCTTTAACTGTCATCATGACTCCGTCTATTCAAGTATAGCTATCATTATCATTTTTATTATTTTTTTTTATATTAGAATTTATTATTATTATTATTATTATTATTATTATTATTATTATTATTATTATTATTATTAATATTATTATTACTTTGATTTGTTTTTATTATAACAATTTAAATGAACCCATATTTATATATTATATATATTTTTTTTTTTATAACATATTCGATACTAGTCCACATTGTTTCCACGACTGTTGTAATTTAAAAAAAAATCTAAGGCATCAGGTCCATAAAGAGTCTCGGCTCAATGGACTGCGGCTTGTATATAATTATTAATGTATAATCAACTTTATGTATGTTATGATAAGCCTAATAAACAATCAATCAATCAATCAATCAAAAATCCTGTGCCTCCCCACACCTGAGGCAGACTGATCCTGCTGCTCCCGGCCACTGGTGGTGCTGCTGCCCGGCCCCACAGCCTCCACCGCAGCAATACTCGCGGCAGCACACATGATGGCCGGTCCTGCAGGAAGCTTTAGGGATGCCGGCGCGAGATGCCTTAGTGTTGAGCAGAACACCCAGCTGGGACTGTGACCTCAGCACCTGCAACAGTGGTCACAGTCAGGACACAGGGAGCCATGCGCTGCCTTCACACTGTACCCCTGCCTGCAGGGTCCACACCCTGCTTCCTGCCTCACTCACACTCATGCCTGTCAGTTAGGGAGTTCAATTGTTTAGTGTTACTGGGATGGAGGGGAAGAAATTTTCCCAGGGTAAGGATAGGGCGATGACAGCTGGAAAGGCCAATTATGAAGGCACCTGGAGGTAATTAGAGCGGTTAGACATGGAAGTGAGGTCGGGGCTGAGGAGGTAATTAGAGCGGTTAGACATGGAAGTGAGGTCGGGGCTGAGGAGGATTATACCTTATTTGTAAGGAATATAATTGACGGACAGAAAAGAAATATTCCTTATAGGGAAATAAGGTCCAGAAAGAGTGATCCAAAATGGATGACCACTAATTTAAAACAACATTGGAGTAAAAAGAAACATTTATTGAAGGTTCAAGGCAGGATTGATAAGCAAAGAACAGTATAACGTGATGGCAAGGACGGTGAAGAAATTAACTGGAGTTGCTAAGAACAATTATGAGATTAAAGTAGCAGGACAGGCGAAAAATTACCCAAAGGGGTTCTATCAGGTATATAAAACCAAGACAAGGGAATTAGTTGGGCTGTTAAGGTCAGGACAGGGTGAGGTCTTAAATACGGATGAGGATATGTGTAAAAGTCTAAATGATTATTTCTTAAGTGTTTTTACAGAGGAGGATACACAGACGATATCTGATAGTGAACAGATGCTCAAAGGAAGCGATGAGGAGAAACTCAAAGATATTATGATAACTAGGGAAATGGTGGAATATATGAGGTATGGAGATTAGGTATATAGATTGAGGAATGGAGGTATAGATAAAATGAAGAATTTTAAATCGCCAGGACCAGATGAAGTGTATCCCAGGGTATTAAAGGAATGCAAGGAGGTTATTAGTGAGTCGTTAGTGCACATTTTTAGGAAATCGGTTGAGATAGGCGATGTGCCATTATTGTGGAGGAAAGGAAATGTTGTTCCCATATTGAAGAAGGGAGACAGAGGACTAAAGTCAAATTATCGACCCGTAAATCTAACGTCAGTGGTGGGCAAATTATTGGAATCTATTATTGCAAAAAACATTAGAGAGCACTTAGATAAACATAGTTTGATCAATGATTCACAACATGGATTCACCAAGGGTAGGTCTCACCAATTTATTGAGTTTTTATAGGAAAGTTTATGAGACGGCAGATAATGATAAGGATTATGATATAATATATCTGGACTTTAGTAAGGCATTTGACAAAGTACCATACGAGTGACTCTTAAATAAGGTTAAGGCTCATGGAATAGATGGGAAGGTTCTTCATTGGATCAGAGCTTGGTTAAGTAATAGGCAACAAAGGGTTACAATTAATGGTTCTAAATCTGAATGGGGACTGGAGACAAGTGGAGTTCCACAAGGGTCTGTTTTGGGTCCATTACTATTTTTGATTTACATCAACAACTTGGATAGTGGGATTAGCAGTGATATCAGCAAGTTTGCTGATGCTACTAAGGTAGGTAGGATTATTGGATCACAGTCTGATGTAAACATATTGCAGGGAGACTTAGATAAACTTAACGAGTGGGCAGTCAGATAAATCAATCAATCATTGGGGGCATACGCCGGGGGGCGCGTCGCCTCGCCCACCCTACGACGCCACTCCCGGGAGTCACCACGCGAGAGTTCCCATGCAGGCTCCTTTCCCATACCAAGCAGCTCTCGACAAGAAACATCAACTTGCCCCAACCACGAGCCTTGTGGGCGCCCCTTTGGCCTCCTCCACGCCGGATTGTCTCTTACAGATACAACCCGCTGGGAAGGATCGGTTTCAGGGTAGCGTGCCACATGCCCATATAGCCGAAGTTGGCACTGACGGACTATGCAGGTAATAGGCCTCTATTCAGTCTCACGGTGCAATCGCTGATTTGACACGTAATCATCCCAGCGATACCCCATGATTCTGCGAAGGCACTTATTACCAAAGGCATTGATTCGTCTCTTCAAGTCACTATTTAGTGTCCATGTCTCACAACCATAGAGTAAGACAGGGATCACAAGCGACTTGAAGATCCGGATCTTTGTCCTCCTGCACAGGTACCGACAACGCCAAATACTCCCGCTGAGCGAGTCCATAACACCGTGGGCTATGCCAATCCGCCGTAAGACTTCTTGACGTGACCCGCCAGATGGCAGATGGAATTTAATATTGATAAGTGCAGCGTTATGAATGTTGGTAGAAAAAACCCTGGTAATAGATACACCATAAGCAATGTATCGCTGATAAGATCAGAAGGTGAAAAAGATCTTAGAGTGAGGGTGAGCCCAGACCTCCGACCTAGGAAACAATGTATTGAGGCCAGAAATAGAGCTAATAGAGTATTAGGATTCATTACCAGAAGTGTTAAAAGTAGAAGTGCGGAAGTTATTCTAAAGCTTTATCTGGCTCTAGTCAGGCCTCACCTAGACTATGCGGTTCAGTTTTGGTCTCCATATTACAGGATGGATATAGCCTTGTTAGAAACAGTGCAGAAAAGGATGACCAAAATGATACAAGGGATGCGTAACTTTGGTTATGAGAAGAGATTGAAGTTATTAAAATTACACTCACTCGAGACGCAGAGTAAGGGGCGATCTGATAGAAGTTTTTAAGTGGATAAAGGGATTTAATAAAGGAGAGGTAGGAAAAGTTCTTACAGCTTTTAACCAGGGTAGAACAAGAAGTAACGGATTCAAGCTGGAAAAGGGTAGATTTAGAAAGGAAATAGGGAAAAACTGGTTCACAAATAGGGTGGTCAATGAGTGGAATGGTCTCAGTAGACAGGTAGTTAGTGCGGAGTCATTAGGGAGCTTTAAAGAGGGGCTGGATAGGTTCATGGATGGGGATGAAAGGTGCTGGATGAAATGGATGCTGGATGTAGGTAATGTTACCTGGTTCCTGGGAATTGGTCTGGAAGTTGAACGAGATGGTGTGATTGCTCCCATCTGACCCATCATGTGAATGACATTTTCACCATCCAATGTCTTTGCATTGTGATCAACATTGTCGGCAATGAAGTGCAGCAAAGCATCAGCAGTGAGATCTTTAATGTCTACTCCTTGGGTGAGAGCAGCGTTTTTCTTGTAGAGGGATGATTCTGAATATGAAGAGCAGAAACCAAAGCTGAAGAGTAAGTCTATCAAGTCACGATGTCCATATTTCTGGTCCAGTTACACACAGACCAACTTGCAGAGGACAGAGGAATCCTCTTGGACAAGTGGAGCTCATTATGGCTTGGCCAATAGATGCACATCGAAGGTCTGCTCTTTTGCTCTTGATGATTGTCTGTAACAGTAGAGACAGGGCAGGGGTCAAAGTGGAGAGATTGTGTTCGAGCGATTTTATATCAGAGGCGTCTGGATATACATCGTTGTGTTTTTCGGCATTCTTTATTTCATTCCTGATACAGTATAGGTGCCGACAACTTTGATCAACGAATCCATGTCATCGGGGTTGTCCTTCATTTTTTAGTGCGCATCCTGAATCAACTGCTTCACATTAGATGTGAGTGTGACAATCAGTGGTTGCTTTTTCGTTGAAGTTATCGATACTCTGTTCCCATAATGTGCATAGAGTTGCCTTTGCAAAGACTTTTTGGAATAAACCTCTCCACTGGTTGCATGGCTTTCCATGATTTCATAGAGTTCATCTAGAGTGACAGTTTCATCATCATTGTTTTCCAGATATTCAATTACTTGCATGAAAGACGATCTCTTCATTTCATCGATGGTACCAGAAGGACGTCCTCGTTTCCGAGGTGGTGCTCCATCCTTGTTTGTAGGTAACATGTCAAGTGTAAGATTTCGTGGAGACATGTAATATTGGAAACATCTGCGGTGGTAAATGGCCTCCTCTGCTGGTAAATCATTAATACATGCAAGTCGATGTGCAACTGCATCAGCCCAAGAGTCTGGATGAGTTTCGCGACGTTCATTACATCTTTGCAAGATTGTCTCTGACACAGTGAGGAACATAACATGGCTGAATTTATATTCAACATTGGTGGGATACTTTCTGGCCTTCTCCTGATCAACATGCATCCCACAGAGATAGCAGTCAGTGTGAAATGAGAATTTTTTAGTATCACATCGCAGTTTGTGTGAGGTAGGACCAGTTTCATCGACATGTTGGCGTTTACCGATCTGCTCATATCGTCTGCTGTTTGTGTGACTTTTGCGACATGATGTGTGGACATATTGCTTTCCATTTTCATCAAATTTATATATTGGGATGAGGTTCGTTGGATATAGTTCATTATGTCTATGGGTGAATTTATTAATGGAAGTGAGGCCTTTGCGTCCAACGCTGGAATATTCATCGTTCTTAAATGAAATAGTGTCTCTACAAATTAAACACGCCGCATCTGTCTTGGGGGATGCCATCACAATCTCAGATCTGGAAATAAAAGAAAAAAGTATTACTAAATGCGTTGCATACACGTATATACATTTCTCAATCGTACTGGTGTAATAGTCGCACAGATGTGTTCAGAGGATCATATAATTTTCACATTTTCCTTCAATATTATACCAAAAATGACGTTGATTTTGACGTTTGAGCATGAATGCCACCTTATATGACCTTGAAAATATTTCCAAGTGAAAGAGCACCTCAAAATTAGTAGGATTAGACACTTTATTTGTGTTTCTATGTTGATTTTCAGCAAAGTTATGCCTATTTCAATATTTTACCTTCCGCGGCGGCGGGCATCTAGAATTTTCAGTGAAAAAGAGTATTTGCCATGGGTGGATTCGAGTGGACTTTTTTGTGTGGTTAGAGATACCTCCAAAGAACCCATTTCAGGTGAAATTGCTTTGTTAACATTTTTGTCCAACCTCGGCACTTTTTTGGTGCTTATTTCCTGGCCTATTAGGTGACAGGAACTACCTCGTGTAGGCCTCGCGACCTCTTGTAGCTTCCTCATTTTCTTATGTACTGTGTGGTGCTTACACATTCCTACAACACAACTCACCATTTACCATTATTACTCATCAAAATATCCCATTCAAATGATGTGACAGTTTTGTACAGGCACTTCCACATAACCTGAGCCCACGTGCATAAAGAACAGGCTGTGTACTTCCAAGGCAGACAATAGTTTCCATGATGGGTTTTGATGACTATCAAATAATGTGGCACTCACTTTGTCAAAACTTATCACTTAATGTTTGGAGAGAGATAAAGTAGCTTAAACTGTAGTGACATACACACACCAAAAATAACTGTCACTTACAAGAAAACAAACCTCAAAACAAAACCCTTGAGTCTTGCAAATGGTGATGAGTGGCACTGAGGCCTTTGACCCGACACCAACATGTACCACCACCCTCTTGCTGTTGTGTTGACCTTCTATCACATCATTATTACTCATGAGTGGCTCTCTGCTCACATGACCCTTCACCAAACACTGCACTTAGCACACACACACACTCACACACACACACACACACACACACACACACACCCTTGAGGCCCCTGCATAACACAAAAAACTAGCCTGTTACGTCAAAACCAAACCCCGGCAGCTGAGGTGAACACAAGACATGGAGGCAGTGTTATGTAACGCCTCACCACCCCGCATTGTGACTGGCCGCCACCACGACACTTCTAACCCACCACCTGGAACCCCTGGAGTAAGCCAGGCCCTGCTAACCAAACCCTACCCTCTAGCGCTGGGGTTCTCAAACTGGGGGTCACGAAAGTCTTCTGGGAGGTCACGAGATTTCTAGAATGTGCAAAATGCATTGAAAAACACAATATTCCTAATTTATCATCACTATTATTTTCAGAATAACACAAAACAATGATAATACCTTCCTAGGCTTTAATAAATTACTAACAAAAAGAACAGTTACATAACACTGGGGAACAATTTGAAAAAAAAAAATTGTTGAGTTAGATTTTTGAGCTTATTTAGACTAAAATTGGCATGCTGATTCCAAATCTGTAGTCAGTTTTTTTCTAGCACGTCAAGTTTTTTCTCCACAGCTTACCCTCCAGATAAGCAAAATTCCACTTGTGAGCTGTAGTAAAACTTTTTTTGTTTTGGCAATTTGTTTGGCGCAGTCCCTATTGGGCATTCGGTCTGTCTTCGTGAAGAATATGGAGATGTAAAGAGAGTCATTGAGTTATTGCAATATGACAAACACAATTGGATCATCTGTGTTGACCTTAAAATGGTGTCCTTCCTTCTTGGTCAACAACGTGGATACACAAAGTATCCCTGCTTTCTCTGTATGTGGGATAGCAGAGCTCGAGAGAAGCATTGGGTTCAGACGAATTGGCCTCCGAGATCTGATCTTAAACCTGGAGATCCTAACATTGTACATGAGCCACTTGTTGACAGGAAGAAAATAATATTCCCACCTCTGCAAACTAGGTCTCATGAAACAATTTGTAAAAGCAATGTCAACTGATGGCGACTGTTTGAAGTACATCATCTTGGCATTTCCTGGACTGTCAATTGAAAAAATCAAGGCCGGTGTGTTTGATGGTCCACAAATTTGACAGCTCATCAAAGATGAACATTTCAACGGTACTATGTCAGACCTTGAAAAGAATGCTTGGCTATCATTCAAAGACGTCGTCAAGAACTTTCTTGGAAATACACGTGCAAGTAATTACACAGAAATTGTTCAGAAACTATTGGAGAGCTACAAAGCGCTTGGTTGCAACATGAGTATTAAAGCACATTTTTTGCATCGCCATCTTGCCAACTTTCCGGAAAATCTTGGTGCTGCTAGCGACGAGCAAGGTGAACGATTTCACCAAGATTTGAAGGTTATGGAAGAACGTTACCAGGGTAGATGGGATGTGCATATGATGGCTGACTATTGTTGGAGCATCAAACGCGATAGTCCTCAAGTTGAACACTCCAGACAAAGCTACAAACGTAAATTTTTACCTTAACCTGCACACAATTATAGCCTTATCCTTTCTAAAAACATGATAATGTTAAATAAACATTCTATTCATGCCTATTTCTTTCATTTTTCATTGTATGTTAACATTTGCAACTTTTTATAAAATAAGCACTGTTACTGTTATGTACAGTATTTTTCAAATTTTTTAAGAAAACGAAAATCCTACAGTTCAAAAACTTGACGTGATAGAGAAAAACTGCGATCAGTTTTGGATTCAGCACCCAAAAATTACTTAATAACAAGTGTCAGACCTAACTCAACAAAAATTTGTTCCCCAGTGTAATCTGACTCTGAGAAAAGAGTTGATCCTTTGTCCTCCCTCCCCTTTCCCCCAAGCCCTCACCACCACGCTCACACGTCCAGTAGCTATGCATACCAGTACTCCTATACATATACTCACCAGTGACTATACATACCAGTACTCCTATACATATACTCACCAGTAGCTATGCATACCAGTACTCCTATACATATACTCACCAGTGACTATACATACCAGTACTCCTATACATATACTCACCAGTAGCTATGCATACCAGTACTCCTATACATATACTCACCAGTGACTATACATACCAGTACTCCTATACATATACTCACCAGTGACTATACATACCAGTACTCCTATACATATACTCACCAGTGACTATACATACCAGTACTCCTATACATATACTCACCAGTGACTATACATACCAGTACTCCTATACATATACTCACCAGTGACTATACATACCAGTACTCCTATACATATACTCACCAGTGACTATACATACCAGTACTCCTATACATATACTCACCAGTGACTATACATACCAGTACTCCTATACATATACTCACCAGTAGCTATACATACCAGTACTCCTATACATATACTCACCAGTGGCTATACATACCAGTACTCCTATACATATACTCACCAGTGACTATACATACCAGTACTCCTATACATATACTCACCAGTGGCTATACATACCAGTACTCCTATACATATACTCACCAGTGACTATACATACCAGTACTCCTATACATATACTCACCAGTGACTATACATACCAGTACTCCTATACATATACTCACCAGTGACTATACATACCAGTACTCCTATACATATACTCACCAGTGGCTATACATACCAGTACTCCTATACATATACTCACCAGTGACTATACATACCAGTACTCCTATACATATACTCACCAGTGACTATACATACCAGTACTCCTATACATATACTCACCAGTGGCTATACATACCAGTACTCCTATACATATACTCACCAGTGACTATACATACCAGTACTCCTATACATATACTCACCAGTGACTATACATACCAGTACTCCTATACATATACACACAAACCTCGTTTTCCCAGACTAATAGGGGGGAACACTGGTCCGGGAACCGCAAACGTCCGGGAATCGCAAAAGTCCGAGGCCATTACCCACCCCCGGACGTTTATCCTACTCTAGTATTTACTGTCCAGCAACCGCCAATATCAACTACCCCGCCGCGGACTTTTACGTCACTTTGTTGTTGCTTTTAGGGCTGCGAGGATCCCTTGGGGAACACTTTGAGCCCTAGTGATGTCCTATGATGCTATCACAGGTGCTGTAGTTGACCTGTCTTCCTCAGGAAGGCACAGGTGAGGCGGATGACAGAGTGTTACCGGGAGGGGTGGACGCCAGCTGCCGCCGAGGTTCAGGGTGAGGAGTTGAGAGCGTAGCACTACACGGTGGGAGTGGAAGCGCTGACACTGCAGCAGAAAGTGTTCAATAGTCTCAGAGACGTTCCTGCACCAGGGGCAGTGGGGGTCGGGGGACTAACGAAGGCGGTGCAGGTGAACCGTGAGTGTCTTGTGCCCAAATGTAAACAATACGACCGCTGACCATGCTGCCACCTGGGTGGACGCCCGCCGCCGCCAGCAGGGTGGACAGGTCAAAGTGGCGATGTTCAGGGTGAGGAGTTGAGAGCGTAGCACTACACGGTGGGAGTGGAAGCGCGGACACTGCAGCAGAAAGTGTTCAAGTCTCAGAGACGTTCCTGCACCAGGGGCAGTGGGGGTCAGGGGACTGACGGAGGCGGTGCAGGTGAACCGTTAGTGTCATGTGCCCAAATGTAAACAATACGACCGCTGAGCATGCTGCCACCTGGCGGGAGGCGCGGACACTGACTAGGGGTGACAGGAGATGCTCGGACCGCCGGACAACTTTGTCGATTTACGGACTGGACCAGGCATTTGTCCGGGACTCTGATATATCCCCGGACTTCGGATTTTGTCCGGCAAATCCGATATCCGGGAAATGGAGGTCCGGGAAAACGAGGGTTGTGTGTACTCACCAGTGACTATACATACCAGTACTCCTATACATATACTCACCAGTGACTATACATACCAGTACTCCTATACATATACTCACCAGTGACTATACATACCAGTACTCCTATACATATACTCACCAGTGACTATACATACCAGTACTCCTATACATATACTCACCAGTGACTATACATAAGTACTTGTATCATCACCGCCCAACTCTTATTAAATATTAATGCATTACAAATCCACATCACATGTCTAAACTTTATTTAGGTTATTTATTTTTTCTATGCATCTAAAGCAAGAATATAGGATATAGATGGCACTGATTACGGTATCAATAATGTATTCATAATGTTTTACTGAATAAATTATACTTAGAATGTTATGATACGGAACAACACGACTCTACCTATGTATTTACCTAGTTGTGTTTACCTAGTTGTAACATACAGGAAAAGAGTTATGCTCGTACTGTCCCGTCTCCAAATCTACTATTATCCAGCTTGCCTTTGAAGTCCTGAATACTTCTTGCATTAATCACTTTTGCATCAAGGTTGTTCCAGGCTTCTATGCTTCTATACGGGAAGCTGTATTTTTTTTATGTCCCTCTTGCATGTTGTCCTTTTCAATTTCTTCTCATGACCTCTTGTACTTCTGTCGTCCCACACAAACAGATCTTCTCTATCAATTTTTTCCAGACCCATTGATGCTCTATACACTGCTATAAAATCTCCCCTTTCTCTTCTTTTCTCAAGAGTTGGGAGTTTTAGTCTTGAGTCTTTCCTCATATGGTATATCTCTCAGGCTTGGAGACATTTTTGTGGCTGCTCTTTGTATTCTCTCAATCTTCCTTATACAGGGAGGTCCCGAAGATACGAGCAGTTAGGTTCCACCTGGCATACTCGTAAAGCGAAATCTCGTATAACGAAACACATAACTAATGGTAAAATATAGGTTTGGTTCCAGGACCCCATCAATAAAAAAATAAAAAAAGACAAAAAAAAAAGACGTTTTTCAAGCTAAAATAAACTATAGCAAACACAACAAACACACAGCGTCTATCGCGTACACAGCGCCCACACTGTACTACCTATTTTGTAGAAAAAGCATTCTGAAAGAGAAAATAGCACACAAAATAACATAACTGCACATTAATTAAACATAAAACATACATAACAAGCAAAAAAGACGTTGTAATGTAGGGGACGCCGCGTGATACAAGAGAAGGTAGTGTAGTGGTCCCAAGGTTGGGGCTGCACACCTAATTAACCCTAAAACCCTAAAGGTCAGGCCGCGCCATATGCTTAATTACCCTTCAGGTCATGCCTTGCTAGGGGTGACCTGACTGCGGTCCCAAGGTTTGGGCTGCACACCTGCTAATTACCCATAAATGTCAGGCCGCACCATATGCTTAATTACCCTTCAGGTCATGGCTTGCTAGGGGTGACCTCACTGGGGTCAACCAAATCCTCCTTTGTCCAGCCCAGGAGTGGTAGGGCGCGCATTTTGAACTTGATAATTTTACTCACCCCAATTTGAATGTCGTATCATTGGATTTTCGATCTCGTATATTGAAAATAGACCCTAATTTACACATCTCGTATCATCGGATTCTCGTACACCGAATGCTCGTTGAAAGAAAGACTGGATAAATGTAGATACGGAGACGGGACCACACGAGTGTAGCTCAGGCCCTGTAAAATACAACTGGGTAAATGGTAAATACACACTTGAGGCCGGTGCATAACACAAAAAACCAACCTGTTACGTCAAAACCGAACCCCGACAGTCTAGGTAAACACAAGACATGGAGGCAGTGTTATGTAACGCCTCACCACCCCGCATTGTGACTGGCCGCCACCACGACACTTCTAACCCACCACCTGGAACCCCTGGAGTAAGCCAGGCCCTGCTAACCAAACCCTACCCTCTAGCCCACTCCTGGCCTGGACATTTTCCCCCTGGGTGTATTTGAAAGCACTGTCTTATATCTTGAATCTTATGATGACGAAACACTGCCCGAAACCATTACTGTTTAGGTTAGTTTTCCTGACACTTTTCCTTCTGCCAAATTGTTGTATATGCTATATAAATAAGGGAGGATAATGTCTGGAGGGAATTAGTCAGGGGGGCCAGTAACGGTTAGGTTAAGTTACGTTCAGGTTAGGTATGCAGAAACACAGGTAAAAGCTGATTAAATAATATACATACTGGGCACTGTAATATCAAGATCAAGAACTGGAACTGTTGTGGAAAATAGGAACACTCGTTGGCGTGAAAAGTTGGTAACTCTCGCCGACGGGGACGAGAGATCCGGTAGACAAGATTACCATAAACCCCCACCACTCCCTCTTATATCCTTGCCTTTACTTAGTCTAATCAACCACTTGCAATACCAAACACCACCTCACCTTTAACAACAGCAGCAGCAGCAGCAGCAGCAGCAGCAGCAGCAGCAGCAGCACAGGCAAACACCCGGCAGGCCTACACCGCCACCAGTGCTACAAGGTGGAGACGCAGCCTAAGTCTTCTTGTTGAAGGGAGTGGCCCGGCGGTTGTCGGTGGCTGTTTTGCTCCTCACACCTGCCGGAAAAAGCAACATAAAGCCTCTAAATAAAAGTCTTTAATTAATCAAAAATAAATCAAATAAGCCTCTAATTAAGATGGCTTACTTAGAGCTCCCATTCACCTTCTCTCCTCCGTGGTGTAGTGGCCTTTGGCTTTCCTTTGAGTTATGGTCTGTTACATCTTCGCCAGGTCGCCCCTGCTCTCCAGCGGTTCCAGGGGCGAACACTATATTATCAATTGATATTGTATAGAAAGCTAATTTCCTGCCTTGAAACTGTTGATGAGTGATGATGAACACTGATATTGCTACTCTGTCAAAAGTATATATCTAATAAAAATATGAATCAAAAACACCATCTCCACAGGTATGGTAAGACAAGTGCTTTAAAAGTGTTTTATTGAGGCAACACAGCAACCAGACCTTCACCTCAACACACTGTCAACAGCCCGCGGCAGGCTGGCAGGCGTGAGGGGCCACACACACACACACACACACACACAGACACACACACACACAGATGCCTCCCGACTTAACACTACAGGCAACTCACCTGTCTCCAGAATTATCTTTAAATATATATAATAAATATTGCAAGAAATTTGTCTTATGCTTTTCTCCCCTATAGTTTTTGCATATGCTTTTCCCCACATAAAAAAAATACTGTTTCGACACACTGATTGAAGTCTCACTTCATAGTGTTTCAATTAACGTCAATACACTAGTCGCCACTTGCAATATTTGTCTTTGTTTTTATACTATATGCACAATAAAAAAAATAGGACACAGACTCTCAGAAGCCCTTTTATTCTAAATCATATGAAAAACAATATGAATGCCACCCTGTCATAAAAAATTGTTGGCATTTGTTTTTTGAACAGCCATAAATAATAAATGAAACTCTTAAAACCGGATTCCAAGTAGATAGGTGAGCCTCCTTAATCATGGTAAAGACATAATTATTTGATGCCACAAATGTGACTAATCTGAAAGGAAAACACTCGGCCTGAATATATGTTTGTGCAGTGGGCAATGGTCTACTAAACAAAATTTATTTATGGCTTTCTTTAAAACCCAGCTTCTCATGTAGTGTTGTTAGCTCCCTGCCACAAACACAGGCTACACCAGGCCCACCACCTCCTCCTTATGCCTGTGGCACATTATGACCTAATTCTCCACTAAAACACCTCTGATGTTATAGTGGTGAACAGGGGAAATGGTGCAAGGTTAAAGGAGGTGGTTTGCGGCATCTGGTTGTGTGCATAAACACACACAATGAAGTATAACAGGTTTAAATTAAAACACATATGCACACAAGCCCTGGTATTAACACCCTTGTTACACCAACCACCTTACCAGTTCCTCGGCCACGGTCCAGGCACTCACAATACTACACCTTCACCATTCACTCCACACATCACACTCTTGAAATGCTAAGATAAGGAACAGCAATATGACAGTGACATACGAACCTCTACCAAACACTGTGGAGGGACAGGCTGCAACACACATGTAAACTGTCACACAACAGGACACACTCTTAAAACCACAATGTAACACTCTGTCCACCACCACACCACAGAGGACACTCTAAACCACACATGTAACACTCTTCGCCACCACCACACAGGACATGCTCTACAACACAATGTAACACCTGTCCACCACACCCACAGACCATACATCTTCAACAACATGTAACACTGTGTCCACCACCACCACACAGACACTCTACAGCCACACTGTACACTTCCACCCCACACAGACACCTCTCAACCCACAGTAACACCTGTCACCACCACCACACGGCATCTTACAACCACACATGTAACACTCTGTCCACCACCACCACACAGGACACACTCTTACAACCACACATGTAACACTCTGTCCACCACCACCACCACACAGGACACACTCTTACAACCACACATGTAACACTCTGTCCACCACCACCACACAGGACAACTCTTACAACCACACATGTAACACTCTGTCCACCACCACCACAGAGGACACACTCTTACAACCACACATGTAACACTCTGTCCACCACCACCACACAGGACACCTCTTACAACCACACATGTAACACTCTGTCCACCACCACCACACAGGACACACTCTTACAACCACACATGTAACACTCTGTCCACCACCACCACACAGGACACACTCTTACAACCACACATGTAACACTCTGTCCCACCACCACCACACAGGACACACTCTTACAACCACACATGTAACACTTGTCCACCACCACCACACAGGACACACTCTTACAACCACACATGTAACACTGTGTCCACCACCACCACACAGGACACTCTTACAGCCACACATGTAACACTCTGTCCACCACCACCACACAGGACACACTCTTACAACCACACATGTAACACTCTGTCCACCACCACCACACAGGACACACTCTTACAACCACACATGTAACACTCTGTCCACCACCACCACCACACAGGACACACTCTTACAACCACACATGTAACACTCTGTCCACCACCACCACACAGGACACACTCTTACAACCACACATGTAACACTCTGTCCACCACCACCACACAGGACACACTCTTACAACCACACATGTAACACTCTGTCCACCACCACCACACAGGACACACTCTTACAACCACACATGTAACACTCTGTCCACCACCACCACACAGGACACACTCTTACAACCACACATGTAACACTCTGTCCACCACACCACACACAGGACACACTCTTACAACCACACATGTAACACTCTGTCCACCACCACCACAGAGGACACACTCTTACAACCACACATGTAACACTCTGTCCACCACCACCACACAGGACACACTCTTACAACCACACATGTAACACTCTGTCCACCACCACCACAGAGGACACACTCTTACAACCACACATGTAACACTCTGTCCACCACCACCACACAGGACACACTCTTACAACCACACATGTAACACTGTGTCCACCACCACCACACAGGACACACTCTTACAACCACACTTGTAATACTGTGTCCACCACCACCACACAGGACACACTCTTACAACCACACTTGTCCACACAACACACCACCTCAAAAGTGGATCTTCACGTGCCTGGCAACACAGCTCTTTGTCTTGAAACACTTGCCACAAACATCACACTTGAACTCCCTCAAGTCAGTGTGATTCAGGGTGTGTGCAGTGAGATCAGAGTTGCAAGGAAATCTTTTTCTACATTTTAGACATTCATAATTTTTAACACCACTGTGTATCAGGGTGTGTCGGGTGAGACTAGACTGAACATTAAATCTTTTCCCACACTCTACACATTCATAATTCTTGACACCACTGTGTATCAGCGTGTGTGTGGCGAGGCTAGAATTTTGAGTAAATCTTCTCCCACACTCTACACATTCATAACTCTTATCGCCACTGTGTGTCAGGGAGTGTCGGGTGAGGTTAGACTTATCATTAAATCTTTTCCCACACACTACACATTCATAACTCTTATCGCTATTGTGTGTCAGGGAGTGTCTGGTGAGGTGAGACTTAAGAGTAAATTTTTCCCCACACTCACGACATTCATATTTCTTGACACCACTGTGTGTCAGGGAGTGTCGGGTGAGGGTAGCCTTATCATAAAAACTTTTCCCACACTCTACACATTCATGATTCTTGACACCACTGTGTATCAGCGTGTGTGCGGTGAGGTGAGACTTTTGAGTAAATCTTTTCCCACACTCCAGACATTCATAATTCTTATCGCCACTGTGTGTCAGGGTGTGCCTGGTGAGGTTAGACTTACGATTAAATTTTCCCCCACACTCACGACATTCATATTTCTTGACACCGCTGTGTGTACTTAGGTTGTACATGTGCTTCACGTGGATCTTCACGTGACTGGCAATATCCCTCTTTGTCTTGAAATACTTGCCGCAAACATCACACTTGAACTCCCTCAAGCCAGTGTGTCTCAGGGTGTGTTGGGTGAGATCAGAGTTGCAAGTAAATCTTTTCCCACACTCTAGACATTCATAATTCTTGACACCTCTGTGTCTCAGCGTGTGTGTGGTGAGTTGAGACTTCAGAGTAAATATTTTCCCACACTCTAGACATTCATGATTTTTAACACCACTGTGTGTCAGGGTGTGTTGGGTGAGGTTATACTTAAGATTAAATCTTTTCCCACACTCTAGACATTCATGATTTTTAACACCACTGTGTGTCAGGGAGTGTCGGGTGAGGGTAGCCTTATCATTAAAACTTTTCCCACACTCTACACATTCATAATTCTTATCACTATTGTGTGTCAGGGTGTGTTTGGTGAGGTTAGACTTACGATTAAATTTTTTCCCACACTCTAGACATTCATAATTCTTCATGCCACTGTGTGTCACGGAATGTCTCTCAAGGTCACTCTTCCATCTGAATGATTTACTACATTGTGAGCAATAAAACTGCCTCACTCTTTCATGGCCTGAGCTGCCTGCCTCCAGGTGATTCTTGCCATCACTCCTGTGCCTCCCCACACCTGAGGCAGACTGATCCTGCTGCTCCCAGCCACTGGTGGTGCTGCTGCCCGGCCTCACAGCCTCCACCGCAGCAATACTCGCGGCAGCACACATGATGGCCGGTCCTGCAGGAAGCTTTAGGGATGCCGGCGCGAGATGCCTTAGTGTTGAGCAGAGCACCCAGCTGGGACTGTGACCTCAGCACCTGCAACAGTGGTGACAGTCAGGACACAGAGAGCCATGCGCTGCCTTCACACTGTGGCCCTGCTTCCTGCCTCACTCACACTCATGCCTGTCAGTTAGGGGGTTCAATTGTTTAGTGTTACTGTGTGGTGCTTACACATTCCTACAACACAACTCACCATTTACCATTATTACTCATCAAAATATCCCATTCAAATGATGTGACAGTTTTGTACAGGCGCTTCCACATAACCTGAGCCCACGTGCATAAAGAACAGGCTGTGTACTTCCAAGGCAGACAATAGTTTCCATGATGGGTTTTGATGACTATCAAATAATGTGGCACTCACTTTGTCAAAACTTATCACTTAATGTTTGGAGAGAGATAAAGTAGCTTAAACTGTAGTGACATACACACACCAAAAATAACTGTCACTTACAAGAAAACAAACCTCAAAACAAAACCCTTGAGTCTTGCAAATGGTGATGAGTGGTGTTAAGCCCCACGCCGCCCTACTCCCAAAGGGGGGAAGGAAATTGCGTGCGCGGGCTCAACGGGGGGTGTTGATATAGCTCCTGTTTTAGCGCCCCCCCAACCCGCTATGGTTCTATCCAATCGGTCGCTGGTCGTGGCATGACAATTAACCCCGGCACCCCTACCTGAAGGCGCCGGGTTGGGCTTATCTCCTTGTACCGGAAGGTACACGGGGCAGTGCCCGTAGCTTCGGAGATACGGGGACCTTACCTCCCCAGGCTAGTAACGCCCCGGCATTTGCCGGGGGGCGACCCTCCCTGTCCCCCCCCCGAGACCCCTAGCTTGCATAGTTGCCCCGGGGGCATCCATTAATCGCCCGCCCCTGTCATGCACTGTCAATCATATAGATACATCACCATCTGCTGCGTCACCTTCAGGAAGACCTGTATGTGGTACTCAAGAGGTCCTAAGATCCTGCTGCAGGTGTCTCGTAATTCCCCGGGGTCCCAGGGGGAACCCAGGGGAAGCCTCCTGGAGGAGGTATCTAGTAGGGCGTCGTAGTAGTAGAGTTTCACCTCCGCCCTGAGCCCGCCGCCAGTGTCCGGCCCCAGCGCCCAATGGCTCCCCAAGGGCCCTGAAGAGAGGCCACTGGGGCAGGTAGTGTGGTAGGACATCATGGCATCGTAGAGTTGCACGTACCTACCCCCTGGGGCAAAGTAGAGCGCCCCTTGGTTGCCCCACGGCGGCTCCGGGAATCCCTGTGGCCCCAGGAGCAAAGCCACCGGGGCGGGCAGTGTTGCAGGGACGTCATGGTCTCGTAGAGTTGCACTTCCCCCTCCTGGAGCTATGCGGGGTATTCCGTAGTCATCCCTGGGGCCCATGGAGAAAAGCCACCGGGGCAACGCAGAGCGCCACTATTTGCCCCGTCGTGGCCCCTTCATCTCAGGAGCCCAGGGGAAACACAGGGGCAAAGCCACAGGGGCAGGTGCCTTGCAGGACGTCGGGGCATCGTAGAGTTGAGTAGCACCTGCCCCAGGGGACAAGCGAAGCGGCGGACGTTGGGGTGTCTGGTAATGAAGGGCGCGGCGTGTGTTGGCAGGCGCGCAGAGTGGAACTCAGCCACGTACTTGAGCGCGAGTACCTGGAAGGAATACCACCTAACTCGCTCGCTGCACTTAGACAAATACTCTAGTCTCGTAATCACTGATCACAGCGCGTAGTGAGGCACGTCTGCCCACACACAAAGCTAGAAGGAATCTCCCTCTGTCCTCCCTGCTATGAGGCAGGCGAGCGTCTGTTGGTGGGTACAGGTCAAAGGTTATCTCAGTGCTGACATCCACAAAGTGAGGTGCAAGGTGACGACGAGGAGTGAGGAGTGTTGGATCAGCGTTATTCTTCCTTCTCCTCGCCTCCTCACTCCCTCACTTTCTCTCACTCTCCCTCACCTTCTATCACTCTCCCTCACTCTCCTTCTCCTCCTCTCATCTTCTCTCACTTTCTCCACGTGGGCGCTGAGCTACCTCTGTCAGCGTTAGTTCCCCTCGTGGTAGATAAGACTCGCTTGGGTAAGCATAACACTATTGCTCCTCTCTCTCTATCCACCTCCGTTATTAGAGACTCTGTGTCTCTTTCCTTCTTCTCCTCCATTCCCCCATTTATCCTTCTATTCCCTCCTATTCCTCATTATCCACGTCTCCAGCCCTCACAAGTGGCACTGAGGCCTTTGACCCGACACCAACATGTACCACCACCCTCCTGCTGTTGTGTTGACCTTCTATCACATCATTATTACTCATGACTGGCTCTCTGCTCACATGACCCTTCACCAAACACTGCACTTAGCACACACACTCACACACACACACACACCCTTGAGGCCCCTGCATAACACAAAAAACCAGCCTGTTACGTCAAAACCAAACCCCGGCAGCTGAGGTGAACACAAGACATGGAGGCAGTGTTATGTAACGCCTCACCACCCCGCATTGTGACTGGCCGCCACCACGACACTTCTAACCCACCACCTGGAACCCCTGGAGTAAGCCAGGCCCTGCTAACCAAACCCTACCCTCTAGCGCTGGGGTTCTCAAACTGGGGGTCACGAAAGTCTTCTGGGAGGTCACGAGATTTCTAGAATGTGCAAAATGCATTGAAAAACACAATATTCCTAATTTATCATCACTCTATTATTTTCAGAATAACACAAAACAATGATAATACCTTCCTAGGCTTTAATAAATTACTAACAAAAAGAACAGTTACATAATCTGACTCTGAGAAAAGAGTTGATCCTTTGTCCTCCCTCCCCTTTCCGCCAAGCCCTCACCACCACGCTCACACGTCCAGTAGCTATACATACCAGTACTCCTATACATATACTCACCAGTGACTATACATACCAGTACTCCTATACATATACTCACCAGTGACTATACATACCAGTACTCCTATACATATACTCACCAGTGACTATACATACCAGTACTCCTATACATATACTCACCAGTAGCTATACATACCAGTACTCCTATACATATACTCACCAGTGACTATACATACCAGTACTCCTATACATATACTCACCAGTGACTATACATACCAGTACTCCTATACATATACTCACCAGTGACTATACATACCAGTACTCCTATACATATACTCACCAGTGACTATACATACCAGTACTCCTATACATATACTCACCAGTGGCTATACATAAGTACTTGTATCATCACCGCCCAACTCTTATTAAATATTAATGCATTACAAATCCACATCACATGTCTAAACTTTATTTAGGTTATTTATTTTTTCTATGCATCTAAAGCAAGAATATAGGATATAGATGGCACTGATTACGGTATCAATAATGTATTCATAATGTTTTACTGAATAAATTGTACTTAGAATGTTATGATACGGAACAACACGACTCTACCTATGTATTTACCTAGTTGTATGCATAGCAAAATACATAGCAAAATGCATAGTAAAATGCATAGCAAAAGAGCACTACTAGTCTCATACTGGTTGAAAGTATCAAAATACCGAAAAAAGTGGTAAAATATGTGGTCATCTTGGGGATCCTGGCACCAATTACAATTATTACCATTAGTTCTATTGTTCGGCTATCGCGATTTCGGCTATTGCGCGCCGATAGCGGCACCAATAAGGCGCGATAGCCGAGGGTTGAGTGTATACAACAAATTAATGGTAAAATTATAGTCCTTTCCCGCTCTTATAAGTGGTTTTTTTCCTCCAGACCTTCACAGATCCCTTCAGATATCTCTAAAACGTAGGTAATTATAAAGTGGGGGAGAGTTACAAAAAAAACTAACCTAACCTAACCTCAATACAACCAAACCTAACCTAACCTGGTAAAAGCCAAGTTATTTCTCGCCTTTAGGTCTCGCTAGTAGGTTATACGGTTATAATGGACGAGGACTCACGGTCGTTTTCAGAGACACCAACTATTTTTCCTGGCCTACAATAGGTGCTTTTTCTAACGGAGATAGTTTTATTTTGCGCAAAACCAGTTTATAAAAAATAAAAAATAAATCACCGAGTTTTATGGTACCATTTCCATTAAAAACATTGTATATCCATCAGAAAAAGCACTTAAAACTTGTCCGGGAAAAATTTGTCAGGGTCTTATAGGTTTTAATGAAACCTATAAGGTCAGGTCAGGTATACTTTGTGGTTAAGGTTAGGTTAGGTTTCATTAAAATCTTAAGGTTAGGTTTGGTTTCATTAAAACCAATAAGGTTAGGTTACGTTTCATTAAAACCTATAAGACCCTGACTAATTTTTCTCGGCCAAGTTTTAGTGCTTTTTCTGATGGAGATACAGTGTTTTTAATGGAAACGGTACCATAAAATTCGGTGATGATTTTTTAATTATTTGTAATGGGTTTGCGCAACATTAAACAATCTCCATTAGCAAAAGCACCTATTGTAGGCCAGGAAAAAAATAGTCGGTGTCTCTGAAAACGACCGCGATGTCCTCGTCCATTATTACCGGTTATACTTGGTTATAGTGAGGTTAAGTTAGTAATATTATTTAGGGGGTCCATGGCGGGGGTAATGTAGGGGGGAGGGGGGTTGAAGGGGGCGTCTCTCCCCCACTTTATAATCACGTTTTAGAGATATCTGAAGGGATCTGTGAAGGTCTGGAGAGAAAAAAAACCACTAATAAGGGCGGGAAAGGACTCCAGAATTTTTACCAAATTAATGCTCTGATGTACCGCAGCCTACTGATCTATTGTTTAATATATTATTTTATCTTGAACTTGATTTTACTTAGATCGCCGCGGCTAGAGATACGGCGGGCTTGTTCCCATGGTATCTGCGTGCAAAGATACGGCAATGCCAGCTAGCCGTATTCTGGTTCTTGTTGGCTATAGATACGGCGCGGTAGTTCATTTCAGTCAAAGCCAGAAGGATGAGTTCCAAAGTATTTCCGATAATACACAGAAATACGTAGCGGTAAATAACACAGATGTCTCCCCGTCCACCAATAACAACCCATCCTTTCACCTGTTATAACCTGTTTCCAGCCTCTAATTCACCCCACAACCACACACACACCCTTACTCACCCTTTATTCAGCCTTGCAGATCGCCGGCAGTAAAAGTAATGCCCGGTCTGGACTGGGCTAGTCCCGGACGGCCACTGTTTTTGCGAGGCAGGTTAGACCGGGCTGGAACGGACTGGGCCGGTGTTGTGATGAAATCGGCCCCCTTCGTAAATCGTCCCGCGGACGCTTATTTAACCTAAATAACTCTACAAAACCTAACACAAACCTATCCTAAGCCTAACCTAACCTAAACCAGACCTAAACATAACTTAAATATAACTTAACCTAAACCTAAAAACTATGTTTGCCGATCTGAGGGGCGATCTGATATAATTTTTTTAAAGTGGTTAAAAGGATATTATAAAGGCGATGTAGGAAAAGTTTTTACGGCTAGTAACCAGGGTAGAACACGCAGTAACGTACTCAAGCTGGAAAAGCGTAGACATAGAAAGGAAATAGGGAAAAAATGGCTCATAAGTAGGGTGGTAAATAACTGGAATGGACTCAGGGCCGTACTTTTAAAATCTTTCGCCAGGGCTGGCGAAAGCGTTCGCCAGGCGCTCAGTGATTTCTTACTTTTAAACGCCACGAGCGCTCCGCCAGGCGCTGCTCCGCCAGGGCTGGCGAAGGAGAAGTATTGGAATAGCCTGGCGAACGTGATTCTGGTGAGACGTCCTCTCCGGCGATCACATTTTTTGCATTCAGTTTATACTTTTTTACAATACTACTAAGCATTTTATGAGATAGGAAACCTATTGCGACGGTAATATGTGTATGGCAAGTCTTTCATGGAAAATAAGTCATGTATATTATTTCAAACACCATCGAGGTTCAACCCGCAGTGACAGCACCAGACACCTCCACCCCCCCAAGGGTGAGTGTATTTTGCCTTTTCGTCCATATATATTGGTTTAGGGACCATATTGCACAATATAATGTATACATTGGATGTTTTGGTGATGGCATCTTTACATAGAGCTATATCAGAGTCCTCTCACCCTCATAAGAATTTCAGTGAGACGTGATATGATATCATTGTGCTCCGCCACTAAAATATTTTATTTCTGTTGTATATCAGATAGAATTGAATGTGTTATTTTGTACAATATTCAGGTTTATGTTTTGGTGATGCGTGTCTTTACATTGAGCTATGTCAGAGGCCTCTGACCCTCATATATTACACGTGAGACGTGCTTATAATAGTGTGCTCCCGACACTGTAATAAGTTTTTATTTGGTAAATTTTACACTAGGACCAGAATTCTCTACACCTTTGGGAGTATGGTTTCTGTTTACCTTAATAGATTCTGAGAACATTCTCTCAATGAGTTTCCGTCGCAAATCACTACTTTCGGAGATATAGATGCTTTTAGTAGGTAGGGGAGTGTATAGGAAGGGGTGCAGTCAGTTCGTTACAAGTTGTTTCGACACCAGTAGATTAGTTGACCAAAAAGTTGTTTCGTAGTCATATGAAACCATAGTCGTTTCGTAACACTCAGCTCAGAGTTAACTTTACTACTAGAGTTACGAAACGACAACACGTATGTACGCAAAACTCAAAATCAGTGTACGAAACAACTACAAACCTGTGTACGAAACTCCCTGTAACATATAGGAGATATGAAAATTAACTACCTAACACTACTGTTACAGGGAGTTTGTACCCAGGTTTGTTAGTTGTTTCGTACACTGATTTGAGTTTTGCGTACATACGTGATGTCGTTTCGTAAACTCAAGTAGTAAAGTTCAACTCTGAGCTGAGTGTACGAAACGACTATGGTTTCATATAGACTACGAAACAACTTTTTGGTGTACAATCTACTGGTTGTACGCAATGATTTGTGAAACGAATTGACTGCATCCCCTCCCATACACTCCCCTTCCTAGGGGAGTGTATACACTCACTAACCTAACCCCATGTTTTAACCTAACTAAAGTCAAATCCTCATTAAAAAGTGTCCGCGGCAAGGGAAGAATAGAGGCGATGCAGGTCACAAGAGGAAGAAGAGGGAGGTGCACATAAACACTTGTCTCTCTCCTCCCGAAAAATAGGATGTTATATTATATCTCCAAAAGTAATTATTTGCGATGGAAGCTCATTGAGAGAAAGTTTCCTAGAATACAATAAGGTAAACAAACCATGCTCCCAATTGTGTAGGGAATTCTGGTCCTAGTGTAAAATATTTACCTTTTATTTATTGGTTAATCAGATGAAAATTGAATGAGTTACAACTTTTGTTACAATTAGAAGGGTAAATATGCAGTTTCAATCAATACTCACTATTGAACAATACCCTACTGATGTAACTAGGGGCCTGTGGCCCCCCGGACCCCCCTTGCTAGTTCACTAACCTAACTAAATTTTCATTTATGCGCATTACTGTTTTTGAGGACGAAACTTTGTCATGAATAGTTTTAAAATATGTTTGAATTTATCTGATACTTATTTTTGGGTGATTTATTTTCTCTGATTTAAAATCACTTACAGTATATTTAAATGAATGTTAGATTATTATATGTTTCATATATTATTTTCCAGATTATGGACGCATTGCTAGATTTTGAAGATATAGAAGTGCTTGATCCAGCCAAAGCAGAATGGATCAGATTGCCAAGACAAACTGTGAAAGACAGAAAGACAGCCTAGATTTGTTCCTGAGCGAGACTGAGTTGGAATTAAAAGTTGGTTGGTAATAAAACATACTGAAAACATTTCCTAATGTTTAATATCACAAACCTATATATTGTTTTGTCTTTGTACTTGTTAAGTGGTGAATGAGATTAAATGATTAATATCACAATTGCCTTTGGAAGTATGATTGATTGTAGCATGTTAGGTTAAGTGGTGAACTATATTTAATAATTTATATCACTGCTGGAAGTATCTGATAGTGTGTAGCATGTTAGGTTAAGTGGTGAACTATATTTAATGATTTATATCACTGCTGGAAGTATCTGATAGTGTGTAGCATGTTAGGTTAAGTGGTGAACTATATTTAATGATTTATATCACTGCTGGAAGTATCTGATAGTGTGTAGCAGGTTAGGTTAAGTGGTGAACTATATTTAATGATTTATATCACTGCTGGAAGTATCTGATAGTGTGTAGCAGGTTAAGTGGGGATGTTAGATTAAATGATGAATGGTTTCTGTTTACCTAAATAGATTCTGAGAAACATTATCTCAATGAGTTTCCGTCGCAAATCACTACTTTCAGAGATATAAGATGCTTTTAGTAGGAAGGAGAGTGTATAGGAGCGGGTGCAGTCAGTTCGTACACAAGCTGTTTCGTACACCAGTAGATTAGTACACCAAAAAGTTGTTTCATAGTCTATATGAAACCATAGTCGTTTCGTACACTCAGCTCAGAGTTGAACTAGAGTTACGAAACGACATCACGAATGTACGAAAAAAACAAAGTCAGTGTACGAAACAACTAACAAAACCTGGCTACGAAACAACTTTTGTACGAAACACCCTGTAACCTATAGGATAGGAAAATATTAACTCCCTACCTTTAAACTCACTAACCTAACCCTACCTTTTGACTCACTAACCTAACCCTACCTTTAGACTCACTAACCTAACCCTACATTTTAACCTATCAACTAAGGCCAAATCCCCATTAAAAAGTGATGATCTTTAATATCGATACTGGAAGTATGATCGATTGCTGCATGTTAGGTTAAGCGGGGATAAATTATATTCAATAATACAATTACTGGAAGTATATGATCGACTGTTGCATTTTAGGTTAAGTGGTGATTGATCTTTAATAATATCACTACTGGAAGTATATGATATAAACTATGTTGCACGTTAGATAAGTAGTGAGCGAGTTTGAATTATAAATATCAGAACTATCTTTGGTAAAATTTCGGAAGTGGGCATTCACTGATTTCGAGGTCGAAACTTAGTTTTCCTGAATAGTTTTGATGTGTTTTGAATGAATCTGGCACTCGTTTTTGTCGGAAATCAATGTTTGTTTACAGGTGTGGGGGTGCCCGCCCCGCCCCGCAAACCTTAATTGCTCCGCTTCGCACTGCCATAGTATTGATAATTTTCTTTTTTTCTTGATATCTGTTACTAAACCAAACCCCACCTCTAACCTAATCTAATTTAACCTAACTTAACAGTTTATGGCTGAAATAACGGTAGATTTTCGGTAGTACATGTAACACCATTATTATTCAATTGCACCATGGGAAATGGGGTTCAAAATATTCATAATGAATAATTCTACACGATGACGTTTGTTTGTTTGTTTGTTTGTTTAGAGGATAATTCCTCAGAGCCGTAGTGATCTACCGCTGCAGCAATTAGTGTTGGCCGAAGCCACCACCCCGGGAGGGGGGTCACAAACCCCCGGCTAACACCCGGTACCCATTCACTGCTGGGTGGACAGGGGCTCGGGTTTTTAAGAAAGACCACCCATCTATCTTTGCTCCGCCCGGGGATCTAACCCGGGACTTCTCGGTTGTGAGCCGAGCGTGCTAACCACTATACTACGGAGTACCGTATGTAAATGTAGGTAAGAATCCTAGGACTTTTGGAAGCCCACTACCGAAACTAATACCTATCTTTGCACGAGTTAGGTGGTAAATAAGGTTAAATGGTTAATACCACAACTGCCTTAGGGAGCATATGACATATTATTGCTCGTTAGTTCAGTGATGAACGAACTTTAATTATTAATAACAGTACTGTCTGGAAAAGAGTAGCTACAAGAGCAATCACGGCATATAACTTGGTAGTTTTGTCATTTATGCCTTCAATATACTCCTTGATGAGGTCAATGAGCATCCCCTTATCCACAGTGGATATAGGAGTTGCCTTAAGAGAGCCAGCATCGTCACTCGTAGCAGTGGTGTCGACTGTAGATGTAAACAAACTTGAATTTCCCGCGATTTCAAGCGCCATTTCTCAGAGTCGAGCGAGAATAGGAGAAGGTTAGCGCTGGCGAACACTCACGTCCGCCAACCCTGGCGTTCGCCAGGGTTGGCGTAAGCCAGTGTTTAAAAGTAAGGATTTCCTGAGGCTGGCGTTCGCCTGGCGGAGCATCGGCAGGCGATCGCCAGCCCGGGCGGAAGGTTTAATAGTACGGCCCTTGGTGTATAGGTCTCACGGCCTCTTGTAGCTTCCTTATGTTTTCTTCCCTCAGATCGCCACATATAGTTTTCTAGGTTTAATTTCAGTTATATTTAAGTTATGTTTAGGTCTGGTTTAGGTTACGTTAGGTTTAGGATAGGTTTGTGTTAGGTTTCGTAGAGTTATTTAGGTTAAATAAGCTTCCGCGGGACGATTTACGACGCGGGCCGATTTCCTGCACGACACCGGGCTGAGCCAGCGAGCAGGACCAGGTTGGACTAGGAAACCTTTATAAAGAGGGTAACGCCATTCATAGGCCCTATGTTAAACGCTACTGGGCGCCATATTGGTGCCAAGGCCTCGCCGTTCACCCAAGACCCGGGGAAGTTCTCAAGGCATTACCCCGCAGTATATCATGTTATACATGTATAAAGGATAGACTGTTATCTTCGGAAATGTTTGTTCTATAAGATTATCACATAAAACATAGTAAAACACATTAAATAAAGGTCATTATGAGACTCTGAAGAAATTATGATGAACTTAACATTCACTTAAAACTCGTCATGTATAACTTTGTGGGACAGCTTATAAGATGGCAGATATCAATACAAGCAGAATTTAATTAGCTTTCCATTGACATATTTCGTTTTCTGATACATACAATAATACCATGCAAACATTAAGGTTAACTAAATAATTGCGCTCTCTCTCTCTCTCTCTCTCTCTCTCTCTCTCTCTCTCTCTCTCTCTCTCTCTCTCTCTCTCTCTCTCTCTCTCTCTCTCTCTCTCTCTCTCTCTCTCTCTTTCTCCGTGAAAGAGAGAGAGATAAGTGAAAGAGAGATGAGTGAGAGATATGAGAGAGTAACCAAAAAACCTTTATAATTATTTCCTCTCTCTCTCTCTCTCTCTCTCTCTCTCTCTCCTCTCTCTCTCTCTCTCTCTCTCTCTCTCTCTCTCTCTCTCTCTCTCTCTCTCTCTCTCTATATATATATATATATATATATATATATATATATATATATATAATATATATATATATATATATATATATAATATATATATATATATATATATATATATAATATATATTATATATATATATAATATAAGAGAGAGAGAGAGAGAGAGAGAGAGAGAGAGAGAGAGAGAGAGAGAGAGAGCAATTTATTTAGTTAACCTTAATGTTTGCATGGTATTATTGTATGTATCAGAAAACGAAATATGTCAATGGAAAGCTCCCAGCCGGGAGTGTATCTGCTGTTTTCTGTACACGCAAAAGAGTAGAAAATAAGTGGGCGGAGCTTAAATAAGTATAATTCTGCTTTGTATTGTAGTCACAAAATACGCCTATATATTATGGCTATAAATGAACAAATTACAAAAATATCTACAAAGTGGCTACCAACAATAAAGTCGCCATCTAGTGTTTATTTACTGAGTGTCCTACCGCTGTCGTCGTCGCCCGAAAAAAAACGAGTAGGGAAATTTGGAACCGTCTATACTTGCAGATACAAAGCATAAAACAACGCTGAAACAGAGTAGATTATACAGTCATGATATAAACTACTGTGTATCATCTTCAGTGGCACATACAAATCAGTAGTCATGCTATAATTCGTAATATATGGCGCCTGGCGACATGACTGCAGGTGGTGCAGGTGGCGACTTTACTGTTATCTACGGTAGTATTTATGTTCTCGCGTGTCCTCCCGCCGTCGTCGTCGCCCGAAAAAAAACGAGTAGTGAAATTTGAAAACGCGTATATACTTGCAGATACAAAGCATAAAACAACGCTGAAACAATTAAGGTAGATTATACAGTCATGATAATTATAAACTACTGTGTATCATCTTCAGTGGCAAGACAATATGAGTAAATATTTAATTATCAACTTACTTGGTCATTTCACAAATTTCTTATATACTGTATATAACATATCAATATGCGTCCAGTACAAACAAGTACACCTACACCTCATTCTTCCCGAATCGATTTATCCATATCGATTGACATAATCCGTAAGAGTCTGATATATTAGTCTCAATATTTATTTTTATTTTTTATTTTTTTATTTTTATTTATTTTATTTTTTTTTTTTATCGTATGAAATACTAGATATCCTAGGTCGAAGGAATTAGACCAAGGAGAGAGACAGGATGCACGAGGGCATTTACTGTCACCCTAGTTCATGGTACTTTGACTCCGACCAAGTGGCAGATGTCAATGGAGCTCCATTGTTTCTTTTGTGACCATTCCGTTCACAGTGACAAAGTGGCCGTCTAAGTTCAACTGCTTTATTAGCAAAATCCCTTTGTGCAAATGAACATTCGAGAATATTGACAATGTCCACTAGTCGCCATCTAGGTACTGAGTGTCTGCAGCATGTTCGCGCGAAATATTGTTTACATGGATTGGACACAACTATCTCAGTAAGCATAACACCTGACAGCTTAGCCTGTATATATGTCACCGTGACACACCACTGTGGTCAGCAAAGATCATGCGCTGGACATGAACTGCAGTGTTCGTGTGCCGTTTCAGTTATGCTATGATTAGTTCTGCGTAAGTCCCGCGCCGGTAGTTGCAAAAAAATTGAAATTGAACGCGTATTACTGCGATGAACATAAACACTGAACAATTAGGTAATATCCGTTGATATTATAATCATGTCATTTCTTAGTGAAGCATATTGTTTTTTCACTTCTTGTATTTTCTTTAATTCATTCCTGATTTAACGTTCCGGCCAATGCTACAACCCACCAGTTATCCGGAATCGAGCGTATGTGTCACAGCGCCTATAACGTTATAGCATCTAATGATTGTATGTCCACTGATAATGATAACGAATTATATGCATACATATTTGATGTTGCCCTGATGTCACAGTTTTATGCTTTATCTGCGAGTATAATTACGTTAATTTCTACTCGTTTTTTTTCGGGCGACGCAGCGTAGACACGCAATAAATAATTTCCTTCGCTTTTCATTTTTCACGGAACCCGAACAGCGTCACATGCCACGAAAAACCTGGGCCGCCATGCGCGTTTAGGACCATCACGAACCCAACTTCAGCTTCCACTTTAGGCAGGGAACCTGGGGTCAGCAAACACGCGCTGGCCCATTCCTTGACTGGTTTTCCCTAGGCACGTGGGAGGGTCAGAGTTTTTCAAACAACAATGGTGAGGGCCCTTTTCTCTTATGTGGAAGGTTTCCCGCATCTAATGATAGGATGCACCTTCAAATTCAAGGCTACGTAAGGACAGATTAAATCCTCCACCTGGGGAAGCTGTCCCGCGCCTAAATTATAGATCCTTCATCACTACTGATTTAAAGTGCGAAGTCAACCCAGTAGTTTCAAGCGCATAATCTAATTCTCACCTTGTTTTATTGCTTGTAAGTGAAGTAAGTGTTTGACTGACGTCACACCCTGCCTGTTATGCAACGGTAAAGCTGCAAGTATGGGCTGCACAGACGTCACTTGCCCCCTGTTGCAGGCAAAGGGGTAATTCGCTGGAGACAAAAATCTTGTCCGTTTCCAGTTAATGGTAGTTTTTCCCAACTAAATATATGTTTATCAGTATAAAAGATATACTGTTATCTTCGGAAATGTTTGTTCTATAATATTATCAAATAAAAAACCGTAAAACACACTAAATAACTGCCATTATGAGACTTTCAAGAAATATGCATGAACTTAATATTCTATTAAACTCTTCGTCATTTAATATTTTGCTCGAAAACTTTTTACATGGAGAATATGAATAGAAGCGGAATTTACTGCAAACTGTGCTTCTGTGCTTGCACCTTGCCTGGTCAAACTTTTCCGTCTTTGTCTATCTACTTCCGCCTTTCCTTCTTGCTGGAAGTTTGCTCACACCCAACCTGTTCCTAGGAAGGGTGACCGTTCTAATCCTTCAAACTACCGTCCTATAGCTTTGACTTCCTGCCTTTCTAAAGTTTTTGAATCTATACTTAATAAGAAGATTCTTAAGCATCTATCTGCTCACAATCTTCTATCTGATCGTCAGTACGGTTACCGTAAAGGGCGATCTACTGGCGATCTTCTAGCTTTCCTAACTGAATCTTGGTCATCCTCCTTTAGGGGTTTCGGTGAAACTTTTGCTGTTGCCCTTGACATATCAAAAGCTTTTGATAGAGTCTGGTACAAATCTTTAATTTCCAAACTACCCTCATTCGATTTCTATCCTTCTCTCTGTAATTTCATCTTAAGTTTTCTTTCAACCCGTTCTATTGCAGCTACTGTAGACGGACATTGTTCTTCTTCTAAATCTATCAACAGTGGTGTTCCTCAGGGTTCTGTTCTATCACCTACTCTCTTTCTATTATTCATTAATGATCTTCTAAGTATAACCCAATGCCCTATCCACTCCTACGCTGATGATTCTACCCTGCATTTTTCAACGTCGTTTATTAGACGTCCAACACAACAGGAACTAAGTGATTCACGGCCACCGAGCGCCTAACTTCTGATCTTTCTATAATTTCTGATTGGGGCAAAGCAAACCTTGTTTTGCTCAATGCCTTAAAAACCCAATTTCTTCACCTATCTACTCGACAAAACCTACCAGATAACTATCCCCTCTTCTTCAATGACACTCAACTGTCTCCTTCTGCAATGAACATTCTTGGACTGTCCTTTACTAAAAATCTGAACTGGAAATCTCACATCTCATCTCTTGCTAAAACAGCTTCTAAGAAGTTAGGTGTCCTGTGGCGTCTGCGTCCTTTTTTTCTCCCTCCCAGTTGCTTGCTCTGTACAGGGGCCTTATCCGCCCATGTATGGAGTATGTCTCACAGGTATGGGGAGGATCCACTCATACAGCTCTCCTAAACAGGGTTGAGTCAAAAGCTTTTCGTCTCATCAACTCCCCTCCTCTGACTGACTGTCTACAATCTTTAAATCACCGCCGCAATGAATTGCTTCTCTTGCTATCTTCTACCGTTATTTTCATGCTCACTGCTCTTCTGAACTTGCTAACTGCATGCCTCCCCCCCTCCCGCGGCCTCGCTGCACAAGACTTTCTACTCATTCTCATTCCTATTCTGTCCATCTTCCTAATGCAAGAGTTAATCAGTATCTTTACTCTTTCATCCCTTTCACTGGTAAACTCTGGAACTCTCTTCCTGTTTCTATTTTTCCACCTTCCTACGACTTAAATCTTTTCAAGAGAAGAGTAACAAGACACCTCCCGAACTAAATTGGCACACCCCTCTTTTTTATTACTCTCTTACTGTCTTCTTTATAGGGACTGGCAACTAAGCGGGCTTTGTGTTACCTATTTTTGTTTTGCCCTTGGCCAGTCCTTTATGATGTAAAAAAAACAAAAAAAAACGGAGGAAGTAAGGTTAAGTAATGGATGAAGTAATTAAGGTTGTTAAGTAATGGATAAAGTAATTAAGGTTGTTAAGTAATGGATGAAGTAATTAAGGTTGTTAAGTAATGGAGGAAGTAAGGTTGTTAAGTAATGGAGGTGGTAAGGTTGTTAAGTAATGGAGGTGGTAAGGTTGTTAAGTAATGGAGGCGTTGTTGTTGCCAAAGTCTTCCTGCATCGGGAGTGCCTCGTACAAGTGGTCGGAGAGATCCCTTCAGAAAGCCCTTTTTAATGTTCAAACAGCCCGGTAGGCAGAAAGGGCAAAGAAAATATCATTCCGAAGGATCTTAATGTCAGGCATAATATAGTCAGAGGGTGGAGGAGAAGGAGGAACAAGCCCTGCATCAACCAGAGTGGAATTTTCAGCAAAGGTTTGAGCAAAGAGTTCAGCTTTAGAAATAGATGAGACAGCTGTGGAGCCATCTGGGTGAAGCATAGGAGGGAAAGATGAAGAAGAAAAATTGTTAGAGATGTTATTAGTTAGATGCCAAAAGTCACGAGAGGAATTTGATTCAGAAAGATTTTGACATTTTCTATGAATGAAGGAGTTTTTGGTAAGTTGAAGTAAGGATTTGGCATGATTACGGGCATAAATATAAAGGGCATGAGTTTCAGGAGATGGATGTTTACGGTACCGTTTGTGAGCCGCCTCTCTATCTTGGACAGCATGAGAACAAGCAGAGTTAAACCAAGGTTGACGGGCTTTAGGATTAGAGAAAGTGTGTGGAATGTACGCCTCCATGCCAGAGACTATATGACCTCAGTTATGCGCTCTGCACAAAGAGATGGGTCTTTGACATGGAAGCAGTAATAATTCCATGGAAAATCAGAGTAGTACTGCCTTAGGTCTTCCCACTTAGCTGAGTTGAAATGCCAGAAGCACCTCCGCTTAGGTGGGTCCCGAGGCGGCACCGGAGCGATAGGACAGGTTACAGAAATAAGATTGTGATCGGAGGAACCCAACGGAGAGAATAGTTTCACAGAGTAAACAGAAGGGTTAGTAGTTAGGAAAAAATCAAGAATGTTGGGCGTGTTTCCAAGGCGGTCAGGAATACGGGTAGGGTGCTGCACCAGCTGCTCTAGGTCTTGGAGGATAGAAAAGTTGTAGGCTTGTTCACCAGGTTAGTCAGTGAAAGAAGATGATAGCCAAAGCTGGTGGTGAACATTGAAGTCCCCAAGAATGGAAATTTCTGCTAAAGGAAAATGAGATGAGATGTGCTCCACTTTTGATGTTAAGTAATCGAAGAATTTTACATAGTCAGAGGAGTTAGGTGAGAGGTATACTACAGCAGATAAATTTAGTAAGAGAGTGACATTGAAGTCGAAGCCAGATGGTAGAAAATTCGGAAGATTCAAGGCCGTAGGCACGAGAGCAAGTGATGTCATTGCGCACATATACAGTATGCAACAGCCAAATTTGGATTGAAAATGAGAATAGAGACAGTAAGAGGAGACAGAAAAAGTCTGCTGTCAGTGCTCCATTACTTAACAACCTTACTTCCTCCATTACTTAGCAACCTTACGATGCTGCGAAGGTAAAAAACATGAGGGTTGCAGCAACATTGGTGATTAACCCTTAACAAGCTAAGGGTATGCTTTATACACCTAAGCCCTGGGCGAAGGGTATGGTCATTTTGATGACCCTTGCAAAAATCGATAAAAACTACATCAGCGTGTAGGGAATGTTGTAGCGCACCCGGCCATATATATTTGACCCCCCAAAATATGTCTGGGGGGGGTGGGGGGGCGGTCCGTAGTTGAAAAATGTGGCGCGAACTGCATCGTATGGCTAGATTGGTGTCGCGCGGCGAGATTTCCCAGGCGAATATCCGCCCGTATACGCTATGGGTTAGAGCGTAATATCGCGTATATCTCGTATATCTCGCATGCGCTCGCATATGCTCTCGCATATCTCGAGTTGCCATGTTGTACTACACACACACCAATTTGTAGCCGCCTGGGTTAAAGCCCGCGGTTTTGGTATGCCTTTAAAAACCCTCTCTTAAGAGTCCACCCGCAGCCCATGGGTTAAGACTGTTTTGAGAACGGGTTAAACTTTTGAATGATGAGAACTTCGGTGTGAAAGAGCTACCTAGGTCTAGTAGCTTGGGGAGGCGGTGGCCGAGTGGTTCGCGTCTCGGAGTGGTGAGCTCGATATCCCGGGTTTGAATCCTGCCGGGGGAACTCTTTCGGCCATCTTTAACGCGGTCTACAAGAGCCTGGGAGGTGAGCACAAGGTCCCAAGTTCAAGTCCCACCAAAGGGCAACTGTAAATCCCTCGTCGAGTGGCCGAAGAGACCCGCATGCTACATTCCTCTTCTTTCGACTGCGACTTCAAGTGCTGCAGAAGAAACACCAGGTGACAGCATGAACCTAAACTGAGGGTTGCAGCTGTCCTACAAACATCGAAGTAATCATTGTTGCCCCGAAAACGGACCTTCACCTATAGATCACAGGTGTCACTATAAAAATCCAGTATGCGCCACCAACGGGCGGGCGAGGGCCAACCATCACTCCAGAATGTGCAGGACCAGCCACCTGAGCCCTCCAGGAAAAACATAATAGCCTACACAGGGCTATAGACTTCAACGTAAAAAAAAAAAAAAAAAGTAATTCAGCCTGTTACAATGTTCCTTGTGTTCTTTTGTTCTTCTGCTACAATGATTACTTCGATGTTTGTAGGACAGCTGTGAGATACATATTTGGTATCAAACAAGGGCTTCCGGATTGAGGTGTTTATTTCTAACTCTAAATGTACTTAATGCAACGATTTTTCGGAGTATTTATATAACATTTAGGAAGCATTTTCTTTGTGTTCATCTTGTTTTCCATATTGCTCTTGTATTTTTCACTTCAATTTTGTGTACGTATTACTGTTTAGCAGCCTGTGTTACATATATAGGAGTATACAGGATAACGTCCTTTCTCTCTCTCTCTCTCTCTCTCTCTCTCTCTCTCTCTCTCTCTCTCTCTCTCTCTCTCTCTCTCTCTCTCTCTCTCTCTCTCTCTCTCTCTCTCTCTGTGTGTGTGTGTGTGTGTGTGTGTGTGTGTGTGTGTGTGTGTGTGTGTGTGTGTGTGTGTGTGTGTGTGTGTGTGTGTGTGTGTGTGTGTGTGTGTGTGTACTGTGTGTGTACTGTGTGTGTGTGTGTGTGTGTGTGTGTGTGTGTGTGTGTGTGTGTGTGTGTGTGTGTGTGTGTGTGTGTGTGTGTGTGTGTGTGTGTGTCCACCTGGAGACAGATCCAGACCAAATTCTCACACGTGGAGAGAGTTAATGCCCCTCGCGTATCGCTCCATAAAGATAAGAGGAAAGTCTCAGTCGCAAAGCCAAAAGTATCAATAATCGTATAATGTAAGCGTATATAGGAAAGGGATTTATTTTTTGCCAATCATTGTTATAAGGGAGTGCCGCTGTCATACTTTGAATTTCCAGTCTGTACGAGGAAGGATTTAGGGACTTTCTGAGTATACAATGGGAGGACAAAGAAGGTAGGAAGTATATTTCACGTCCTCGTCTTACTCTTATCAAGCGACAAACTAATGCTCATACGACATTAGTCAATGCTAGTTCTCTGCTTGCATCTCACGTGTGATACTTAAGAACACACAAGAACATGAGGTGTCTAATGTTTTGGGTCTATTACTATTTTTTATTTACAACAATGACCCAGATAGTGGGATTACCAGTGGTATTAGCAAGTTTGCTGTTGATACTAAGGTAGGTAGGGTCATTACTTCACAGTCTGATGTAAACATATTGCAGGGAGACTTAGATAAATTAAACGAGTGGGTAGTCAGGTGGCAGATGGAATTTAATATTGAGAAGTGCAGCGCAATTAAAGTTGGTAGAAAAAATCCTGCGCATGGTATTAGGTACACCATAAGCAATGTATCGCTGAAAAGATCAGAAGGTGAAAAAGATCTGGGAGTGAGGGTAAGCTCAGACCTCCGTCCTAGGAAACAATGTATTGAGGCTAGAAATAGAGCTAATAGGGTGTTAGGATCGATTTATTACCAGGAGTGTTAAAAGTATATAGAAATGCTGAGGTTATTCTAAAGCTTTATCTGGCTCTAGTCAGACCACACCAAGACTATGCGGTGCAGTTTTGGTCTCCATATTACAGGATGGATATAGCCTTGTTAGAATCAGTCCAGAGAAAGATGACTAAAATGATACATGGGATGCGTAACTTTAGTTATGAGAAGAGATTGAAGCTATTAAATGTACACCCACTCGAGAGGCGTATAGTAAAAGGCGATCTGATTAAAGTTTTTAAGAGGTTAAAGGGATACAATAAAGGCGATGTAGGAAAAGTTCTTACGGCTAGTAATAAGGATAGAACAAGAAGTAACGGATTCAAACTTGAAAAAGCGTAGATTTCAAAAGGAAATAGGGAAAAACTGGTTCACAAATAGGGTGGGAAATGATTGGAATGGACTCAGTAGACAGGTAGTTAGTGCGAAGTCAATAGGAAGCTTTAAAAGAAAGGAGGCTAGATAATTTCATGGATGGGGATGAAAGGTGGATGTAGGTAGTGTTAAGTAACAGGAGCTACCACGCGTAGGTCTCCCGGCCTCTTGTAGCTTCCTTAATTTATTATGTTCTTATGTTCTTATAAGGTCTTTCGGCTAACACAAGGCAGCTCATCCGCACCCAAATTTAGTGAGATCACATTTAACTTGACAGTTCTTCCTTTATCTCTCTAGGTTCAACCCCCCCCCCCCTTCCCCTGATAATTTACTTACGCCCCTTATGAAGGCACGCTCTCCAATTTAAGAACCGCTGCTCTAGCGAATTTTTATGTATTGTATAATGAGGAGACCAAAACTGAACTGCAAAATTTAGATGCGGCCTAACTAGTGCTTAGTACAGTTTTAGGACAACCTCACCACTTGTTACTAACACTCTTGGCAACAAAACCTGAGTCTTGTTGGCTCGATTCTTAACGATAAGGCACTGATTCCTGGCTCGATCTCAACTTATTACAGCACCAAGACCTCTTTCGCAATTTGATCTACTTAGACTGAAACGATTTAAGATATCGTAGCGGGGGTCGTCCATGAGGTGCCCGTGCGTCGCCTGTGTGTGGGCGTCCATGAGGTGCCCGTGCGTCGCCTGTGTGTGGGCGTCCATGAGGTGCCCGTGCGTCGCCTGTGTGTGGGCGTCCATGAGGTGCCCGTGCGTCGCCTGTGTGTGGGCGTCCATGAGGTGCCCGTGCGTCGCCTGTTTGTGGGCGTCCATGAGGTGCCCGTGCGTCGCCTGTGTGTGGGCGTCCATGAGGTGCCCGTGCGTCGCCTGTGTGTGGGCGTCCATGAGGTGCCCGTGCGTCGCCTGTGTGTGGGCGTCCATGAGGTGCCCGTGCGTCGCCTGTGTGTGGGCGTCCATGAGGTGCCCGTGCGTCGCCTGTGTGTGGGCGTCCATGAGGTGCCCGTGCGTCGCCTGTGTGTGGGCGTCCATGAGGTGCCCGTGCGTCGCCTGTGTGTGGGCGTCCATGAGGTGCCCGTGCGTCGCCTGTGTGTGGGCGTCCATGAGGTGCCCGTGCGTCGCCTGTGTGTAGGCGATACAGAGGCGGGCCAGCAGTCCCGCCACCTGCGAGTATAAGCCCACAGTAAATCCCACTCCTCGATGCCTTGGCGGATGCTTGTTCGGACCCATAGCAGACCACCGCTCTTGCCAAAATTTGTGACCACACAAAGACTACTGTATACTGGACTTGCTACTCATTTTGGGCTATTTCCAGTGGAGGCCAGTTTTGCGATTCCTGACATTTTCGAACATCACTCCCATTTCCCTTCCTATGGTTTATCAGTATAAATGATATACCGTTATCTTCGTAAATGTTTGTTCTTTAATATTATCAAATAAAAAATTGTAAAATACACTAAAGAAATACCATTATGAGAGAGTGAAGAAATATGCATGAACTTAATATTCACTTTAACTCTTCCCCCAATTAATATTTTGGAAGAAAACATTTTACATGAGATATATCAATAGAAGCGGAATTTTATTAGCTATCCATTGATATATTTAGTTTTCTGTTAAATGAATTAGAACCATACATAAATTAGCGTTAACTAAACAAATAACCTCATCAATCGAGAAAATTACCCGATTGATGATGTTATTTATTTAGTTAACGCTAATTTATGCATGGTTTTAATTCATTTATTAGAAAACTAAATATATCAATGGAAAGCTAATAAAATTCCGCTTCAATTGATATGTTGCATGTAAAAAGTCTTCACGCAAAATATTAAATGGCGAAGAGTTTAGTGAATCTTTGTTCATGCATATTTCTTCACTCTCTCATAATGGCATTTCTTTAGTGTATTTTACAGTTTTTTATTTGATAATATTAAAGAACAAACATTTACGAAGATAACGGTATATCATTTATACTGATAAACCATAGGAAGGGTAATGGGAGTGATGTTCGAAAATGTCAGGAATCGCGGCATTGGCCTCCACTGGTCATGGGCGGGTTGGCGCGGGGCACGAGTATATAGCAAGTCCAGTATACAGTAGTCTTTGCCACACAAAGACTACTGTATAGAGTAGTCTTTGGACCACACTTTGTTACTGTTAGGCGAAGATCTGATCCGACAATTGGGTCATAGCAGGTCTCCTAGCAGAAGCTTCAGCCAGAGCATCAGCCTTTCACTGCCAAGAAGACCCTCATGGGCGGGAACCCAGCAAAATTGGAGTGTGCTCTCGTCTCTTCAATAACAAGACTTACAAGAGCCATGCCAGAATGATAGAATCGCCATGACCAGTGGGTGAGAAAAAATCAAACTTGATAAAGCCTGTGCAGCTCCACAGGAATCACTAAATAATCCTTAAAGAAAGGCTCCGGAAGACAAAATATCTGTAAGAGCATTTTAAAATCGCACCGAGTTCAGACAATATTCTTGGAAGGTTCACTCCTCGGCTAAATAACGAAAATATGACACTATACGCTACACCCTCGTCGGCTTTAGACCCTTCAGTAAAAACCGCGATGGAGCCTTCATGTGTAGAGTATTGGTCTAACACTGAACACGCCCAGCCTGCTCCCTAAGAGAAAATGAAGCTCTTAAAAGGCCGGTATGTTGACCCTGGAAACAGCAGACATTCATCGGAAAGCGAGGCAACAGCCACGTGTAGTGAGGGAGCAGCCAAGGTGAACCAAATCCACCTGATCCACGGCGATCATCATGGATCGATAGGTAAAGGTGAAAGTACCTTAATTGCACTGTTATAAAAGCAATGGTGCCGTCCTAAGAATGTGATCACAGACGTCACCACCTGGCTGCACCCTTACGTATGTACCTGGGCTTACACGGGTTGATAAGTGTAACGTACAGGTGAGAAGGAGCCTCATATAGCATAGTAGAGTTTTATCTCAGTCATGACAATGCATGATTCTGTTGAGATATGTTACCTTGAAATACTCCTAATTCGATTATGCAGTGCATCGGTGGTGCTAATGGCAAGCACTGTCTCGTGCAGGGTCATAGAGATATCCTCATAGAGATATGACCCTGGTCTCGTGCGAGTTCAGAGCTGATTGCGACAGAGTAATACAGTAATAGCTGTATTAGCCGGCATTCTGGCCTTCGCCACGCTCAAAACACAGGCACAAAATCTGGTCAGCAAAAATATTAACCTTTTAAACCGGCACCTCAAATGTCCCACGGGTGCCGGTTAATAGAGGTTATACTGTACCGCCTTTGACCTGTATCCTTCTCCCTGTCTCTGATATAGGAATACCAATGGGTCATTTTGAAGCTTACTAGGCATAGATGATCACGAGTTGCTAATTCGTGACTGCAGAGTCCTTAGCTGTACCAGCGAACTCGGAGCAGCGCAGCGGAAGGGAGGAGCAGATGGATCGTCATAGCACTGTTAATACTCCTTAGTAGTAAAACATTAAGACAACTGATGTTTTCCGGCAAGTTAGAAATTTTGCAACTGGCCACAAATTTTTTACTGCAACGTTTGTACAAATCAAAAGAAAAGAAAAATATGAATATCACGTTTATGCCAATATTAGGAGATAGTGAAGGATGGAAGATATAGGATGTGTCCAGGAATTTGCAGTAACCTTCATAGATCAACATGTCTAATATCTTTATGGACTTCAAACGGTAGACTCTTAAAGTTGCCGATAATTGTACTATAGGCAGCGTCCAAAGCAGGAGGATTGAAGTATACCAAGTAAGTTGATTTCATTGGGTGATGCTGATGCGCGTACAAAGTCATCCGAAGTTTCAAATAACCAAACAATCAGACTGCAACCTCGTTAGAAGTCAACAACTGACTATTCAAGAAACAACTGACCCTATTCTTACACTTTTACATATACTTACACTGTGCTTTCCTCCCTTTTTGAGGCTTTGGTGAGAAACATCTTTTTAGAGCCACTGGAGAGCAAGTGAGACAAATTCAGCGATCTTATAATGGGAATGAATCGCGAAACTGATGAGACTGAGATGAATCGTTCGCGACTGATTAACTACAGTAGATAACAGTAAAGTCGCCACCTGCAGTGATGTCTCCAGTCGCCATATATTACGAATTATAGCATCACTACTGATGTGTATGTGCCACTGAAGATGATACACAGTAGTTTATATCATGACTGTATAATCTACCCTGTTTCAGCGTTGTTTTATGCTTTGTATCTACAAGTATAAACGGTTTCAAATTTCACTACTTGGTTTTTTTTCGGGCAACGACGACAGCGGTACGACACTCAGTAAATAAACACTAGATGGCGACTCTACTGTTGGTAGCCACTTTGTAGATATTTTTGTCATTTGTTCATTTATAGCCATAATATGACACAGATGAAGACACAAAATGACACAGACTCTCCAGATAGCCCCTTCTAACTTTCCTGAAATCATGGATGTAAAAATGTAAGTAGTAACGCCACCAGACGTCTGTAAATCGAAAAGAAACGTTGTCCTGGCGACTTGAGTGTTATCTCCGGTACATGGCACAGGTAAACATAGATGGCAAGCTTCCTGAGAATCGACTCTACTCTTCGAATTGTTATTATAATCAAATCAATAATAATCAAAATCAAATTAATCGTAATCGTAATCAAGGAAACTATTTTAAACACCTCAAAGCCGGAACAAAACCATCGATCCTGTACAGAAAGATGCTCAGAATAGTAGAGTTTCCTGCGTGTTGATTCACCCATAAACACCCTTGTGGTATTAATGATTAAAAAGTCAATTATGAGTGAGTTCAGAGAGATTAGAGAGATATAAGAGTGTGAGGTGATGAGTGAAATTAGTTTTTCTGTTCCTTTTGTGGATTGAAATTGTGAGTTAAAATGAGTCAGTGAAAGTAGAATGGTTAAATAGTAACTTATGAGTGAGTTAAGGTATGAATCAGCGTGACGGTATAGGTACCCACCCATCCCAGTCTACACACCTTTCTGATAATGGCAAACACACACACACACCAATCACCTCTTCCGCGTTCTCTCTCTCTCTCTCTCTCTCTCTCTCTCTCTCTCTCTCTCTCTCTCATTCCTATTCCTCCTCTTCCTCTTTCTTTCTCTCTCCTGTCCCACTCCTCTTTCTTCCTCTTCCTCCCACTCCCTTCTGTTCCTTCTCTCTCTCTCTCTCTCTCTCTCTCTCTCTCTCTCTCTCTCTCTCTCTCTCTCTCTCTCTCTCTCTCTCTCTCTCACCGGACAGTCCCAGTAATTTCCCTCCATCCAAAACCCTCACCTTTTTACTGCAATTTGATGAGGGATGAAAGTGACCTACCCCGGAATTCTTATATATACAACACAGCGAAAGCGGATACAAGGCAATGCAAGAGTACAAACACACACACACACACACACACACACACACACACACACACACACACACACACACACACACACACACACACGGGCACTGGATAAAACTGACAGCGCCGTGACGTCACACCTGGATTGAGGCGAAGGACATATAAGAGGGGAGCAAGAGCAGGTGAGTCTGTGTTTTGCCCACGACGGTGCAACTTACGTCTCTCTCTGCACTGTCAAGACCCACCCCCTTGCGGCCACTACTACAGACGGTGTGAGTACTTGAGCATAAACACTGACCACCTATACTCTGTTCTCTTGTAGCCTCTTGTTCTCTTACGGCCTCTTGTAGCTTCCTTGTTTTCTTATGTTCTTATGTTCTTATGAACGAGGTGAAAAATCCTGACCCCTTGCTGCTAACTGACTGATATTTGATGCCAGGAGAAGGGAATAGTACGGTTCTTCTACATTTCAGTTGTATTTGATCATAGTTAACCATATTATCAGGTAAACATAGGCATACAATTTCGTAAAAGAAAAATACTTTAAAAATCTCTGATATACTTATGAAATGAATAACAAGTGACCCGAGAACTTATAAATAACAAATTCATAACATGTAACGGTGTTCTGTCTGTGTTATTCGTGTCATGTGTTCCTTCCTTTATCCTGTTCTGCCGCCATGTGCTGCCTCATAATAGCCATGTGCTGCCTCATAATAGCCTTGTGCTGCCTCATAATAGCCATGTGCTGCCTCATAATAGCCATGTGCTGCCTCATAATAGCCTTGTGCTGCCTCATAATAGCAATGTGCTGCCTCATAATAGCCATGTGCTGCCTCATAATAGCCTTGTGCTGCCTCATAATAGCCATGTGCTGCCTCATAATAGCCATGTGCTGCCTCATAATAGCCATGTGCTGCCTCATAATAGCCATGTGCTGCCTCATAATAGCCATGTGCTGCCTCATAATAGCCTTGTGCTGCCTCATAATAGCAATGTGCTGCCTCATAATAGCCATGTGCTGCCTCATAATAGCCTTGTGCTGCCTCATAATAGCCATGTGCTGCCTCATAATAGCCATGTTGCTACCTCATAATAGCTTTTGTGCTCCCTCATAATAGCCTTGTGCTGCCTCATAATAGCCATGTGCTGCCTCATATAGCCATGTGCTGCCTCATAATAGCCATGTGCTGCCTCATAATAGCCATGTGCTACCTCATAATACCATGTGCTGCCTCATAATAGCCATGTGCTGCCTCATAATAGCCATGTGCTGCCTCATAATAGCCATGTGCTGCCTCATAATAGCCATGTGCTGCCTCATAATAGCCATGTGCTGCCTCATAATAGCCATGTGCTGCCTCATAATAGCCATGTGCTACCTCATAATAGCTATGTGCTGCCTCATAATAGCCATGTGCTGCCTCATAATAGCCATGTGCTGCCTCATAATAGCCATGTGCTGCCTCATAATAGCCATGTGCTGCCTCATAATAGTCATGTGCTGCCTCATAATAGCCATGTTGCTACCTCATAATAGCTATGTGCTGCCTCATAATAGCCATGTGCTGCCTCATAATAGCCATGTTGCTGCCTCATATAGCCATGTGCTGCCTCATAATAGCCATGTGCTGCCTCATAATAGCCATGTGCTGCCTCATAATAGCCTTGTGCTGCCTCATAATAGCCATGTGCTGCCTCATAATAGCCTTGTGCTGCCTCATAATAGCCATGTGCTGCCTCATAATAGCCATGTGGTGCCTCATAATAGCCATGTGCTGCCTCATAATAGCCATATGCTGCCTCATAATAGCCATGTGCTGCCTCATAATAGCCATGTGCTGCCTCATAATAGCCATGTGCTACCTCATAATAGCTATGTGCTGCCTCATAATAGCCATGTGCTGCCTCATAATAGCCATGTGCTGCCTCATAATAGCCATGTGCTGCCTCATAATAGCCATGTGCTGCCTCATAATAGCCATGTGCTGCCTCATAATAGCCATGTGCTGCCTCATAATAGCCATGTGCTGCCTCATAACAGGGCGCCCCAGTGATGTTATTCTTATGCATAATAAATATAATGACACACCCTACTCTGTTTTCTTACTTGGTAACATTGACGTTTGGCTCGTGTGGCAAAGAAAATATACTCTTAAACGTACGAGTACATAGAATTTTGATCAGTGTGGCAAAAAAAACATACTTTAAAGCCACGAGAACATGAATTTTGGCTCGTGTGGCAAAATATACTTTAGAGCCACGAGAACATATAATTTTGACTAGTGTGGTGAAGAAACTATACTTTAGAGCAGGGTTCTTCAAAGTACGGGTCGCGACCCAATACTGGGTCGCAATCCTTTGCTCAGTGGGTCGCCATGTCGTAGAGATAGAGAAAAGAGAGAATGCTGATGGGAGAAGGCAGGACTTGTACGCATAATTTTCACTTGTCAATCAATTAATACTATTTTTCTCTACTTACGTAGTTACAATTTACAGAGCACTTCTACATATTTTTTAAATACTTTTAATAGATAAAATTTACATTGGCACACTCAAACATATGCAATTCTTTTGAATGCACAGATGCATGTATGTATATATGTATGCATATTTATATGCATATGTATGTATGTAATTGTAAAAAATAAATCACATCGGAAAGAGAAAGCGGCTACAGACGTATAATAGGGTCGTGAATGTAATGCATAAAATCAAACTGAGTCGTGATGAAAATAGTTTGAAGAACACTGCTTTAGAGCCACAAGAACATAGAATTTTGACTAGAGTGGCAAAGAAAATATACCTTAAATTATCAGGAGTATTGAAATTTGTTTAGTATGATATAGAAAATATTATGTATACGAACGAGAACATACTCTTGACTAGTATGCTAAAAAAAATATATATACTTCAAATTCACGTTAACATAGTATTTTGGTATAGTCATAGTATTTATGGTAAAAAAAAATGTCTACATATTCACGAATCATTCAAATTAAAGTAATATATCATAAAAAAATACTCTTTATATGCACGAGTATAGAATTTCACAAGTACAGTAAAGATAAACACTAATACTACACGCATACTAATACACATACCTTAAAGAAATACCTTAACATCAACCTTAAGATCTGCTAAAAATAAATACTATCAAGACCAATTGAAATGTAACCAAGGGGATGCGACATCTCATTGGAGATGTATTAATTCCATACTTGGGCGATCGTCAAGAAAAAACAAGGAAACCATAAGATTAGAGCCACCTTGCCCAGACGCTAACGTTCCTGACACGTTTATTGACCATTTCTTAAATGTTGCTAATATTCCGCATAACGACGATGGCGCTCATAACCAGTATTTACGCAATTCACCTGATTATTCACTATATTTATCACCAGTAACTTATGAAGAAATAGAACATTATCTCAAAGCTCTACAGCACAATGCCCCGGTTATGATGGTATTAGTCCAAAGGTAATAAAACATACAGCCACATGTAGTGCCAGCCCCTTAGCACATATCATAAATCTGTCATTCCGACGAGGAATATTTCCAGATAAGCTAAAAAGAGCCAAAGTAACTCCAGTTCTCAAATCCGGGTGTAAAAGTGATCTCTCTAATTACCGCCCTATATCAGTATTACCAGCTTTTAGTAAAATTATCGAAAGGGCAATCTCCAACAGACTCTGCAATTTCCTGGAAAATAACAATCTCTTAAGCACCAGTCAACATGGTTTTCCAAAGGTAATAAAACATACAGCCACATGTAGTGCCAGCCCCTTAGCACATATCATAAATCTGTCATTCCGACGAGGAATATTTCCAGATAAGCTAAAAAGAGCCAAAGTAACTCCAGTTCTCAAATCCGGGTGTAAAAGTGATCTCTCTAATTACCGCCCTATATCAGTATTACCAGCTTTTAGTAAAATTATCGAAAGGGCAATCTCCAACAGACTCTGCAATTTCCTGGAAAATAACAATCTCTTAAGCACCAGTCAACATGGTTTTCGAAGAAATCGCTCAACAGAATCTGCAGTGTTACAGTTTGTTAGCAATATATACAAATATCTAGACAGGAAGTTATATGTTGCAGGAGTATTTATAGATCTCTCAAAGGCATTTGATACACTAGATCACGGTATACTACTTACAAAACTAGAAAATATTGGTGTTCGGGGTTTGCCACTACAATTGTTCAGTAGCTACTTAAGTAATAGATCACAGTCTGTATATTGTAACTCTACTACTCACATTACAAACACCTCACGAAAGGGGTTCCCAAGGATCAATACTAGGCCCCATTCTTTTCATAATATATATTAACGATTTGCCACATGCAAGCACAAAACTTGAATGTGTCATATATGCAGACGATACCAACATATTGTTATCAGATGATAATATAAATTCTTTCCACACTAACCTGAATACAGAACTACAGTTGGTAAATCAATGGATAAGGGCAAATGAACTTATAATAAATGTGACTAAAACCAGCTACCTATTTTTTCAAAATCGTTCTTTAAAATATAATATGCCTCCAATAACACTAGAAGATCAAATAATTCAACGAGTCAGCCATACAAGTTTTTAGGTCTTTATATTTGACGAGCATCTAAACTGGGGTCACCCCCTTATGCAGTATACCTAAGTATATCTAAATTATGTGGAGTGTTGTACAGGATTCGTCACCAACTACTAAAGAAGCTATGATTACCATCTACTATACCTTATGTTACCCTAATCTCATGTATTGTGTTTCTGTCTGGGCTGGTACTTGGCCTTCTTATCTCAATAAATTATCAGTAGCGCAAACAACATTTTTAGAGTATATTTTCCATGGTAAATTCGACTCTGTAAATCTTATATATTCACACATAAATTACTGAAATTTAATAAAATACATAACTATTTTTTTCTATTATGTATTTTTAGAAATATAACTCTCACTTCAAGTAACATATTATTCAGTTTGGTAGGGAACTCTTATGCAACAGAGGCACCGGGATAGACTGAGATGTCCACAATACCGCACAACTCTGTACGGCACAGCACCATGTACTCCGGACCACAGTTATGGAACTCATTACCAACAAATATAAAATCTCTTGTTTACAAGATGTCAGTAATGTCAGCAATGTCAGTTTTGTTTTGTTTTATAATACTGACAAGTGCTTGTGGGCCCTTCGGACCCATGTATAGATGTTTTTAGTAGTAGTATATATTAGACAACAATGTGAGTGCAAACTCCAATCGTGTTGTTGTTATCGTTGGTCACTGGTCAAAGTGCCTCGGGGTAGACCACGTTCCATGTGATTCCACGAGGCGCCAACACTTCGACGGCATCAGCAACCCTTGACCAACCCTTGACAGGCTGACGTACAGTTGGCCGTGCGTGGAGTATATTAAAACATCGACCCCAAGCGCGCGCACAGACACACACACACACACACACACACACACACACACACACACACACACACGCACACACACACAAACGCACACACACACACACACACATGCATACACACACATGCATGCATGCATGCATGCACACACACACACACACACATGCATGCGTGCATGCGCACACACACACACACACACATGCATGCATGCACACACACACACATGCATGCTTGCACGCACACACACACACACACACACACACACACACCACAAATTTGGGTACGCCGTGGTCCAATGAAAATGAATATGATTATTTCGATTTGGCAGGGTTTTTCTATGTAAAATTGAAGCTTAAGGGTGGTTTGTCCTCTTCAACTTTTTGGTTTGAGCACTTCTTGCTATGCAAAATGGACTTTTATATTATAATGCAAAACATAGCTTAGTATACACTATCTTTAAACTCACAGAAAAGCCACTTAAGTTCGAGATTCGATAAATTTCACTGATGAAAAAGTTGTAGCGCGCTAAAACTCTATCGGGAGTATGCTTCGATATTGCCGTAAGACCTACATTAAGTCCGCCAACGCCGGAAGCTCACTCTCATACAATCGCCTCGTTTTCGGTAAACTTTTCCTGGCAACTGGATTTAGGGAAAAAACAGTGGGGTGGGTACTTTTAACAAGNCCAAATTACAAGGAATTACTCTGGGCCTCAAGGGGTTAAAGTCATGGATATACAACCTTTGCGAAAATCATTCACTAATACTAAAATCTACTACATTACTACATCAAAATATACATCTATTTTCACTATCATATTTTTACGTTAGTTATTTAAGATGACAAAATAGAACCGAAAATACAAATCTATCTTTCCACATACATAACCTTGACCATATTTTTTGTCACCATCTTTTTTTCTCTTTTTCCTTTTCCTTCCCTCACTTTCCTTCTCTCATTCGTATTCTTTTCGTGGCTACTTTTTTACCGGTCAACTTTCCTTGGCTATATAAAATTGTCTGTTGTTAGCCATAAAATTACGAAAGTACTGAAATACCAAATTAGCTATAACAGGAAAATTTGCTCTGTATAGAAAAAAACCTTAGTGCTTTTTGTTCTGAGCTCTTTGTATGAAAACAGAGATGATGTCTCTCTGCATATTGTTAGCAAGTGTTTCCCACGACCTGTTTGCTATGAGATGGGGGATGAATTAGTATCTGCCTCCCTCTCTCCTTCTCTCCCTATCTTCCCTCCTTCCTCTCCGCGCGTGCAGGGAAAGCACGCAGGCGGGATACTAATTGCTGTTCACAGTTTTAGTTGCAACAGCAATGTAGCGACGTGCACGTTGACGGCTGTGAAAACAATATGTCATGGTGATCCAATGTAACGCAATCATTTTCATAATTAAATTACGAAACATATGATCAACATGGACCATCTTAAGAACAGTTTCATGAGAACAATTAATTAAAGAATATAGAAATATATATAAATGTTTGTAGATCTTCCTGGTACATGCGAAACACAAATAGGAAACAGTATATAGAACAACTTTACGTGGAATATTCAGAGAAACAAGTCAATTTATACGAAACTTAAAATATGAGTTAAATTCAATCTTTCTTGAACTCTATTTGAAGGAAAATATAAACACTGGTCAACAAAAAAAAAAAAAAAAGTTCTGGCATGGAATTTAAGAACAGTTTTAGACTAATTTGAGGGTGCTAAATTCAAATCTGATCTTATATTTTCTCTATCACATCACGTTTTTGCGCTATAGGTATACATTCCATTTTCATGAATTTCAAGAAAAATTTATCCTTCTATTGAGTAGTGTAGCAAAAGGGCCGGATTATATGGTTTATTTTTAATTCAGTCTCCCAATAAACTGGAGAATATCTTCGTTTTCTTTGAACATGCATAACATTCCCATTCTTTATGATACGAAAGTAAACAAACACATTTCAACTTGCACAGCAATCGTCCGCAGGTAGTGTTTTATTATTGAATTTTACAATGAATTGAGTTATTTATTGTATTTCTCCTGTTGTTTCTTTTTTGTGAAACAATGCCTAAGGTGTAGGTGGTTGGGTGGCAAATTCAAGGAACAACTCAGGTAGCTAACAACTCTTTTTCTTTTATTTGTCCGCAGTTGGTGTTGCTGCTCTAACAATGGCCTCTACATCTCACAGAAGAAAGTGCTCAAATGATCCAAATATATTTTGCTACATCTGTGGAAGCTTTACTTTGAAGACTCAGAGGCGCAACATTACTGACTTTGTTAAGAGCGTGTATTTTGCGTACTTCAAAGTACCACTTGGAGACCAAGACAAGCATTGGGCTCCTCACAAAGTGTGCAAAACCTGTGTTGAGACTTTGAGATCATGGTCTCAAGGAAAGAAGGCTAAACTTAAGTTTGGAGTGCCTATGGTTTGGAGAGAACCAAGCAATCATTTAGATGACTGCTATTTCTGCCTTGTCAATGTAAAAGGTTTCAATAAGAAAAAACAGAAATATTTGCAATACCCAAGTATCCCTTCAGCTATTCGACCAGTTACCCATAGTGAAGAAATACCTGTACCAATATTTACTGAGCTTCAAAAAAATGATGAAACAGATCTCTGCTCACCTGCTCCCACTGATGAAGAAGACACTACAGATATTTTTCAGCCATCTGATGAAGATTGTGACAAACCAATTATGTTTACTCAGTCTGCTTTGAATGATTTGGTTAGAGATCTTTATCTACCAAAAGAGTCTGCTGAACTGTTGTCTTCAAGACTGCAAGAGAATCGAATGCTGAAACCCGGCACAGGTGTCTCATTTTATCGTAACAGGGAAGCAGAACTGCGTAAGTACTTCCATTCAGATGGCCAGCTTGTCTATTGTACTGATGTAGAAGGGCTACTTCTTTTTATGGGACTGCTAGCATATGATTCAAGGGATTGGAGGCTTTTTATTGACAGTTCCAAAAGAAGTTTGAAATGTGTTCTGTTACACAATGGAAATAAGTATGGCTCTGTACCAATAGTACCAATAGTTCTGTAAAACTTAAAGAAGAATATAACAACATCAAGATTGTCCTAGAGAGGTTGCAATATCATGTTCATGGGTGATTAATTTGTGTCGATTTGAAAATGGTTAACTTTTTTTTAGGTCAGCAAGGAGGGTACACAAAATACCCCTGTGTTCTGTGTTACTGGGACAGTAGAGCTACAGCAGAGCATTGGGTGAAAAAAGAATGGCCTCAGCGACAGAGTTTGGCATCTGGCGATAAGAATGTCATCAATGATCCTCTAGTGGATAGGAAGAAGATTGTCTTTCCTCCCTTGCACATAAAACTTGGATTGATGAAGCAGTTCGTCAAAGCTCTTGATCACAGTGGAGAATGCTTCAGCTATATATGTTCAACTTTTCCTGGTCTTAGTGAAGAGAAGAAAAAGGCTGGAATATTGATGGACCTCAATAAGAACACTAATGAGAGATCCAAATTTTATCACATCAATGAATGAGACAGAAGAAAGAGCTTGGAATGCATTTTGTAATGTGGTGAAGAATTTTTCTAGGGAATAAGAAAGCAGACAACTATGAAGAAGATTTGTGGAAGAGCTACTAATGAGCCTGCGAGATCTTGGATGTAGAATGAGTATCAAGGTTCACTATTTACACAGCCATTTGGACAAGTTTCCGGAGAACCTTGGGGATGTGAGCGAGGAACAAGGGGAGCGTTTTCATCAGGACATTAAAACAATGGAAGAACGGTATCAAGGCCGGTGGGCCTCACATATGATGGCGGATTATTGCTGGAGCTTGATGAGAGACAACCCAGAAGCTGTACATCAGAGATCAGCCAAGAAAAAAAAATTCACATAACTGCTACTTGCCATTGATCTGTGCACCATATATATGTATTGTTTATATTTTCTATTTCAATTCTGTCACTATATTTGATTTACTTGTACATGGACTTCGTAATCTTTGTAATTCCTTGATTAAGAATATACAAAATGTATTACTAAAAATCACGTGTTTTTATCTTGAAACCTTCGATATATAGGCTGATGAGTCATTTTCATCATAAATTGAAAAATGCTATATCGCGAAATCCTGATGTGATAGACAAAAATTGAGTTCATATTCGTAATCAGCAGCCCAAATTCAGTTAGAATTTGTTTTAAAACCTTTTGCCAGAAATATCGTGTTGACCAGTGATGCATAATAAACCAAAATAAGGCAAAATAAAGGCAAAGTAAGGCCATATATTCTCCGTCTGTGTTCAGGTAATCAGGTTGATTAAAAGTGATGACGTGTGTCCACAGAGGAAACAAGTGGCTTGCAGGAAAGACTAGCGGTGAAATCACTAATTATAGACCACTAATAATGTAAAATATTCTCTGTCTTGGGTGTTAATTAAAAAGTGTCTACGTATGCCCATCAAGGGAAAACAATAAGGTAGAGAGTTAAGTTTCACGGTGAATTCGCATTTCCCTCAATTAACGTAAGAACCAGAATGAAGAGACGCAAAGAGCGAGTGTTTGGAGTTTGTTTCTAAGCTTTAAATAATAATAATAATAATGATTATTTTATTTTCACCCAAAGGCATGGTTTTACCATGGGGGAACAAAACTTGTTGTTTTCCCCAGGGGGGGGACACAAAACCTCGCCTTTACCCCCCCAACCCACATCCCTGTCCTGTCCACTGTTTTACACAACCCCCTTGTTTCTTTTACCAATTTTTGGTTTTGGGAAAATAAACAAACCCCGTGTCGGGACCCAAGGGGGTTAGTCAGATTGTTTTCTTGGTAAATTTTGGGGGTTGGACAAATTGCTTTTTGTCCTTTTACAAATTTTTAAAAACAGAATTTTTCGGTGTAAAGGTGGGAAAAAAAAATCTTTTGTCTTTTCAACTTGGGGGGTATCAAAAATTTTTCCGGGTTTGGGGACCCCAAATTTTGTCCCATTTTCTAAACCATTTGAAACCAAAAACCCCGTTTTTTTTCCCCCCTGTTTAAAAGGATCGGGTTTGGAAACAGGGTTGTTTTATAAAAAAGAAGGTTTCCGGTTCTGGTGCCCCAACTGGGTGGGGATCTGTTGCCCCTTTTGGGGAGAAAACGACCAACCCCGCCTCCCAATGGGGGTGCCCATTTGGGAACAACGACTCCCTTTTCACCCACCCAGTAAACCGGAACCCCCGTTTCCGGGGTTTTCCATTGGCCCGGGGGGGGAAAACAAACCTTCCCGGGCGGTTACCTTGGTTACACACGACCCCTTTCCTGTTGTCTGGTGTACCCCACCCCGGGGGGGTGGGGAGTACACACGACACCTCCCTGTGTTCTGTGTGTCCCCCACCCCTGGGGGTGTGAGTACACCGACACCTCCTGTGTGTCTGTGTGTCCCCCACACGGGGGGTTGGGTACACAACACCTCCTTGTGTCTGTGTTACCCCCACACCTGGGGGTGGGGTACAACGACACCCCCCTTGGTGTCTGTGTGTACCCCACACCGGGGGGTGGGGATAACACGAACCTCCCTTGTTCTGTGTGTACCCCACACTGGGGGGGGGATAACAGACACCTCCCGTGTGCTGTGTGCCCCCCACCCCTGGGGGTGTGGGTACCTTGTCACGTCTTAAACTTTTTCCCCGGCTCGTCTATTAACTTTAGTTTCATTGGCCGCTACTTAACGAACTGCGGACATTTTAAGTAAAAATCTCACAGTGTACAGATATTTTAATTATCTTGTAATTTTTGTTCTGGTACTTTATATTAAAAACCTTATAAAAAACCAAAACAAAAAAAAAAAAAATTTCCCGGGGCAATAACTTGCGAAATGACATGGCCTGAGGAAGAGTCCCTATGGGTAGAGATAAAGATAAAAGTTTGGGGGTCAAAAGTAGTGCGGGTTTTGGCCTCCTCCAATGGTGTGAGTTTGTTGGAATGCTAAAAAAGGACTTTTTAAAGGGCTTTAGGTTGTTATGTAGTGAAGAGTTAAATGGTAAACATTCTTGGGGTTTTGTAGCTTTCCCAAGTAGGGAAATTTAATGGCCCGCCATTTTTTTTTGCTTGTCCTTGTTCATTGTTAATTGGCTGTTATAGTAATTATTTTTAGCTACTTAAGGAGTGATTTTATTTTATTTCTGTAGGTTTATAGGCTTTCCCTGTATGTTAATGGCCATTTACTAGTAGTCCTTTAAAATCTGCGTTTTTTTTTATGCTGTTTTTTTAAAACGGGTTATATATGGGGTTCGGTCTACTTTTTTTTGTACCTGTTGTTTTTGCGGGGAAAATTTTCTCAAAAAGGGAATAAAATAATGAAAAGTTAATTTTTCATTAACTGGCTCCGCCTCGGCCCCTGGCTTTTTTGGGCCCGTTCTTGCGGCTGGGAAAGTGGCAGCGAGCTCAAAATGCTTTTAAATACCTAGTCACAGACCTAAATTTTTGTTTATAATTTTCTGCAGGGAAAATAACGACAACAGTAGGGGCCCCCACATGCTTTCGCCGCTTTTAGCTTTTAAGGGGGGAAAATTTCTAAATATGTAAGGGGTGAGTTTTATAGTATATTTTGGAATTGCTGGGCTAGGGATTGAAATTTTCAAAGACCGAAAACGTTGGGCGCCAAAAAAGCTGTGATAAATGCTGGGATAGCACTATTTTTAAAATGATGGATTGTTAAAAACCAACCCTGTGTGGGTTGCTTTTTACCTCTTTGTACTGGACCGCCCAAACCAAAGTTGTTTTGGGCTTTTTTTTTCATCTGGTTTGTGGGGACTTGCGTTGGACCCTGACCTTTTATTGCCTCCCAAACTGATTTATTGCTGTTAGTGCCCCGGGGTGGTTTTTTTCCCTCCCAAACGATGATTGCGTTAGGGGCCCGGGGAGGCTTTTTACTTGCCCCCCCAATCTGAGGGTTTTTGCTGTTAGGCAGCCCCGGGATGGCTTTTATTCCCCCCAATTGATTTTATTGCTGTTTTGCAGCCCCGGGGGTGCTTTTACTTTTTCCTCCCCCATGAGTGTATTCTGCTATGCAGCCGGGGGGGCTTTTACTTGCCTCCCCAAACTGAGTGATTACTGCTAGTCAGCCCGGGGGTGGCTTTTTCTTGTCCCAAATCTGAGTGTATTTGTTTGCAGCCCGGGGGTGGCTTTTTCTTGCCCCCAATCTGAGTGTATTTTCTTTAGTGCAAACCCCGGGGGTGGCTTTACTTGTCCCGTCTGAGTGATTCTGGGTTTGTGCAGCCCGGGGGATGGCTTTTTCTTGCCCCCCAATCTGATGTTTACGTTAGTGCGCCCGGGATGGTTTTCTTTCCTCCCCTCGAGTGTATTACTGTTTTTGCGCCCGGGGGTGGCTTTTTTCTTGCCCCCCTCTGGTGTATTTTGTTAGTGCGCCCGGGGAGGGGTTTTTCTTCCCCCCAATCGAGTGATTACTGTAGTGCAGCCCGGGGAGGCTTTTACTTGCTCCCAGTTTAGATTCTGTTAGTGCAGCCCGGGTGTTTTTCTTTCCTCCCCCCCTGAGTGTTTCTGTTGTGCGCCCGGGGGGTGGCTTTTTTCTTGCCCCCAATCTGATTTTATTCTTTTGCGCCCGGGGGTGGCTTTTTCTTGCCCCCCATTGAGTGTATTACGTAGTGCAGCCCCGGGGGTGGCTTTTACTTTCCCCCCAGTTGGTTATTATGTTTGTGCAGCCCCGGGGGTGGCTTTTTTTCTTGCCCCCATCTGAGTGTATTTGCTAGTGCAGCCCGGGGGTGGCTTTTACTTGCCCCAGTTGAGGTATTCTTTTTGCAGCCCGGGGGTGGCTTTTACTTGCCTCCCAATCTGAGTGTATTACTGCTAGTGCAGCCCGGGGATGGCTTTTACTTGACTCCCAATCTGAGTGTATTGCTGTTAGTGCAGCCCGGGGATGGCTTTTACTTGCCTCCCAATCTGAGTGTATTACTGCTAGTGCAGCCCGGGGATGGCTTTTACTTGCCTCCCAGTCTGAGTGTATTGCTGTTAGTGCAGCCCGGGGATGGCTTTTACTTGCCTCCCAATCTGAGTGTATTACTGCTAGTGCAGCCCGGGGATGGCTTTTACTTGACTCCCAGTCTGAGTGTATTGCTGTTAGTGCAGCCCGGGGATGGCTTTTACTTGCCTCCCAATCTGAGTGTATTACTGTTAGTGCAGCCCGGGGATGGCTTTTACTTGCCTCCCAATCTGAGTGTATTGCTGTTAGTGCAGCCCGGGGATGGCTTTTACTTGACTCCCAATCTGAGTGTATTGCTGTTAGTGCAGCCCGGGGATGGCTTTGAAAATAGTATTGTGATACAGTGTGAACCAACCTTCCTTTTGAAGGTTGAATTCCTTTACCAATGTGTGAGCAAATTTTCTTAAGCTCTTGCACCTTGAATTTTTGCAAGAATGCATGGATTGGATGTTTCTCACAGAGAACTTTCTGCAATCTTTTCTGTTCTCTTGCAGTGGGGCGATTTTCAAGTTCGAGCCCATGTTCCTCTAGGGCAGCCTTCAAATATTCTCTAGTAACACCACTTGTATCCACAGAATAATCCATGTTCTTTCTGAGGATGACCTTGTTAACACTTTCGCTCGGTGAACACGCTCACCAGGGACACCTTGACAATGAATGACTTCACAATGGTTTTATTTGCCATTTGATTTTATAATATATCAATCAATGACCAAAAACACAATGTTTATCACATGAGAAGAAAGGGGATGGTGGCGTCCACTACCACAGCGTGAATCTGATACTAATGTTTAGGCTTCCCTGCACAGTGACTCAACCGTTGGTTTGCCAAGGCAGAAGGGGGAAACACACACGCGCACACACACGCGCACACGCACACACACGCACACACACACACACGCACGCACGCACACACACACACACACACACACAACGAAACAGGTCATATCCGACGCCTTAATACCCAACGTCACGTCAACTTCTGCACATCATTACTAGTTCAACCTACATTTGATGATCACGAAAAACATCAGTCAAAGTCTATGAGTAAAAAAGATGCACATGTGAATACCAGACAAGATCAACTACACATAAAAACAAAACCTCATCAACAAATTAATTTATATTACCAACCAAAACTCTTGTCAAACTCATTTCAGATCAGAGCCTCCTCGCACGAGCCCTGTAATAGTCTATCACGAGGGACGCCATTCTGAACGGAGGATATTTTGACAGCAATGAATGAAGGTTTTAATGAAAGTAAAATCAAGTGCGAAGTGCGAGGCTACAACAACCTTACATAGAGGAGGAAGAGGCTATAGTGGGGGAGTATTTGTTTGGAGATGGGAATGTGGCAGAAGCAAAAAGAACAATCAACAGTTTTTGGACGACCAGAGAAAATAAGAAGAAAGAAAAAGAAAGAAACTAATAAGATAGAATAAGAGAAGACAACTAATTAAAGACCCAGACAGCAAGAAGAAACACGTCAGGGAGTGCCGTTGAAAAAGGCCTGACTCCCGACCCACAACTGTACTGAACTGAACTGAGCACATCTCGGTCACTCAGTGGTGGGAAGCTTGGGGTTTGACCAAGAACCTACGCCCACCACTGCTAAGAGGAACATGTAACACGCGGTGAAGAGATCATATATTGGTGACCTCGAATGTTCGCATTGTTTATGTAGAACTTTCCATTATAAAAAAATTCAAATACCAATGACTGGATAGAAAAGTTTGCGACTATCATCATCATTATAATCTTCATTACTAACACGATTACCATCATTATCAACATGATCATTTGTACAGAGGAACATCTAGGGGTGTCAGGGCAGATTGGAGAATGATAAACAGCAAGGCGTATATATCGCCCATGGCAACTGTCTTTTCTCATGGAATATATATTTTTATATTTCTCATCTTTTCATCTCATATCCTCGTCATTGTGTAACTTTGCCCTCTCTTTCCTCATATAGAAACTGCAGTAGAAGGAAAACACAAAGGAAGATACAAAACACGGCAGCTACAAGACAGGAAACCTACCCTAGTCGGGTCTAGAGAGGAGCAATGATGGCCTGTGACGACCTGAGCAGAGACTAACAAGGTGATTAAGACTGATAGGGTGATTAGGTGTGACAAGGTGACAATTAGGTGTAACTCTCCTCATTATTCACTATATTCATCACCAGTAACTCGTGAAGAAATATAACATTATCTTAAAGCACTGAAGCCCAATGCCCCGGTTATGATGATATTAGTCCAAAGGTAATAACACATACAGCCACATGTATTGCCAGCCCATTAGCACATATCATAAATCTGTCATTCCGACCAGGAATATTCCCACATAAGCTTAAAAGACCCAAAGTAACTCCAGTTCACAAATCTGGGTGTAAAAGTGACCTCTCTAATTACCGCCCTATGTCAGTATTACCAGCTTGTAGTAACATTATCGAAAGGTCAATCTCCAACAGACTCTGCAATTTCTTTGCAAATAACGATCTTTTAAGCACCAGTCAACATGGATTTCGAAGAAATCGCTCAACAGAATCTGCAGTGTTACAGTTTGTTAGCAATATATACAAATATCTAGACAGGAAGTTTTATGTTGCAGGAGTATTTACAGATCTCTCAAAGGCATTTGATACACTAGATCACGGTATATTACTTAAAAAAGTAGAAAATATTGGTGTCCTTGGTTTGCCACTACAATTGTTCAGTAGCTACTTAAGCAGTCGATCACAGTCTGTATATTGTAACTCCACCTGTTCACATTACAAACACCTCACAAAAGGAGTTCCACAGGGATCAATATTAGGCCCCATTCTTTTAATAATATATATTAATGATATGCCACCAGTGGCATTTCTAGCACTAAAAAACTGGGGGGGCCAGCTTGGGGCCAAGGTAAATGTGTGTGTGTGTGGGGGGGGGGGGGGGCAAAACAAAAGTTTGGAGAGTCTGTAAATTGGGGGGGGGGGAGGGGGGAGGGAGGAGGCGCTGTCGGCACTCAGAAATGTTTGAAAGTTGAGCACTTTCCAGGGTCAATCTGAGGTCTATGCAGAGATATGTTAGACTATCTAAGTGATATTCAGTCATAAAAAATACACATTTTCAAAAGAACATTGAGGAAGAATTCAACGAAGGTTCAATGCAGATTCATTTTCAAAGTTAGGTTCATTTTCTCTGGTGGTGAATATAATAATCCAAGCTGGAAATGTGAAAAGTCATGCTCTCGGGTACGTTTTATTGAAAAGAAAAGACCAATAGTAAGCATATTACCAAACATACTAAACAATTAAGATGCAAAAAATATGCCAATTTTTTACAATGCTTATCAACAGAAATGTATTATGTACGTACCTTAGTCTACCTATAACCTCATACGTTGAAAATACTGTAGACAAATAGCTATGATTTTCAGACATGGGCATGCAAATGCTACATTAGACACAATGCTGATGATACCTTGTTCATTCGGCAGCAATGTATTTAGTGCAGCTTAATCCTACGATTATCATGCCGACTGTCAAATTCATCAACAAAGCAATCTAAATCAATTCCCTCAGCGAGTGCACTTTCAATCGACAATAGTGCAATGCTACTCAGTCTGTCACTTGTCATAGAATTTGAGAAATGTTTTCACTAATTTCCTTTTTGAAAAGCTTCTCTCACATGAAGCGCCGGTAACAGGAAGAGTTACTTACGGCTGTCAACAATAACTTGTACCAACAGTCAAATGCAGCCTTGTACGGACATAGGAGTGACAGGAATTGTGCGATTGATGTAGGTTGTTCAGGTTCTTTCTGGAGTAATTTTTTCACTAGAGGTATCTCATGTTTTAAATTACTTTGATTGACTGAGTATGCAACTGCAAATGCCTTCAAATTTTGTTCAGACAAGAATGTCTGGCCTCCAGGACAGAGCTGAAATACCACAGAAAATCGCAGATGAGTGTTTGGAAAAACGACGGTCTAACTCACTAATCAAACAGTCTGATACTTCATACAAGATGCTGATATGCAGATCTTTGATCTGTTGTTTCCAGCAAGATGAATATCAAGCTGTCCAGGTTTTCTTCTCCGACTTCTATTCATTAACGGTGAAATGCAGCATTTCTTACAGAGTTCACTAACCTTCTCAGAGTACTGCTCGATCAAGTTGAAGTTTCGCATATCAGCTAAAGTTTCGCTAAGTGATGAAATGAGCTTGACTGCTTTTCCTAAGTTTGCTTGTTTGTCCTGTAGCTGCTGTGATACTTTATGAATTTTTCCAAAAATTTCAGAGAAATAATGCAGTAAGTTAACAAACTCTGCGTCTATCTGCGCAAGTATACCTCAAGCGGCCACAGCTCGAGATCCAGTGTCATCTGTAGAAGTCTCCTTCAGGAGTCTTATTATGCATTCCAGCCGCAGCAAAGCGTTTTCACACGAGAAGACCCGACACCACCACCGTGTGTCACTGAGATGTTGCAGTTCTCTTGCTTGTTCTTCAGGAAACATTTCATGCTGTATAGAAAGGATCTTTTCGTGAACTACAGAGTTACTAGCGAATATATAGAGTTCTTCAAGCAGACTAAAGAATTCAGCTGCTTGAGGCACAGACTTTGCAGCATTGATCAAAACCAAATTGAGTCTGTGTCCGTAGCAGTGTACATAATAGCCTGTGTCCGTAGCAGTGTACATAATAGCCTGTGTCCGTAGCAGTGTACATAATAGCCTGTGTCCGTAGCAGTGTACATAATAGCCTAAGTCCGTAGCAGTGTACATAATAGCCTGTGTCCGTAGCAGTGTACATAATAGCCTGTGTCCGTAGCAGTGTACATAATAGCCTGTGTCCGTAGCAGTGTACATAATAGCCTGTGTCCGTAGCAGTGTACATAATAGGCAAGATGAGCTTTATCACGAATGCGTTTCTGAACACCACTGAATCCTCCACTCATGACTGATGCGCCATCAAATCCTAAGCCAACAAGTGAACACTTGTAATCCAATCCCAATTGTAATCCAATCCAAATGTAAATAAACATATGAGTATGAAAAGAACCTCTATCAAAATATGAAAAACAGATGTATCAGAGTATGTAGTGAAAGTCATTAATAATAATAACTAGGTAGACGTGTAGCTTTCTCCGTACACCAATCAATCTATAATAATATAAGGGAAAGTGTGTGTGTGTGTGTGTGTGTGTGTGTGTGTGTGTGTGTGTGTGTGTGTGTGTGTGTGTGTGTGTGTGTGTGTGTGTGTGTGTGTGTCCGCTCCAGGTGCCGCCCCCTGTGGTGGAATCCCCTCATATGGCACAGTTTTGGAACCGGCTCGAGCAGGGGAAGGTTTTAAGCCCATTTATGAGATGATCCGATCAATTTTTTTTTTTTTAGCAGCCTATTAGCGAGAATTGTGAAGAAAAAAAAGTGGGTTGCGAGAATTGAGGAAACCTTGATGTAGGGTGATGGGTAATGGGTGAGTGAATGGGTGGGGTGATGGGTAATGGGTGTGGGGTGATATGTGAGTGAATGGGTGGGGGGTGATGGGTGAGGGAATAGATGGGGGGTGATGGGTATGGGTGAGTGAATGGGTGTGTGGTGATGGATAATGGGTGAGTGAATGGGTGGGGGGTGGGGGGTAATGGGTGAGTGAAAGGGTGGGGGGTGATGGGTAATGGGTGAGTGAATGGGTTGGGGGTGATGTGAATAGGTTGGTGTTAATACATACATTTCTACATCCATGATTTCAGGAAAGCTAGAAGGGGCTATCTGGAGAGTCTGTGTTTGGTGGGCCGAAGGCCCACCAAACACAGGTGGTAGGCCGAAGGCCCACCAATAGCCCTCCGCAGGAGCTAGCCAAAAAGTCCGCCCGGAGGGCGGCTTTGCGGCTAGTGCTAAATACTTGTCAGAAACAGAAGTCTTAACTGGAAAGCTGCATACCAGGAATGGCCTTACATTAAGAAGGACTCCAGCACATATACTTTGATAAGTATCTGTGTTTGTATATGTATTTGATAGGTATTATTGCCGACCCTGACCACACTCCATACAAGAAGCCATTTTAGCTCCGGGTGGCAAAGCTTGACCTCCCTGATGAGCTTGAGCTTCGGTGTTCACGCTGTCCTAGAAGTCGAGCTTGGCCACCTTAATGGCACCCATGAGGCAGCGAATGGCGTCCACACTTTCCGTGCTGCACTCTTGCGTCTCTCGAAGGGGATGCTTGGGAGGGTTCTGAACGAGAGTGAGAAAGTGGTCTATACAGAAAAAAGACTAAAGGAAAATGGGGTGACGAAAAATGATGCAAAAAAATAAATGCAAGTGATGTGTACAAATAAGATGGCATTATACCAAGGCGGCTGGAACTAAAAGATGACTTATTAAATACAGATCCAGACGCAGTGTGCTTAACAGTAACAACATTAGTAAAGGAAGATCAAGTGTTACTAAGCAACAAATATAACATGTGGAGAAGGGACAGAAGTGGCGGAAGAGGTGGCGGAGTTATGATAGTGACAACATTAGGGGTGAAGGTAAGAACAGTGTAGTATGGAGAAGGAAGAGCTGAAGTAGTGAGTGTACAAATAGAAGTCAGAAATAGAGAAACACAGACACTAGTGGCTGCCTGTGTACCAGCCAGAACAAATACCTGGAACAAGGAAGAACATGAGACAGTATTAGAAGACACCTTGAAGGACTTAAACAAAATAATCAAGAATACTAAAAAGATACTGCTGGTGGGAGATTTTAACTGCAAGGAAGTAAAATGGGAGACATTTGTACGAGGAAATGAAAATACTTGTGGCGATAGATTGTTGAAACTGACAATGGAAAACACGGTGACTCAATGGGTGACAGAAAACACAAGAGGAGATGACGAACCAGCAAGACTTGGCCTAGTGTTAACGGAAGGTACAGACCTAGCAAATGAGATCAATTACGGCTGCCCCATTGGAAAAAGTGACCCTGTAATCTTAGCAATGGAGACGAAAGAGGAAATAAAGGAGGAAGATGAATTGTACAAAAGGAGCAGAAGAGACTTGGGAAAAACTAACATGGAAGAACTGAAATAATACTATGAAGAAATTGCCTGGGAAGAAATGCAAGGAGTGACCGACGTGCAGGTGTAATACAACATTTATCTGAGCATATATGAGAGAGGAGTTGAAAAACACGTACCACTATATACACCAAGAGAAAAGGGAAAGAAAGAATGGTTTAATGGAAGATGTGAGAGGGCAAAGAGAATAAGGGATGTGGCGTGGAAAAAAGTAAAGAAAAATCGGACACAAAGAAATAAAGAAGACTATAAATTAGCAAGAAATGAATATGTGTGCCTAAGGAGAGAGCAAGAGAAGAGTTATGAGAAGGCTAGAGTTGAAAAGTGTCAGGAAGAACCCAAACTGTTGTACAGAGTTATCCATGCAAGAATCAAGCATAAGGACAAAGTGGAGAGACGGAAAGAAGGTAATAGGATATATGAAGATCCAAAAATAATGAGTGAAATTCTAAATAAAAACTTTCAGCAAGTATTCACAAAAGAATAGAAATTCAATGAACCGCAAGGAATGAAAAAAGTCCGAATGGAGTGGAAAATAAAAATAGAGAAGGAGGAAGTTTGTGAATTGTTGAAGGCATTGGAGGCGAGGAAAGCACTGGGACCAGACGGAGTGTCGGGTTATGTTTTAAAAGAGTGCAGAAAGCAGTGGGTTGAACCAGTCTATGATATAATAAAGTGTTCATTAACAACAGGACAAGTGCCAAAGGAGTGCAAGAGAGCAGATAGAGTGCCAATATATAAATATGGGAAGAAGGATGAACCACTACATTATAGACCAGTGTCATTGACTAGCACAGTATGCAAGATATGTGAGAAAATAATAAAGAAGCAATGGACGGAATACTTAGAAAATGAAGGTATGATAACAGACCGGCAGTAGGGTTTTAGCAAAAAGAGATCATGTGTGACCAACTAAATATGCTTTTACTCAAGAGTAATTGATACAACACAAGAAAGAGATGGATGGGCAGACGGTGTATATCTAGATCTTAAAAAGGCATTTGATAAAGTTCCACATGAGACTACTTTGTAAATTGGAAAATATAGGAGGAATCACAGGGGTGATCAAAACCTGGATAGAAAGTTATCTGAGAGGAAGAGAAATGAGAACAGTAGTGAAGGATGAAAAGTCTGAACGGAGAAAGGTATTTAGTGGGCTGCCACAAGGACCAGTGTTGCCACCAATAATGTTCACGATTTACGTCAGTGACAAGACGGAGGAAATAAATAGTTGTCAGTCTATTTGCTGATGATGCAAAACTATTAAAGAGAAATAAAAAGCTATAAAGATTGTGCAACACTACAAAATGACCTGAACAAGATCTACGAATGGAGCAGAAGATGGGAAATGGAATTTAATGTAAATAAGTGTCATGTGATGGAAATTGGAAAAAAGCGATGAGAGATATAAATGGCCATATAAAATGGGAAACGAAATAATTGCACAGGTTCAGGAAGAAATGACCTGGGAGTGATAATGCAGAATAACCTACAACCAGAAAAACATATCAATAAAATATTTGGAGATACATACAGGATGTTAAAGAATATTAGAGTGGCATTTCATTACATGGACACAAATATGATGAGAAAGATAATTACTACAATGATCCGATCACAAATGGAATATGCTACCATTGTATGGTCCCCATATAAAAAGAAGCATGTGAAAAAGTTGGAGAGGATACAGAGAATGGCAACAAAGATGGTACCAGAGCTAGAAGAACTTTCTTATGAGGAAAGGTTGAAGGAAATAAAGTACCAACACTCGAGCGAGAAGAGAAGAGAGACTTAATAAACAATTTTTAAGCTGATAACAAAGATGAGAAACAGGAAAAGTGAGAGATTACTGATCGGAAACAAAGAGAAGGTTCGAGACACAAGAGGACAAACAAAACACTAGAAAAAAGGAGATGCCTGACAACATAAAGAAGTACAGCTTCCATCATAGCAATGTAAAAGTTTGGAATGGACTAAATGAGGAAGTGATATCGGCACATGAGTGATTACCAGTGGAAGGAAGACTGGATAAATGTAGATACTGAGACGGGACCACACCAGTGTAGCTCAGCCCTGTTTAAAAAAACTAGGTAATACAGTTATGCAACTCATTACAACTAAATATAAAATTCTTTTGTTAACTCAGTACACTCTAGTAATCAAGAAAAACTTCTATAAATAAATTGTATGCACTTCAATCCATGTAATATCAGTATTAGTACCATAAGCGGAGAGCCGAGGCGCGGAAAAAGGAGGATCATTCTGTCCCCTCCCCGGCGCATACAACGATTGGCAGACGGCTGGCGGTATAGAAGCCGCTACTGCCCTGATCTGACTTCGTTGACTATTGCACCAAACTTGACCCCACGCTGGTGCTCCTTTCAATTCCATTCATTCAGATGGAGAATGCAAATTTTCATGGAATATATTGACATAGGACTGAAATGATGGACGATAGTCTCCCCATAGCTAAAGAGGCTCTAACATTCATGCGTTTGTGGTCAGTGAGTGGCATAGGAAAGTAGTTGATAATTTCTTAATTGCAGGACTGGTGTTGACTTGCGGAGAGAGTAATTAAGTCAAGCAATGTTTAACAAGCTGCTTCTGCAGGCGTCACAGTTATTTTCTCCAACTTGTGAACGGCGCAGAATCCAATATAGCCATGATATCTATCTTGGTGTAGTTTTGCATGGACCTCATGCATCAGCTTGTTAAACCACCAGCGACAGAGCAGCCAGTGTGTGTGCTTCTAGATCCTGTCACATGTGAAATGTGAGAACTGTTTTGGGATAGAAGATATTGTCGATGTGAGTTGGAAATTTATGTGAAGTGGGGACTTATGAAAGGTTGATGAGCTTCAAGACCACGAACAAGCTTCATTTAGGGGATTAACTGAGAGCTGACATGTTGCGGGAGAAGAAAAAAAATGTTAAAATTAGCAGCACAGTTATCAGTGAATCGTTGCTAATCATTGAGATTTTTCTGCAGGAACAAATAGTCATTTTGATCGCTTGAAGCTAATATCAATTTTAACAGGATATTCAACACTGTTTTTAATAATGAATTTCGGAATTGAATTCAAGTGGCTTACAAGTCTCAATCAAAAGGAAAACTCAGAGAATGTAAAAGATTTTTTGGTGAAGCATAAAGTATATAAGATCACTTAAATGATTTGAGGGGTTGCAGGTGCTGAGTAAAAATCGAAAAAACAGGCTTCTTGATTTTTTTTTGTATACAGAGTTTTCAGATCCTACATGAAAACTTAATAATGTTCAACACTTCAGTTTTAAGGACGTATAAATTAAGTCACGGACCTATAGAAGTTTTGGGGAAAGTAACGCATAGGGAGGATGCAATAATAATCCCACAGTCAGCCAGTTTTCTGATGCATATAAGAAGTTGCTGGTAACGTAATGAATGCTAGAGATTGCGCGTGTAACTGCCTCCCCTGGAATCTGTACCACCTACTTACTGTACAGCCAAGGTAGATTGCAGTGACTCAACATTCAGAACGATCAAAACACTTTCTTGTAAAAAAAGCAGAGTTAAAGGTGAAACCAATAAATCCGATAATATAGAGGAAAAGTTATTACGTGGTATTTTACCAACGCTTCACACTTATCAAAGTGAATTGAAAAATATGATAAGGAGCATTGGAAAATATTGATAAGAGCATGAAAATATTGATAAGGGCATTGAAACTATTGATAAGGGCATTGCAAAATATGATAAGGGCATTAAAAATATTGATAAGGGCATGAAAATATGATACGGAGCATTGAAAAATCTTGATAAGGGCATGAAAATATTGTAAGAGCTTGAAAAATTGACAAGAGCTAGTGAAAATATGATAAGAGCATTGAAAAATATTGATAAGAGCATTGAAAATATGATAAGAGCATTGAAAATATTGATAAGAGCATGAAAATATTGATAAGAGCATTGAAAATATTGATAAGAGCTTTGAAAATATTGAATAAGAGTTATTGAAAATATTGATAGAGCATGAAAACTATTGATAAGAGGCACTGAAATATGATAAGAGCATGAAAATATTGATAAGAGCATTGAAAATATGTGATAGGGCATTGATAATATTGATAGGAGAAGAGGACAGCCATAGATCAATACTGTATTGGCCAAACCCCCCTGTGTGAGGTAGGCACCCAGGGCACACGGCACACGACACACCTGACGTGCTGCCACAGACACTGTACTCTCTGTCAAGGCAATAAAGATCGTGCATATGTTCTCTTTAAATGCATTCAGCCGGACCGGGAAGTCCAGGATCCGGGCAAAAAGATTTCTCCGATCCGAGATGTTAAAAAACACGCCAAAGGAAAAACTCTATAGAGTTGGAAGTGTTTACGTGACGATAAAATGTATACAGAAAGAAAACAATGACATATTAAATAATCATTGAGTACAGATATTTTTAGTGTAGAGCAATGACTGAAGATGTGAGGATACAAAGAATGAAGAACACGAAGATATGATGGATATGAATCATCCGAGAGTGTCAACGATTGGTTGATCAATTAAGTGATCATAAGAGACAACCGCCTAACTACTTTGCCCGCCGCCTTGCGATATTGGCGCTGCTGTTGTCGCCATGCCTCAAGACTGTCGCCGCCGCTCACCGCATGCAAAGCGGGCCTTCAGTAGGCCTCGACGGCGGCCACCTCGGCGGCGGGCCACGACTCTCCACGCTACGGGAGTGAGTGTTGGTGGATGGGGGCACGATACCCTCACGCGGGGTATTTCTGAGCAAGCCTGAATGAGCTCCTCGCCCCGGAGGCCACCAGGTGGCTCCGCGTGTTAGGCACATCCACCACCACTTTTGCTTACGTTCCTCTTGCGCCGCTCGGCTGCCTCAACGCAAACTGTGCCTCGAAACCTCCAGGCGGCCGGTGATGTCCTTGGCGGCGGCGGACACTGGCCCTTTGGGCTCAGGCTGACGTGCTTGGCGGGCGAATTCCTGGGCAGGGCACCGATCACGCGCCGTTGGGGAAGTCCTGCCGCAGTTTTGGACAGTGTCCCCCGCGGCCCGATGACGTGCCGCCGTCTGCCGGTGGGCACGGCCAGCAAAAACCTTCACCGAGTCTTCCTCACGACTGCAGCACCTCATAGTCCCTGAGGCTTGCTTTACGCCGAGCTTGACCACGCGTCTGAGCAGGTGCACGCTTGCCTCCACGCCCTTAGGCCTTCTTTCTTGGCACTTTCAAGGGCAACTTCCATTCAGACTTTCCTCCGATTACTTCCTTCTTACAACGTTTTCCGAGTGTTAGCGACAGTGTGCCACTAGCCGGACTCAGTCCATGTCTCCTCTCTAGGGGAGTCTTCTTCCGCGTTTTGGGGTTTTATACGAATCGTTTTCTTTCTGTGTTAGGTGCCTCTTCGTCTTGTTTGACTGCATCGAAGCTGGATGGATAGGCCAGATCCTATTGGGCTCTCGACGGATTCCTCTGATTCCTGTCTTCACCTCCCCGCCATGTTTTGTCTGGCTTTGTCGAGCCACTGCCCACACCAAAAGTCACAAAACACAGCATGGAAAACCCACACTGCAAGGCCTGTCCACATTCTTTGTGAACCATTCTCGTGATCGTGTGAGCTTTGACGATTTGCGCCTCAATGCAGCCAAGAAGCTGCTTTGTCCTGCGGGATCTGGCCAGGATGGTTACACCAGTCCTCGCTGACCAGCGCGCGCAGGCCTTCCCGCGGCTCTGAGGCGGTGCGGGGGACGCGCGAGGCCCCAGCCACCACCAGTGAGCCAGGAGCTCCCGTGACTGCCAGGCAGTAGGGGCATGGAGGCACAGTCTCCCATGTCCTGCAGGGCCTCGGACACCCATCAGGTCCAAGGGTCCGGCCACACGCTGCCGAGGAGGGCGGGTGATGCCACCACCCAAGGTGAACACGCTAACCGGGGACACCTGGACAATGAATGAGTCACAATGTTTATTTGCCATTTGATTTTATAATATATCAAAATTCAATGACCAAAAACACAATGTTTATCACATGAGACGAAAGGGGATGGTGGCGTCCACTACCAACAGCGTGAGTCTGATACTAATGTTTCGGCTTCCCCACAGTGACTCAACCGTTGGTTGCCACGGCAGAAGGGGGAAAACCAACACACACACACACACACAAACACAATACACGCGTGCACACACACACACCCACACACACACACACACACACACCACACACACAACACACACACACACACGCACACGCACACACGCACACACACAACGAAACAGTTCATATCCGACGCTTTAATACAACGGTCAACGTCAATTCTGAACATCATTACTAGTGTAACCGACATTTGATGATAACGAAAAAAATCAGTCAACGTCTAGGAGTAAAAAATGATGCACATCGTGGGAATACCAGGACACAGATCAACTACACATTTTTAAACAAACAAAAACCTCATCAACAAATTATTTATATTTCCAACCCCAAAACTCTGTAAAAACTCATTTCAGATCAGAGCCTCCTCGCACGAGCCCTGCTAACTAGTCTATCACGAGGGAGCCATTCTGAACGGAGGATATTTTGGAACAGCAATGAATGAAGGTTTAATGAAAGTAAAATCAAGTGCGAAGGGACGAGGCTCAAAACCTAAAATAGAGGAAGAAGAGGCTATAGTGGGGGGGTATTTGTTTGGAGATGGGGAATGTGGAAGAAGCAAAAAGAACAATCAACAGTTGGAACGACCAGAGAAAATAAAGAAGAAATGTCCACCACGAAAGAAAAAATAAGAAGATAGAATAAGAGAAGACAAAATAATAAAGACCAGACAGGCAAGAAGAAAACACTCATGGATGTGCCGTTGAAAAAGGCCCTGACTCCCGACCCACAACTGTAGGAACTGAAAATGCGCACCATCCCGGCACTCATTGTGGAATCTTGGGCTGTGTCCAAGAACCTACGCCCACCAGTAAGAGGGAAATATACCACGCGGTGAAGAGATATATATTGGTGACCTCGAATGTTCGCATTATTTATGTAGAACTTTCCATTAAAAAAAATCAAATACCAATGACTGGAAGAAAAGTTTGGACTCTCATCATCATTATAATCTTCATTTACTAAACACGATTACATTCATATCAACATGATCATTTGTACAGAGGAAATCTAGGGGTGCAGGGCAGATTGGAGAATGATAAACAGCTAAGGCGTATATATCGCCCATGGCAACTGTCTTTTCTCATGGAATATATATTTTATTATTTCTCATCTTATTATCTCATATCTCGTCATTGTGTAACTTTGCCATCTCTTCCTCATTATAGAAACTGCAGTAAGTAGGGAAACACAAAGGAGATACAAAACACGGCAGCTAACAAGACAGGAAACCTACTAGTTGGGGGTCTGCTGGGGGTCCATGGCCCCCTGGCCCCCCCGTAGAACGCCACTGTATAATGCCACAAGGCAAGCACAAACACTTGAATGGGTTATATATGCAGACGACACCAACAATGTGATCAGATAATAATATAATTCATTGCAACCACTAATCTGAATTACAGAACTACATTTGGTAAAGCAATGGATCAGGGCAAATACACTTATAGTAAATTTGACTAAACCAGTTAATATATTTCAAAATCGTTCTTTTTAAATATAATATGCCGTCAAAACATTAGAAGTCAAATAATTCAACGAGTCAGCATACAAAGTGTTTGGGTCTTTATAGTGACGAGCATTAAAACTGGGGTAACCACATTATGCAGTATTCTCTAAGTATATCTAAATGATGTGGAGGTGGTAAAGGTTCGTGACCAACTACTAAGAAGCGCTGATTAACATCTACTCTACCCTATGTTACCTAATCTCACGCCAGTGTGTTCTGTTCTGGGGTGGTACTTGGACTTCATGATAACAACAGGCCTCCTTGGCTCCTAAATAAATATCAGTAGCGAGCAAAACAAAAATTTTGCGTGCGTATTTTGCAATGGGTAAATGACTCTGTAAATCGTGTATATTCAACACATGAATTACCTAAAAAGTAAGAACTAATACATAACTATTTATGCAATTATGTATTTTAGAAATAAACTCTCACTTCCAGTAAACATTATCTTAGTTGGTCGGGAACTCTTAAGCAACAAGAGCACGGTCTAGACCTGAGCTGTCCACAATACCGCACCCGCTCTGTACAGGCACTGCATCAGTACCCGGCCCTTAGGATAACCCAGTTAGACTATCTCAGGTTTAATGATGAAGTTAAGAGGGAACTGTGCACTCCAGAGGGGTCAGAGTGGAGAGGAGGGAGACAAGGGACCAGATAGACGTGGAAGAGCGGATTGGAAAGAGTTCCAATGTATGTTACTAGATGGTTTGGAAGTAAACAATGACGAAGGGAAGGTCTGAAAGTAGAACTAATGAACTGAAAAGAAAGGAAAGGCCAAAATTAAAGGAAACGAAGAGTTAAAAAAGAGATTGGGAAATTGAAAAAAGAGGACTAATGAACTAAAGCAAATGTGAGATGGAGAAGAAAGGGTCCAAGAACAAATAGCGAAAACCTTGATGAAGGGTGAATGACTAAAACTGGCAGAAGAAAAAGAGGAAAGCCAAAGTAGGACTTTAAGAAGTGATAGAACAACAAAGAAAGAGCAAAGTGAACATGCTAAGAAAGAAGTAGTCAAAGTGTTGAAAAGTAATGAGAATTTAATAGGATGTAGCAGAGAAGAACAAAGTGTATATTTTGGAATTGAAGGAGAAGAATTCTGTAGATTAAAGAGAGAAGGAAGAAGTTAAAAACCAGTAAAGGACGTTTGATGACACTTAATGATGGGAAGAAGAGGCAAGATTGTAGATGCGTTGAAGAAGTAGTAAGATGGGGAACTGGGGACCTTAGCAACAGGCAAAGAAAGACCCATAAAATATGAATCAAATGCAGACGGCAAACAGAAGAAATTCTTGAGAGAGCCTTCAGAATAGATCAATGCAGATTCAGGGAAAGTCTATATACAAAAACATCGAAGAAGAAGAAAGGAAATAGTTAAAAGAAATCCAGAAAGAAGTAAAACAGAAACATGAGAAAGAACGAGGAAGAAAAAGCAACTTTTGTTGGAGGGTTCTGAACGAGAGTGAGAAAGTGTTCGTACAGACAAAGACTCAAGGAAAAATGGGGTGGACGAAAAATGATGCAAAAAAATAAAGCAGTGATGTGTACAAAATATAGATGGCATTATACCAAGGCGGGAAATACTAAAAGATGACTTCTTATGTAAATACAGCTCCAGACGCAGTGTGCTTAACGTAAAACATTAGTAAGGAAGATCAAGTGTTACTAAGCAACAAATATAACATTGGAGAAGGGACAGAAGTGGCGTAAAGAGGTGCGGAGTATGTAGTGACAACATTAGGGCGTGAATGTAAGAACAGTGTTAGTATGGAGAGGAAGAGCTGAAGTAGTGAGTGTACAAATAGCAAGTCAGAAATAGAGAAACACAGACACTAGTGGCTGCCTGGTACCAAGCCAGAACAAATACCTGGACAAGGAAGAACATGAGACCAGTATTAGAAGACACTTGAAGGACTTAAAACAAAATAATCAAGGAATACTCAAAAGAACTGCTGTGGGATATTTTAATGCAAGGAAGTAAAATCGGGAGACATTTGTACGAGGAAATGAACATACTGTGGCGATAGATTGTTGAAATGACAATGGAAAAAAAACACGGTGACTAAAGGGTGACAGAAAACACAAGAGGAGATGACGAACAGCAAGACTTTGGTCCTAGTTCGTTAACGGAAGGTACAGACCTAGCAAATGAGATCATACTTCCGGCTGCCCCATTGCGAAAAAGTGACCCTATAATCTTAGCAATGGAGAAGTGAAAGAGGACATAAAGGAGGAAGATGAATTGTACAAAAGGAGAGAAGAGGACTTGGGAAAAAACTAACATGGGAAGAACTGAAAAATACTATGAAGAAATTGCCTGGGAAGAAATGCAAGGAGTGACGACGTTGCAGTGAATACAACATTATCTGAGCGATTGAGAAAAGGAGTTGAAAAAACACGTACACTATAGACACCAAGAGAAAAGGGAAAGAAAGAATGTTAATGAAGATTGAGAGGCAAAGGAGAATAAGGGATGTGGCGTGCGAAAGAAGTAAAGAAAAAATCGGACACAAAGAATAAAGAAGACTATAATAGCAAGAAATGAATATGTGTGCCTAAGGAGATAGCAAGAGAAGAGTTATGAGAAGGCTAGAGTTGAAAAGTGTCAGGAAGAACCCAAACTGTTGTACAGAGTTATCCATGCAAGAATCAAGCATAAGGACAAAGTGGAGAAGACGGAAAGAAGGTAATAGGATTATATGAAGATCAAAACATAATGAGTGAAATCTAATAAAAACTCGTCGCAAGTATCAAAAAGAAAGAATTCAATGAACCGCAAGGAATGAAAAAAGTTCCGGAATGGAGGGAAAATAAAAAATAGAGAAGGAGGAAGTTGTGTGAATGTTGAAGGCATGAGGCGAGGAAAGCACTGGGGACAGACTGAGGTCGGGTTATGTTTAAAGATGTGCCCCCGGAAAGCAGTGGGTTGAAACCAGTCTGATGATATAATAAAGTGTTCATTAACCAACAGGACAAGGCCAAGGAGTGCAAGAGAGAGATAGAGTGACCAATATATAATATGGAAGAAGGATGAACCACTACATTATAGACCCAGTGATCATTGACTAGCCACAGTATGCAAGATATGTGAGAAAAATAATAAAGAAAGCAATGGGACGGAATACTTAGAAAATTATGGTATGATAAACAGACTGCAGTGGGTTTGCAAAAGAGTCATTCTGTGACAACTAATATGCTTATTACTCAAGAGTAACTTGATACAACACAAGAAGAGGGGGGATAGGATGGCAGAGGGTATTATTAGATCTTAAAAAGCATTTGATAAAAGTTTCCACATGAGAGACTACTTTGTAAATTGGAAAATATAGGAGGAATCACAGGGTGATCAAAACCTGGATAGAAAGTTATCTGAGAGGAAGAGAAATGAGAACAGTAAGGAAGGGATGAAAAGTCTCTGAAAGGAGAAAGGTATTTAGTGGGCTGCCACAAAGGACCATTGTTGTAGTAGTAGTAGTAGTAGTAGTAGTAGTAGTAGTTACCACAAGGACCAGTGGTTGCCACAATAATGTTCATATGACGTCAATGACAAGACGGAGGAAATAAATAGTTATATCAGTCTATTTGCTGATGATGAAAAAACTATTAAAGCGAAATAAAAAGTTAAAGATTATGAAACACTCAAAATGCCCTGAACAAGATCTACGAATGGAGCAAAAGGGGAAATGGTTTTAAAGTAAAAAAGTGTCATGTGATGAAATTGGAAAAAAGCGATAAGAGATATAAATGGCCATATAAAATGGGAACAAAAATAATTGCACAGGTTCGGGAAAAAAAGGACCTGGAGTGATTGCAGAATAACCCTACAACCAGAAAACATATCAATAAAATTTTGGAGAACATACAAATGTTAAAAAAATATTAGATGGCTTTCTTTACATACCAAATATGAGGAGAAAGAAATTACTACGATGTTCGACCAAAAAAAGGAATAGCGGGCCCTTGTATGGTTCCCATATAAAAAAAAGGCATTGAAAAAGTTTTAGAGGTACAGAGAATGGCAAAAAGATGGACCGAGCTAGAAGAATTTTTATGAGGAAAGGTTTAAAGGAAATAAAGTTACCAACTCGAGCAAGAAGAGAAAGAGGAATTAATAACAAAATTTTTTAAACTGATAAAAAAGATGGGAAAAAAAAGACATGAGAGATACTGCCGGAAAAAAAGAGAAGGGGCGATACCAAGGGAATTTCAAAACAAATGGAAAAGGGAGATGCTGAACAAATAAAAAAGTAAGCTTTCCCCCCTAGAAAAATTAAATTTTGGAATGGGGCTAAATGAGGAAGTGATTCGGGCCTAATGTTACCAGGGAAGGGAAAGGGCTGGGTAATGTAGATACTGAACGGGACCCCCACCTGTAGCTAGGCCCTGTAAAAACACAATAGGGAAAAACAGTTTGCAAATCTTACAATAAATATAAAAATTTTTTTTTAACTATGAATCTCGATATTCAAGAAAAATTCTATAAATAAATTGCATGCACTTCAATCCATGTAAATATCAGTATTAGTACCATAAGCGGAGAGGCCGAGGCGCGGAAAAAAGTTGAGGTAAATTCTGGTCGGCCGGCGGCCATACAACGATTGGCAGGAAGGCTGGTGGTATAAAAGGGCCGCTCCCTTGCCCTGATCTGACCTTTTGACTATGCACCAAACTTGACCCCACGCTGGCTGCTCCCTTCATTCATTCATTCAGCATGGAGAATGCAAATTCATGAATATATTGACATAGGGACTAAAATTTGATGACGATAGTCCCCCCATAGCTAAAGAGGCTCTAACTTCAGGTTTGGTCAGTGAATGGCATGTGGAAGTTAAGGTTGGATAATTTCTTAATTGCAGGACTTGGTGCTGCGGAGAGAGCTAATTAAGTCACGCAATGTTTAACAAAGCTGCATTCTGCAGGCGTCACAGTTATTTCTCCAACTTGTGACGGCGCAGCATCCAATATAGCCATGATTAATAATCTTGGGTGTAGTTTTGCATTTGACACCATTGAATCAGCTTTTAAACACCCAGCGACAGAGCAGCCAGTGTGTGTGCTTCTAGATCCTTGTCACATGTTGAAACTTGTGAGGAACTGTTTTGGTGATAAGAAGATATTGGTCGATGAGTGGAAATTTAGTGAAGTGGGACTTTATTGAAAGGTTGCATGAGCTTCAAGACCACGAACAGCTTCATTTAGGGAATAAACTGAGAGCTGCACATGTTGCGTGGAGAAGAAAAAAATGTTAAATTAGCAGCACAGTTATTCAGTGAATCAGTTGCTAATTCATTGAGATTTTGTCTGCAGGAACAAATTAGTCATTTTGATCGCTGTGAAGCTACTATCAATTTCATTATGATATTCAACACTGTTTTTTACATAATGAATTTCGGGAATTTGAATGCAAGTGGCTACAAGTCTCCAATTCAAAAGGAAAATTCAGATCATGTAAAAGATTTTTTGGTGAAAGCATAAACGTATATAAGATCACTTAAATGATTTGATGGGTTGCAGGTTCTGAAGTCAAATCGAAAAACAGGCTTTCTTGGATTTTTTTTTTGTATACAGAGTTTTCAGATCCTACATGAAAACTTAATAATGGTTCAACACTTCAGTTTTTAATGACGTATAAATTAAGTCAAGACCATATAGAACTGTTTTTTGGGAAAGTAAGGCATATGGGAGGATGCAATAATAATCCCACAGTCAGACAGTTTTCTGCTGCCTATAAGAAGTTGCTGGTACGTAATGATATGCTAGATATTGCGCGTGGTAACTGCCTCCCCCTGGAATCTGTACCACTACTTACTGTACCTAGCCAATGTAATGATGCAGTGACTCAACATTCAGTAACGATCATAAACACTTCACTTGTTAAAAGCAGAGTTAAAGGTGAAACCAATAAATCAGATAATATAGAGGAAAATTATTACGTGTATATTCCCACTGCTTCACACTTATCAAAGTGCTCCAACAAAATCGTTGCCTACATTGCCGGCTTGGTGGTGCACAGTCTTGGCAAATCTTTGCATTGCGAGGCCTGTATTGACGCTTCGACCTTGAGAGACACCGCTGCCTCCTCCATCCACTCCCTTATCAACCTTAAAACCAAAGGGAGATTAATATATCCCACAGACGACGTAATAGTCATTTGTGTAACAAGTGAAAAACTTGTTAGAGAAATCATGGCCAGCACAAAAGCTCCACATTTTACACTGGGGAGAGTGAACTTCCATAAGGTGGTAAGTGCAGTCTTGCAGATTTACGTCAGTAAAAGCACATTCCTTAATCTTAGTGATCTTATGTTTGACACAGAGCCCCATGTAAATCACTTACTAACTAAGGCAGTTGCCGCAAAGTATTTGCAAGTGAGGTGTCACTATACTGGGAAACAGATCACTGGCAAGTTGCAGGACAGAGTTAGAGTTAGGAGTCGCCAAATATACACAAAACTAATTCACTTCACTGGCCAGTAGCACACACACACACACACACTCTCCCTCTCCCTCTCTCTATTTAGTAACATATAGTCATTTAAGTATTATATTTTTTGTACTTGTATTTTACTTTTTTATGTATTTCTTATTTATGTCTTAAATAAAAGTTGTAATATAATAATACATGTGCGTAATATCCATCCAACTTCCATGGAAATACCGCACAGCGCGTTGTGAGTAGCGAGTTTCTGCCAATGGTGGGCGGGGCTTCAGCCCGACAGGCGGACCTCACTTTCTGGTGAAGCGCAGGGCTGGCAGGGCTTCTCCCCTTATACTACCTCCATGATTAGTACGAATGTAAGTTGTTTTTTAAAGTTGTGGGTTTGTGTGTGTGTGTGGGGGGGGGGGGGGTTGCATATGTGTACTAGTATGTAAAAGTATTGTATTTTAAATGTATGAATGTATGTAAGTGAATATTGTGTGTATGTGTTGTACGATGGTGTTTGTATGAATGTGTTCGTTTGAGTGCGTGTGTGGTTGTGTGTGTGTGCGTGCTATCGTGCGTTAAAAATCTTCTAATGGTACCCAAATTACAATGGAAATTACGTTCTGAGCCTCAAGGGTTAATACTAGAGGGACACACGCCGATGCAGACTGAAACTGGTAAAAGCACTGAAAATATTGATAAGAGCATTGAAAATATTGATAAGAGTATTGAAAATATTGATAAGAGCATTGAAAATATTGATAAGAGCATTGAAAATATTGATAAGAGCATTGAAAATATTGATAAGAGCATTGAAAATATTGATAAGAGCATTGAAAATATTGATAAGGCATTGAAAATATTGATAAGAGCATTGAAAATATTGATAAGAGCATTGAAAATATTGATAAGAGCATTGAAAATTTTGATAAGGGCATTGAAAATATAGATAAGAGCATTGAAAATATTGATAAGAGCATTGAAAATATTGATAAGAGCATTGAAAATATTGATAAGAGCATTGAAAATATTGATAAGAGCATTGAAAATATTGATAAGGGCATTGATAATATTGATAGGAGAAGAGACAGCCATAGATCAATACTGTATTGGCCATTCCCCCTGTGTGAGGTAGGCACACAGGGCACACTGCACACGACACACCCTGACGTGCTGCCACATACACTGTTACTCTCTGTCAAGGCAATAAAGATCGTGCATATTTTTGTTTTAAATGTCATTACAGCCGGACCCGGGAAGTCCCAGGATCCCGGGCGAAAAGATTTCTCCCGGAATCCCAAGATGTTAAAAAAACGCCCCAAAAGGGAAAAAACCCATAGAGTTGGAAGTGTTTAAAGTTTTACGATAAAATGTATACAGAAAAAAAAACAATTGACATAATTAAAAATCATTGATTACAGATATTTTTAGTGTAGAGCAATAACTGAAGATGTTGAGGATACAAAAAAATGAAAGAAAACGAAGATATGATGGATATGAAAAAAAAAAAAAAACATCCTGAGAGTGTCAACGATTTGGTTGATCAATTAAGTGACCATAAGAGACAACCGCCTCACTCTTTGCCCGCCGCCTTGCGATATTGGCGCTGCTGTTGTCGCCATGCCTCAAAAAACTGTCCCCCCGGGCCCCTCCACCGCCTGCAAGCGGGCCTTCAGGTAGGCCTCGACGGCGGCCACCTCGGCGGGGGGGCCCACGACTCTCACGCTACGGGAGTGAGTTTTTGGTGGCGGGGGGCACCGATACCTCACGCTGGGGTATTTCTGAGCCAGCCTGATGAGCTCCTCGCCCCCGATGCCCACCAGGTGGCGCCGCGTGTTAGGTGCCACATCCACCACCACTTTTGCTACGTTCCTCTTGCGCCGCTCGGCTGCCTCACGCAACTGTGCCTCGATAACCTCCAGGCGGCCGGTGATGTCCTTGGCGGCGGCGGCACTGGTCTTTGGCCCCGAGGCTACGTGCTTAGGGTGCGATCCTGGGACAGGGGCACCGTCCCCCCGC
>JACEEZ010019919.1:96797-104297 GCA_016584305.1 Chionoecetes opilio | reverse complement strand
TACCTTTTAATAAATTATATATTGACTGGAGGTGTAATTATTTTATGAATTTGATAAAACAACGTATATCATATCAATCACTGTCAGTAATCGATTGCAATTCTATCATATTATATCTGAAATGCTATAACAGTGACGTATTGCAGTGCAACTGAACCTTCAGTGTGGGACTGTGGCAAACCGAGTTGTCAGTAGGACTGAAGCTTGGGTCAAGAGAGCCGAGAGGTACCTGCGTTACTCCGGTCCCTGACCTCACATAGTATGTGAGGTCAGGGTTCCACACCCTGAGCCCGCCTTAATAACCGCATATTAAAAAAAAAAAAAAGATGACCGCGCTACTCCCCTGACCCAACCAGTAGTTTTCCCATGACACCTGACCTACAATAGCGGCTGTGACCCTTGCTAAAGCCACTTATTTAACTAAACTAAGTTTTCTAAAACTAAAACTTGCGGCCCCATCGACCCCATGAGCTCCCTACGACCCTTTGTGATGATGCTTGCGACCCCATTTGGGGTCGCAACCCCGGGTTTGAGAACCACTGCAGTCTATATAGTTGGAAGTGTTTACGTTGACGATAAAATGTATACAGAAAAGAAAACAATTTACATAATTAATAATCATTGATTACAGATATTTTTAGTGTACAGCAATAACTGAAGATGTTGAGGATACAAAGAATGAAAGAAAACGAAGAAATGATGGATATGAATCATCCTGAAAGTGTCAACGATTGGTTGATCAATTAAGTGATCATAAGAAACAACCGCCTCACTCTTTGGCCGCCGCCTTGCGATATTGGCGCTGCTGTTGTCGCCATTCCCTCAAGAACTGTCGCCGCCGCTCCACCGCCTGCAAGCGGGCCTTCAGGTAGGCCTCGACGGCGGCCACCTCGGCGGGCGGGCCCACGACTCTCACGCTACGGGAGTGAGTGTTGGTGGCGGGGGGCACCGATACCCTCACGCTGGGGTATTTCTGAGCCAGCCTGATGAGCTCCTCGCCCCCGGGGCCCACCAGGTGGCGCCGCGTGTTAGGTGCCACATCCACCACCACTTTTGCTACGTTCCTCTTGCGCCGCTCGGCTGCCTCACGCAACTGTGCCTTGATAACCTCCAGGCGGCCGGTGATGTCCTTGGCGGCGGCGGCCACCTGGCTCTTTGGGCCCTCGAGGCTGACGTGCTTAGCGGTGCGATCCTGGGGCAGGGGCACCGTCACGCGCACGTTGGGGAAGTCCTTCCGCAGTTTTTGGACAGTGTCCCCCCGCGGCCCGATGACGTGCCGCCGTCTGCCCGGTGGCACGGCCAGCAACACCTTCACCGAGTCTTCCCTCCACGACTGCCGCACCTCATCGTCCCTTGAGGCTGCTTTACGCCGAGCCTTGACACGCTTCTGAGCAGGTGCCACGCTTGCCTCCACGCCCTTAGTGCCTTCTTTCTTGGCACTTTCCAAGGCACTTCCTTCAGACTTTTCCTCCGATTTTACTTCCTTGTTGCAATTTTTCCGAGTGTTGCCGACAGTGTGCCACTCGCCGGACTCGTCCACTATCTCCTCATCCTTAGGGGGAGTCTTCTTCCGCCGTTTTTTGGGTTTTATACGAATCGTTTTCCTTTCTGTGGGTGCCTCTTCATCTTGTTGACTGCATCGAAGCTGCTGTAGGGCCAGATATTGGCCCTACTAGATATTGGGCCTATTGGGCTCCTCGACGGATTCCTCTTAGTCCTTCTTCACCTCTCCGCACTGCTTTCCGTCTGGCTTTTCGAGCCACTGCACCACCAAAAGCACAAAACACAGCATGGAACACACTGCAAGGCCTGTCACATTCTTTGTGAACATCTCGTGCTCGTGTTGAGCTTTGACGATTTGCTCCTCAATGCAGCCAAGAAGCTGCTTTGTCCTGCGGGATCTGGCCAGGAGGTTCCACCAGTCCTCGCTGACCAGCGCCGCGCAGGCCTCCCGCGGCTCCTGAGGCGGGGCGGGGCGCAGAGGCCCCAGCCACCACCAGTGAGCCATGAGCTCCCGTGCCTGCCAGGCAGTAGTGGCATGGAGGCCCAGGTCCTCCCATGCCTGCAGGGCCTCGGACACCCTCAGGTCCAAGGCGTCCTGCCACACGCTGCCGAGGAGGGCGGTGATGCCCACCACCACCAAGGTGAACACGCTCACCAGGGACACCTTGACAATGAATGACTTCACAATGGTTTTATTTGCCATTTGATTTTATAATATATCAATCAATGTCCAAAAACACAATGTTTGTCACATGAGAAGAAAGGGGATGGTGGCGTCCACCACCACAGCGTGAATCTGATACTAATGTTTAGGCTTCCCTACACAGTGACTAAACCGTTGGTTTGTCAAAGCAGAAGGGGGACGCACGCACGCACGCACGCACGCACGCACGCACGCACGCACGCACGCACGCACGCACGCACGCACGCACGCACGCACGCACGCACGCACGCACGCACGCACGCACGCACGCACGCACGCACGCACGCACGCACGCACGCACGCACGCACGCACGCACGCACGCACGCACGCACGCACGCACGCACGCACGCACGCACAACGAAACAGGTCATATCCGACGCTTTAATACCCAACGTCACGTCAACTTCTGCACATCATTACTAGTTCAACCTACATTTGATGATCACGAAAAACATCAGTCAAAGTCTATGAGTAAAAAAGATGCACATGTGTATACCAGACAAGATCAACTACACATAAAAACAAAACTGCACAACAATTATTTAATCAACCAACAAACTCTTGTCAAACTCATTTCAGATCAGAGCCTCCCCGCACGAGCCCTTAATAGTCTATCACGAGGGACGCATTCTGAAACGAGGATATTTTGAGTTTTGACAGCACATCCCGGTCACTCAGTGGTGCGAAGCTTGGGCTTTGTCCAAGAACCTACGCCCACCACTGCTAAGAGGAACATGTAACACGCGGTGAAGAGATCATATATTGGTGGCCTCGAATGTTCGCAGCGGCATTGTTTATGTAGAACTTTCCATTATTAAAAAAAGAAAATACCAATGACTGGATAGATTTTTTGTGTGTACGCCGGTTATATCGGACAATCGGCGTTATCGGACGAAGGTTCACCCCTTTTAGTCCGTTCTATCGATAATCTACTGTATATGGACGTGGGTATGTTTCAATAACATTTGGATTACTTGTTCTTGGTATTTCATAGCTTTAGTTGCTAAAAACAAAGCTAAGCCCCATGTTTTGTGGTGCTGAGTTGTGTATTCCTTGTGTGCAGGACAATCAACAATGGACAGCCATACAGGAACAAAAGTATTATGCGTCTACAGCCTTTTCAAAAGATGGACGTCATGATAAGGCTCTAGCTGATTTGCCATTATTGTGTTCTCAAGATATGTAAATACAAAATTATAGCCAAGTTACTTTGAGAAATCATTCACGTGATAAAGTGAGTAGGATATCACATAATAATTTTACTCCACAGGCACATCGCACATGACTATTTATACACGTACAAGCGAACCCGCATGAGCAGGATTGTAGTCTTCCAGAATGTGTAAGTTTTTTATGATTGCCCTTTTCTTGGAGACGAGCCCCTGCCCGTGTGAATGTCTGTGCACACCACCGCCAGGGCCTACCAGCACAGCCCTCTTAACCCCTTGAGACCCAGAACGTAATTTCCATCGTAATTTAGCTGCCATTAGACGATTTTTTAGTGACTATAGCAATATTTAATAGCTATGACCTCTTAGTAATCCTTGTCGACTAGGCTAATTTGGTTTATTTAGTTACTTTCGCTATTTTATGGCTAACAACAGACGATTTTATATAGCAAAGGAAAGATCTGGGCGCGAACGGGTTAAGCAGACAACGGCTACACGGCAGAACAACGGCTACACTGGCAGACAACGGCTACCACGGGCAGGACAACGGCTACACGGCAGAACAACGGCTACCACGGCAGAACAACGGCTACACGGGCAGGACAACGGCTACACGGGCAGAACCACGCTACACGGGCAGAACAACGGCTACACAGGCAGAACAACGCTACACGGGCAGAACCATGGCTACACGGGCAGAACCACGGCTACACGGGTCAGAACAACGGCTACACGGCAGAACAACGTACAACGGTAGACAACGGCTAACGGGCAGAACAACGGCTACACGGGCAGAAAACGGCTAACACGGCAGAACAACGGCTACACGGGCAGAACAACGGCTACACGGGCAGGAAACGCTACACGGGCAGAACAACGGCTACACGGGCAGAACACAACGGCTACACGGTACAGAACAACGGCTACACGGCTCAAACAACGGCTATACGGGCAGAACAAACGGCTACACGGGCAGAAAACGGCTACACGGGCAGAACAACGCTACACGGCAGAAAAACGGCTACACGGGCAGAACGGCTACACGGGCGAAACGGCTACACGGGCAGGACAACGGCTACACGGGAGAACAACGGCTACACGGGCAGAACAACGGCTACACGGCTACAGAACAACGGCTACACGGGCAGAACAACGGCTACATGGGCAGAACAACGGCTACACGGGCAGAACAACGGCTACACGGGCAGAAAAACGGCTACACGGGCAGAACAACGGCTACACGGGCAGAACAACGGCTACACGGGCAGAACAACGGCTACACGGGCAGAACAACGGCTACACGGAAGAACAACGGCTACACGGGCAGAACAACGGCTACACGGGCAGAACAACGGCTACACGGGCAGGACAACGGCTACACGGGCAGAACAACGGCTACACGGGCAGAACAACGGCTACACGGGCAGAACAACGGCTACACGGCTACAGGCACGCACGTTATAACAATCGATAAAATGAAAGAATATAATAACAAATAATAATATAAAACAAAACTCCGAAAAAGTTAATCTGCACGATGATGACATTTCTGTTCTCGTTTCTACTAAAACCAAGTGCAATGAATAAGGATCAAGGCATTCAGATTTAAAGATTATAATGCGTTGTGTTACGTGCAGTGCCAGGCCGAGACAAGTGGGTGGTCGTGTGTGTGTGTGTGTCCAAGGGTTGTGTTTTGTGTCCGTGTAATACGTGTTTTGACTCGATTACAGGTTGTTACGTAATTGGGTATTTCCTTGTGTCTGTGCAATACATACACCTAATTGCATTTTACAGGGCCTGAGCTACACTCGTATGGCCTCGTTTCCATATCAACATTTTCTTATTTTGCTTCCTTAGTGCTAAGTGTTGGGGGAAGCTACCACCCCGGGAGGTGGGACACAACCCCTGGTACCCATTCACTGCTGGGTGGACAGGGACTCTGGTTTTAAGAAGATCTTTCTTCTAGTCAGGTATCCAGTCACCTACATTTTTAGAGAACCTGACATGGCATGCTACACTTTTTCTTTGTGTTTTTACTATTAATTTGGACATTAAGGTCTTTGGAATGAGAGGTCTGCTCTGGCGAAAACGTTGCAGAAAAAAAATGTGCCTATTTTTGTATATGCGGTGCGGGCTTTGTTTTTTATCGAAAAATGTGAAAAAAGCATTTTTACATAAAATCCTCAGTGGAATGTGTATGCTGTCAATAAATGCAGCCAAGTTTCACTGACCACATGTGTTCACAATATTAAGCTGAGAAGAATACACTTACTTAACTGTTCACAATGATTTAGAATCATTTTAATGCAAGAGCGGCCCCTATTTTCTTTTTCTTCATTATTTTAATTTATCTTTCATTATAAAGCAACTATTCCCTGAGTTATGACATCATCCAATGTATCATTGCTTTCAGCAAATATATAGCTACTCCAATAGAAAATATAGTGAAAATAAAACAGAACTCAATGGATCAGTGGTGACTTTATTACCCTTAAACTCAAAATTCCGAGAGACCATGATGAGACCGATGATATGCATATCATAATTATACTGTATATATATATATATATATATATATAGCATAATGGAAGTTTATATTAATTACTAGAAAAACTAATATTGCAACATCAAATGAAATCAACATTCAACTGAACAAATAACTTATGGTTTATAATGTGTAATGCATATCACTGTCTTTTATTGTGAGTTCAATCCTTGAACATTTGTTGGCGTCGCCGGTGCAGAGACATGCGAAGACACACTTCACGTTGGCTCTAGCACAGGAGCATCCCTGGGAACACATGCTTTTTTTGCAGAGACAATATTTGGTGCGTATAAATTCTGCAGGTTTGGCCTCCTTCAGTATCATGGTTGCCATCAATTTACCATTCACAAGCTCTCTGCCAAAGTCAGTGGCAGCAGGTTAGGTTGGCTGAATAATGTGTGCTCTCTTGCATATAATTAACTGATACAGGGCTCGGCGTAGGGGCAACTGGAAGGCATCTTCGGTAGGTGGAAGACAAGGAATGTCGCCTTTGATGTTATCAAAGAGATAGGCTCGCAGCGCATCCAAATTACCACTAAAGTCACTCTTTTCATACAGTGACACCATGTATCGAGCTAGCTAGGAAACACCTAGGAAACAGCAAACCTTTTGAACTACATTGGCGAAACATGGGTATCTCAGAACAAGTCACTTCCTGCAGGATGCACACTTATTCTTGGTGGAATCTTCCGTGATCCTGATCCCACTGTACTGTTGTCACCAGATTCTCAGTTTGAGCTTCCAGAACTGTCCTGTGAGAAGCATGAGGAGGCAGATACCAAAATGTTTGCCCACATTGCATACTCAGTACAATATTTGCACAAAAATCGGTCTGTAGTGGTGGCTACCGACACAGACGTGATTATGAGGTGCATATACTACATCACACGCCTGGCTGGCCTGGAGGAGCTGTGGGTGAAGAAGATGGATATCTACCTATCTGCTCATGCAATTGCCGAAGCCCTGGCTGAGAAGTATAGTTTTGAAGCTCCAGATCTTACATCCATACTCCTCAGCACCTACATACTGACTGGATGTGACACAGTGAGCTATCTCAAAAGAAGAGGGAAAAGGCGCGCCTACAAAATGCTGTTGATCATCTGACACACCTTCTGCCCCTGTGCATATACGGTGACTCTGAAGAAAGCCTGGATGTTCAGGAAGATGTTATGACAGCAGCTAGGCGATACATGGTGTCACTGTATGAAAAGAGTGACTTTGGTGGTAATTTGGATGCGCTGCGAGCCCATCTCTTTGATAACATCAAAGGCGACATTCGTTGACTTCCACCTACCGAAGATGCCTTCCAGTTGCCCCTACGCCGAGCCCTGCATCCGTTAATTATATGCAAGCGAGCACACATTATTCAGCCAACCTAACCTGCTGCCACTGACTTTGGCAGAGAGCTTGTGAATGGTAAATTGATGGCAACCATGATACTGAAGGAGGCCAAACCTGCAGAATTTAAACGCACCAAATATTGTCTCTGCAAAAAAAGCATGTGTGCCCAGGGATGCTCCTGTGCTAGAACCAACGTGAAGTGTGTCATCGCATGTCTCTGCACCGGCGACGCCAACAA
>JACEEZ010019919.1:91797-94297 GCA_016584305.1 Chionoecetes opilio | reverse complement strand
TGTTTGTCCAGATCACTTTGTATGAGTTCGCAGTTTTCTCTATTATATGCTTTACCGCCTAATTTGGTGTCATCTGCAAATTTCGATATTTTAGATACAAGTCCGCAGTCAAGATCGTTGATATATATCAGAAAAGAGTAGGACCCAAGACCGAGCCCGAGGCACCCCACTAGTAACATCTAACCAATCAGATGCCTCGCCATTTATACTACCCGTTGTTTACGATTTGAAAGCCAATCTCCAATCCATAACATAATTGGGTCTCCTAAGCCATGTGCCCTTAGCTGGTCAACAGTCGCTTATGGGGGAACTGTATCGAAGGCTTTCTGAAAATCAAGGTATATTACATCCGAGGGAATTTTAGCGTCCCCGTTTGAATAAAAGACATTAAAAAATCAAGTAGGTTAGTTAAGCAGGATCTTTTATTTCGAAATCCCTGCTGGAGTTTAGTACGAGTTATTTTCATCGAGAAAAGACACTATTTTTTCCCGCAATATTTTCTCAAATATTTTAACAATCACAGACGTTAGACTAATTGGGCGATAATTACTTGCGAGGCTCTTACACCCTTCCTTGAATATCGGTGTCACATTAGCTAATTTCCACATACCAGGAACATTTTTGTCCATTAGCGATTTATTGAGAATAATCTTTAATGGGAGCGATAGTTGACTGTGACATTCGCGAAGTAATCGCGGCGAAATTTCGTCCACCCCCACGGATTTTGCTGGGTCGAGTTTCTGCAAATACTTTGATATTTCGTCTACTGTTATCTCTCCTATTTCCAATCTATCACTTTCGAGTCCCGCATACATGGTTACTGGTTCTGGTAATGGAGTTTCGTCTTCTTTAATAAATACCGCATTAAAGTATTCATTGAGTACGAATGCCATGCTCTTATTATCATTTACCAAGATTATTCCTTATCTTTCAGTGGCCCAATACTTTTTTTGACGTTTTTCTTAACATGGAACGTATTGAAGAACCTTTTTTGGGTTTGATTTGGATCCTTTTCAATGTTTTCTTCATACTCGCGCTTTTTAGTCTTTATTTAATCCTTTTCAACGACGTTTACGTCTTGTATTCTCTAGAATCGCAGTCCGCATTTGATCACTTGTAAACTTTCTACGCTCGTCGCTTACTGCCAATGATTTGTTGAATCTCATTAGTCATCCAACTGGGTTTTTTTTATGTTATTTAGACGTTTCCCTTTTCATGGGAACATGTTTTTCAACCACCGTTTGGAGTTTTATTTGTGAATAAATTACACATGTTTTCGGCGTTATTAACATTTAGTAGGTCAAACCATCAACTTCGCTTAGTACCCTGCTGATCTTCGTGAAATCTGCTTTATTATAATTGGGAAACTAATAACCGATTTTCTTTTGATGTCTACATTGCAATTATGCCGCATCTGCTTAACCTGTGATCACTGTTTGCCAAATGTTCACCTAATTATTGCAGTAATCAATCAGATCAGTGTCGGTAGTGAAAACTAAATCTAGGATACTATTATCCCTTGTAGGCTCACGGACCACCTGATTTAAAAATACTTTTTTTACCATATCAAGCAATCGGGGTACCTTCTCTATCAGCAAAATTATTATTCCAGTTTATACGAGGTAGGTTAAAATCTCCACATATAATGTGTCGTTATTATTGTGATAAATGACTTTATCTCGTCATAGAGGAGGCCATCGACTTCAACATTAGATTTGGCAGGACGATATATTGTCCCAATAGTTAGCAATTACCGTTTAGCTTAATCTTTGCGTAGACTGAGTCATAGTGATCTTTATTTTTCTTTATCGATTTCGATTGCTTGCAAATTATCTTTAACTAGCCGCAAAGCCGCCCTCCGGGCGGACTTTTGGCTAGCTCCTGCGGAGGGCTATTGGTGGTGGGCCTTCGGCCCACCACCTGTGTTTGGTGGGCCTTCGGCCACCAAACACGGACTCTCCAGATAGCCCCTTCTAACTTCCTGAATCATGGATGTAGAAATGTATGTATTACCCCACCCATTCACTCACCCATTACCCATCACCCCCACCCCATTCACTCACCCATTACCCCCTCACCCCCCACCCCTTCACTCAACCCCTTACCCATCACCACACACCCATTCACTCACCCATTTCCCATCACCCCCCACCTATTCCCTCACCCATCACCATCACCCCCAAACCACACCCCCCACCCATTCACTCACCCCTCACCCACACCCATTACCCATCACCCCACCCATTCACTCACCCATTACCCATCACCCTACATCAAGGGTTTTCCTCATTCTCGCAACCCACTTTTTTTTACAATTATCGCTAATAGGCTGCTAAAAAAAAAAAAAAAAAAAAGTGATCGAATATCCAACGTGGGCTTTTGACCTTCCCTGTCAACCCCGGTTTCCAAAAAGTGCCATATGAGGTGATGCGTCACGGGGCGGAACCCCTTAAAAAAAACACACACAACACACACACACACACACACACACACCACACAC